>BGZK01000020.1:600000-1171553 GCA_005406025.1 Eumeta japonica
AATATATCTAAATAGATACAGATACCTATTGATCAAAAAGCTCCTTTTTCTTTATCATCTCTTCATTTAGTTATGGTCGCACTTAGTCAATGTATAACTAACTATTGTTTTTACTCAGTATGTCTGAATCTATCTTTACTTTCTTTTAGGCTACGAGATAAAGGAGATGAGTTATCTAATGTGCTTAAGGTTTACGCGGACAATGAACATGTCAACAAATCATTAAGCACCGGTCTAGAAAATTTGTCTATTACACTCACTGCCTTAGAAGAGTACAGGAATTGCGAAGTACAACGAATAGAAGCAAAGGTGAGTAAATTTTACCACGTAATACTCACTTTTAAATAAATTTGTACGCCAACGCTTATCATATTGATCTTGAATCCTCATTAGTAATCACGTATTATCTCAATAAGATTGCCCAATGTGGATTGGTCAGACTGCTAAAGTCGCATGCGCGTCGACTAAAGCACTCACTATTTAAACGTTTCCGTCGACATCATCTAGTTTGCTTAAAGGGTCATCGAACTTTAGATAAATTTACAGCAATAGGCAGCTCGTAAATGTAACCATGACATATTTACGAGTATTTAACATCTTATTTGTTAAAATCGGTTCAATAGTTTTTTCAACTATAATAAAACATCCATACATAAACTGTCAAATGCATTGTCATTATTTTGTTGCACCGTAGTCGGATAGAGATAGATAAAGACTTTATTTTTTAATACATTTTCGGTTTCTTAGCTACATTTCTATCGATTTAAATTGTTTGAATATGTGTATCATATTTCATTTTCCTTACGAGAATCCATCTGTTTGCTCCGTATCAATATTTTATTAGTAAACCACATCTGCGGAATACACAATCATTATTATTATTATTTTAGTCCGCGGGTATCTTTTTGATATTTGGAAGTTTTGATTTCACATCAATACAATACATAATTCTTAGTGAAATACATAATTATGTGTGACAATCTGGGATATCACCCAGGACTCTGCTGAAAACCAGTCCCGCTGTTCTATCACTGCAGAGAACGCAGAAAGAGAAGAAGCAAGATAACTCTTTGTTGTAACGCACTTTTGTCTTTACTGCTCATAATTTAGAAAGAGACCAACAATATCATGGTCTTACTATCTCGATGTTTATAAATAGTATAACAAAATAAAATCTTTTTGACGCTATAGTAAATTTCAGGTTATAGGAGAGTTATCACAATATGAAACCATTTGTAAACATGCTCGAGAGGAAGTCAAACACACGATGACTGTGAGGGACAAGGAACTATCTAGAAAGAAAGTATTAGATAAGGCGAGAGAAAGACAGCCGTACAATCGACAACAAATCGTAAGCTTTGCTTTATTTTTAATTTAAATTCGATGAAAACTCTTCTCGAATCGTTCTAGTTCTCAAAAAGCAATTAAATTCCACATAAAAAATTTGTAACTAATGTATCTAGTAAATAAAGAAAACTGTGTGTTTTTTTCATTCACATCAAATTGATACAAGTTTTTTTACAGTCGTACGCTGAGACAGAGCTTTTGAAAGCTTCGGCAGAAATGTCCCGTACGGCTAAGAGCTTAAGTGAACAAACGGAATTCTTCGAGAGACGCAAGCTGCAGCAATTAAAATCTCTCCTCGCCAACTTCATTACTATCGAGATGACCTTCCACGCCAAAGCTGTAGAGCTTCTTACTATAGCTTTTCAGCAAGTTAACGAAATTAATGACAAATCAGACCTTGAAGTAAGTAACAAGCAATTATTAATTCTAATTAAAAAAGATTGTTATATTATTTAAAATTAGATATACAGTAGAACCTCGATAACTCAAACCTCGGTAACTTAAAAACCTCTATAACTTCAGAAAATAATATGTTCCCTTCCCATCACAGCCCAAAACCTCTATAACTTAAAATACGCAACCTCTAACTTAAATAAGTAATCTCTGTATTGGCCCTCAGTAACTTAAAGAAATGTTTCCACAACCTCTATAACATAAAATTGTTTGTCAATGAGTCATTTTGAAAGAGAGTGCAAAACGAAAGGTTTCGGTATTTATTGCTTGTACGTGTTCACTAGTTAAATTGTTAACATGTGCAAAACAAAAGGTTTCGGTATTTATTGCTTGCACGTGTTCGCTAGTTAAATTGTTAACGTAAACAACGTAAACGTCACCTATTGTTTGCTTCTTCGAAATTCTTTAAAGCTTTGCGGCAGTTAGCCTTAAGACATAAGTAAGCCTTGGATCATAAGTTTTGATCATTGTCCTGGAAACATCGCTTTACTTACTTCGTGATAAAATTGGCTTAAAATGAGTTCAAAAAGAAAACTAACAACACTCACATACGCTGATAAAGGGTGGAACAAGGGTACATACATACACATGTACATACCTACCTCTATATTAACCTATCCCTAACAGAGACCCTTGATAACTTAAAACCTCTATAACTTAAAATGTTTTGTGTTTCTCTTGGACTTTAACTTGTCGAGGTTCAACTGTAGTATACTTTTGGGATTCCGTACATAGAATGTCGAAGCGGAATCCTTTATGTGCTTATGGTGAACTTCGATCTGCTGTCTATCTGTCCGCCTGTATGATGCGCCTGAATTATTTTCTCCCAGATTTGAAAATGAACACAATTAAAAACTTATGATTTGAAAGATAGATTTTCTTCGGTATTATTAAAATGTAAAAAATTTAAGAATACAAAATTGTAAAATGATCATGCAGAAAATGGAGTTTTTTTTTTTTATTTTACGAACCACGTAGATTATTATTTAAAGCTGCGATTTAATGAATTATTTAAATATAATTCATTATATATATAAATTTAATTTTTAGGCATACATTTTTTTACTTATAGATTAAAATCTATAGAAAAATACTGTTACTCTTAGATATCTTTAAATAAACAACCTGATAGAATTTGTGATCACAAAAAATCATATACACGTTTGTAGAAAAAACATCAATAAAAAACCTGACTGCGTAAAAGTGAACTAAAAGATGGAAACAAAATGATATAAGAAATCATTAAATAAAATATGACAAATATTTATAATCGGAGGCATCAGAACTAATGTTTTCTTACCTGCTGCGACTCTTGCTACATGTGCGCCTCCGATTGCAAATATTTGCCATATTTGATTGGATTATTTCTTACGTCGCCCTGCTTTTCTTACATCACCCTGCTTGCGGCTTTTTAATTCGCTTAAACATGATGGGTTCTTTTAGAGTTCCAAGCCAAAATGGCAAAAACAGAACCCTTATAGTTTTATCATGTCCTTCCGTCTGTATGTCACAGGCATTTTATTCAAAAACTACTAAACATATATTGATGAGATTTATAGTGTCTTGCACAAGCCATTAATTAGTTTACTACATATATAACAAAAATAAATATTTTTTAGGTGAGGGCACTTCATATATGTAACGGACACTGAAACAATTTTTTTTTGCAAACATCAACTTGTGGCACATATTACGACAGTTCTTTTAAAAACTTTTTGAAGTTTATAAGCAATTTTTTTGATTAATTGAATATTTTAGGAAAAATATACGCTCTGAAATTAGCAGAAATTGTTCTCGTCCCGCCATTTATTTTCTAAACCGTAAGTCCAAAAAATAAAATAAAAATTGACAAAAGTAACGTTTAATAAATACTTTCAACAAAAATTATTTTGAAGATTAACTTAAGTCCTTAAGTAAGGACTTACTATAAGTCCTTTTCAAAAAAAAGGACTTATAGTAAGTGCTAAGAATATACGCTTTTTTTGCTAGTGTACTTTAGTTTACACTAATGTAATTGTAATAGTTATTATACCTACTTGTTTTTCTAGTTACAGGCAACTAAAGAGCTTATAACTATTCTGTGCGGGAAACAGAAAAAATGTAACAACGTATTTTTTCATCTGTAGTGCATTTCTTTATATTTAATAATGGCATGCTCTTGGCTAGTTTTTTAATATTCTTCATTATTGTTTTCCTGTTTTAACAATGTCTTAAATTTACTTTCTCGTTATTACCGGTGTCAGCGTCGTGTCTCATTGCAATAATCGTGATAAATTTCTTTCATCGATATATTGTTTTTAATTAATGAAATTATTAATAAATCACAAATTCAAATTATGTAATATTTAAAGAAAGGTTATTACTATAAAATGGTCCATGAAACATAATTACGATTTTGAAAGATCCCTTCAGAGATATTACACTCAATATGGTATGCATTTTTTTTTTTCGTTTCTACTGCCATTTTGTATTTAATAATAATTTGAGATTATTTTAATTTGTCAGTTAAAATTATTTCTAAATATACAGTTATATATATATTAGTCGTCTTTTAAAACTTTTCTTTTTGATACACTATTCAATATACTTAGAGGAAAATTTTTTTTCTGGATGCCTAATTTAATGCCAAAAATCCACCATTTTGATTTTTCGTAATTTTAATATACCCAATGAAGGGCCGTTCAAGTGTTTACATAGGAACCAGAGGAGGATATGGCGATCTTTGCTTTGCTTATTTTTGATGACATGAAGGGGGGTCTGAGTGGCGATCACGCCAGCAATATGTATTAATTTGTTTTGCCAAACTTCTTTGGAAAATTTTAATAAATTCTGATTTAACAAGGCAATCCTACTTGTCTGTACTCGAAAGCGGAAATAGTGTTTAGGGAATTCTCGAAATAATTGATTATTACTGACTCGCTAGCACGAGTTGTTAATCACGATTAAGTATATAAGAAAGAGCCGAAGGAGGGGAAGACAGTGTGCGTTATTCAATCCTTTGAATTTTTCCAGTCTAAACAATGATGTTATATTAATGACAAGTCACTGGGTGTAAGGTCTAGAGTTATTGGATTTGACGAGTTCTAAATTAATATTTCTTTGCTATTAACTGTTTTGAATTCAAAATCAAAATATCTATTTCACGGATTATAGAATAACACTTGAAATACGTCATATTTTTTTGAATTCACACTTTACTACTCGTTCGAAAGGCAGTTTTTCCTCGAGAAGTACAAGCAAGAAACTGACGGGTGCCTCTTTCCTAATTTCATCATGCAAAGTCAAAACAAATATAAAACTAGTGATCAATAAACGGCCTGGTCGAGCCGCTTTTGCCCATAATATTTTTCCTCTAAATATTTGGATATTATATAATACCCCCTTTTTAATTAATAATTGTTTAACAATACTCTTAAATTTATATAAGAGTCATTCTTGTATATCCATAGAGACCCTATTAAACATACACACACAGAGCCCCATAAATAAATTTGTGACTCTGCATAGTCGACTAACATGTGAACACGGTTTATTTTTTATTACAGGTAAATAAAGAATTTATGTCGGTACTATCTGGTACTAGGAGGAAGATTAATTTCAAGTTATCAAATAATTAAATAGAACAAAATAAATAAATATCGTTCATATGTCAATAACACAATATTTCAATATGATACTAACGATTTATTTGAATAAATATTAATTGTGCATTAAATTCCTATATTATTCATATATTGCTTATTTCATTGTCACAGAATTAATAATTGTGTTGGGTATTTGTTCATGAATGACAATAAACTTGAACAGATTTCGTAAAATATAAGCATTAGTATTTTAGTTAGACTTGTCTAACATTTTTCTTATGTAAATCATGAACGACCTGACCCGCGACACTCGGACCACAAAGACAAATCTAATGACATATAGCTTATCGAAACCTGTTTAAATGTTTAGTAGCTACAATGGAACATAGGAACAAACATAGATACAAACAGATCAAACATATAAATCTGTTTTAGTTTCTTGGGCGGAAATGCAATATGATCTAGAAACAAAAATAAAAAACAAAACTTATAAGAAGAAAACTATTAAGTCGAGGAAAAAGGTTTTTGGTCTTTTAATAAGTAAAAAGTCGCAATAAAATCTCTTTGGTTGTGCTGTTTGTATCTGCCTAGTTTTGACATCATTAAATAGATTATGAAAAAAGAAAAATAAAAAATTAAAACAGTGTCCCGCCATTTTTCTATTGTTTTTCTGTCCACCGAAATGAGTGAATCTAATGAAGAAATTCGATACATTTAGAAGTTTCATTACGAAAAAAGAGAAAAATTAAACACAATCCATGCAAAAAAAATGACGTTTATGGATCTAATGTAGTATCGGCAACAGTAGCACAAAACTGATTCAAGCGTTTTAAACCTGGTAACTTTGATGTCAAATATAAACCTCGCTCTGGTCGACCTGTTACGGATATAGTCCATGTCATTTTAGAAAGAGTAGAGCAAATCGACATATAAGTTCTTACAACATAGCTGAAGAGCTGGGGATTGACGACAAAATAATTTTGACCCATTTGAAAAAAGCGTGATATACAAAAAAGCTTGATACTCGGATCCCACACGAGCTCACTGAAAGATATCTAATGAATCGTGTACTCGTTTACGATTCTCTATTGAAAGGTAATGAAACCGAACCGTTTTTGAAATGGTTAACCACTAGTGATGAAAAATGGATTACCTACCTACGACAAGAACGTGTCAAAAAGATCATGATGAAAAAGAAAGCAAGCTCCACAGACTATAACAAAACCCGTAACTCGCAATGAGTTGATACTATGTGAATGATGGGATTGGGCGGACATTACTCATTACGAACTTTTACAGCCTGGCGAAACCGTTAACTCGGATCTCAACTACCAACAGCTGATGAGACTCAAGCAAGAAGTAGAGAAAAAACGGCCGGAATATATCAACAGAAAAGGTGTGGTTTTTTACCATGATAACGGCAGATCACACACATCTTTAACCATTCAGCAAATATTGAGAGAGTTTGGTTGGAAAGTGTTAATGCATCCATTCGGTCTTTTCAAAATTCTTTAGGTAGTGTTGGTTAAATATCAAGAGAGGACTGTCAAAACTACTTGTAGCAATTTTTTGATCAGAAGTCCCAAAATTTCTGCAGCAATGGGATTATATTTTTACTTACAAAATGGCAACAAGTTGTTAAACAAATGGTATACATATACATATATATATATATATATATATATATATATATATATATATATATATATATATATATATATATATATATATATATATAATTAAATGTAAATAAGAAATTATGTAAATTATCTTAAATCTGTATAAAAAAAATGAAAAAACTAATTTCTCTGACTTAATAATTAACCTTATTTAATAAATAAATAAGGGATATATTAGACGCAATTAAAAAAATTTCAAATCAGGATGGTAGTTTCCGAGATTACCTCGTTCAAACACACAAACAGCCTGTTTGCATTTACAATATTAATATAGATATAAAAATATTAATAAACATGTCTGGGTAAAAAAAAAACCAAGACCAGGCGGACAGGCAAACACCGAAGAAATTCTATATATATCCCGTCCATATAATTTTTATAAAATTAAACTGTCAATGCAGTAACAATGATATTGTAACAATTTTTAGTGTGTAAGTACAGTTGAAAAATCCTTAAACATGATTTTTAAATACATTTTATATATTATATACTAATTAGTTATAAATAAATGGATTTGATGGTAAAATTAACTTTATTTTGTTTTCTTAGAGTTTAAATTCAGGTCTCTCTGGAGATAAAGAAGACATAAGGGTAAATGTAGTATTATTAATTATGTGCACAATATTATAAACATTTCACAATTTTAAAACCTTTAAACATAACCTATAAACGATAAATATACATTTTACTGTTTCTAACATTGAAATTTTTCTGTAATTTATCGTATTCTGGTATACTGCCCTTACTTTTTGAAGTATTAATTGAAATAATGAAAGTAATTTGAAACTAAAATTAAATTCACATGCTTTTATAGAACCTAAAAATGAAATTCAAATGCTTTTAAAGATGTAAAAAAATGAATGAAAATCAGGTTACAATGAAATTATAAACCAAAAAGAACAACAAATAGATGATCTAAAAAATAATTTTCCGAATTTTTTCGTAATTATAATAATAATGTCTTATCAATACATGCAGTATTTCTAAAATAGTTATTTATGGAAAATTTATTTACTATTTCTAAAATTACTTTCATTATTTAAAACCGTCTATGCATAATACATCAACATAATACTACAGTCAACAGTATTTGTCAACCAGCAAAGTTATCTCTACAATTACAGAATATACTAAGATCTGTTATGTCTTAAACTATAACGAAAACGAAACTATCGTGGAACAGAGCTTAGAAACGTGCAATGTTTAAATTGTAATTAACGAATTTATGATCAAATACAAATCACTTGTGACAATATGCATTACCTTTGTAGAATTTCAGAAAAAAACTAAGGTCTCCAGAAAAACAAGAAAACTCTGGTATTTCTGCCCGAACAAGTTCACTTGGTTCACTCTTAAACCAAGGCTCGCCCGGTTCTACTAAAGAAAATGAAAGTACGGTAAGTTACACTACACCGTCGACCATTTTTAAATACAACTGTATTATTTAATTATCTAGTGTATTCAATAACTTCAATGGTTGTAACCTAAGCTTTTATATTTTTTTTAGGATTCAGAAGTGTCTGAAGAAGAAGGGAGCTCAGAAACTGATTCCAAATAATTTCTGTAACGTAAAGTGTAATGTTAAAAACTTTCAATAGATATAGTGTACTATATAAATCTATTTATACTAATAAATGAATTAAATATATCTGTACATGATTTTATAATTTAATTATTAAACACACCTAAATTTTCTGTTAACAAATACATCTAAAATTAATGTTATGACTATACTTGTTTCTGTCGTAGCAAAGCAAAGGTGATCTTTACTTTTGTTGAATTTGTAAAAAAAAGAAAAGAAAAAAACCTGTCTTTCTAAAGTTACATTTATTTTTGTACTGTGTTTCGCTGTTCAATAGGGTAGACTAGGATTAAGATTAAAGCAAAGAACCAGATTCATATGGAGGTTTACTGATAAAACGGTTCGTTTGGAGATTGTTGTTTGTTTCCATCAAGTGGAGATTTCTGTGTTTTTAATAATCGTAGGTATATGGATTTTGCATTGTTTGATTTGCCGTAAAATGGATATTGCTGATTTTGTTTGAATTAAAAAACATTTAATTAGAATAATTAACAAAATATTCATTGTTATTTCTAAAAGGAACTGCTTGCCAATAATTAGTTGAATTATTCTTATAATCAGCTTATAATTTTTTTTTTAACAAAATAGTAAGCATTCATTAAAAAGAATGAAATTGTGGTATCGCGATATTGTATGTTAATTTGAGTTAATGATTTCCACTCCTAACTTCGTAAACTTTAGTTATAAACACAAACTAGCTTTGGCAGTTCTTTTGGTAACGACAAACAAATAAAATAATTTAAAGTATATGTAAGTAAAATTTCAAAAAAATGACTTGCAAACTGCCTATACTAAAATCTTAAAAAGTCTTATACAAATCGTACCTTTCTATTTTATTTATTGTCTTTTCCACTTACTGGGTTTCTTCGTCAGTGGCGGATCTAGGGGGGAGTCATGGGACGATAACCTCCCCAGGCTATGTCTTTATCTTACTATTGTAATCGAATTAAAGCCAGTTCTGACTGAACCTCGTATTAAATGTGAACCTTCAAATGCATGTGCATGTACATTGTTTGTTTACAAATAATGGAATTCATGACGGATATATAAATTAGAAAAAATCAGACAAATTGTTTAATCTTTCCTGACGATGTGCTATAGTGGCAAGAAACGTAATTAAAAAGTATCTGTTATTTGGGTGGTTAAAATCAATAAAAAATTTAATATTTGCTCAGGTGTTCGTATTCAATAGTATCTGTAATCCTCTCGAATCAATATTTAATTCATTGAATGTGGATTCATAGCCAAAGAGCAGATTCGAGGGCTGCATATTTTAGAAAGGCGTTTAAATATAAATTTCAGCGGAGCGAAACCTTACACAACAGAATATCATATATATTTACATGACGAGGATGGATCACTGCTGGCTGCCCAATGGTTTGTATAATCAAAAATTAAAAGAAGTATAATGAAACAGTGCAACCGCATTTTTTTAAGTAAAGCCATCATGTATAGTACCGAGATATTATCAAGATATATAAAAACTACTACTAGCCACTTAAATCACTTCTCTAACTGGGACAGTTTATGGGATTATTCAACTGTTCCAATAAATAAAACACTAATATGAGCAAATAGTTCCTATCTGCGGTTTAGGTCACGAGAACATAGAATGAATTTGTTTATAAGTCCCTCTCACCTTCAACCATGATCTCCATCCTGGTGCTGCTATCGGTTTTAATTTCGGTTTCGCTGTCCATTCCTAAGCCTACCCTATTGGAAGTTCCGATGCCCATCGCTTTTATAATTTTTATTATGAGATTTGCTCACAAATGAGATTTCAAACTTATATTTAGGACAAATATTGTTCATTAAGAAATAACATGAATCAGAAAAGCTGTTGTAGGTAATCTCTCTTTTTAGACTAGATAAAATAACACAGTAAAACCTTGTAGTACTTATAAATACTTATATAAGTGTATTGAGAATACCAGAAGAATTTACTTAATTTACGCCTTTGTTGCACTAACATTCAACACTTATACTTCTAAATCTGGTTTGAGCCTGAATGAGATCTAAAGATGCATTGAAAAAGAGAGAGAGATTGTTTTCAATTTTCCGTGCTCTAACGTTCGAACAGCAAGTTAACGTTATTTTTTAATAGTACAAAAACAACAGCGTGCTAATATGGCATTCCTTCCGAGAAGACTTCCCTTTATTAAAAAAAAACTAACTTTCTGCTCGCACCTTTACCCGCCTGGACATAAATGCATTCAGATTTAGTTTCGGTGTCGAATACATTTTATGTGGAGGACGGACACTCTTCCACGAGAAATGGTTCTGAATGAAACGCCGTCGTCGTTGTACTAAACATGCTTCACTCTCTGCGGTGGACTGCTTCCCCTCTTCTTCGGGTTTCTTCGTCGGCCGCTGCACTCGAATTGACAGCTTTTTCTAATGAGCTGCCACGCACCCGCGTGCGTGGGAAGCATCATGTTGGTAGACTGTTGTCCGTAGCCCTAATAAATTGGATCTTTGAAGACTTCGTCTGTCGCGGACGATCGGCATGGGATGCCGTCGGCGCGTGATTGCCATATGGATGCTGCAAGGTGGGCATCTCGGCATAGGAAACCACATGGAGATTTCGCTCGGGTTAAATCTTCTAGCGGGGTGCCGAGAGCACGGGAAGCGCACCGGTTGGATGATCGTTTAAGGTCGTAGTATGGAGTGTCTGCGCCTAGACCTCTGCCATGTCTTTATTGATACTTATTAACCTTTCGACCTCAGCGGTGAGCTCGTCGGGTGGGTCTGAGAGAACATTCCGTGGCCTTCGGATGAAATGATGTGGCGGGGGAGGCTCGTAAGATACGGCTGATTGTAATAATGGGTTAGGATGGTTTGCAGCTGTGTCGAAGAATTTTTTCGACATGTCTTACATGTATTTGGAGATCGTAAGAAGTTCTAGATCCCTATGAAAGATGTCATTTTGGACGTACCAGGGTACGCCGGAGGCTCTTTTGCAGAATCTGAAGTTGGTAGAGTGCCTTTGGGTCGCCGTGGGCGAAGACTGGCGCCGCGTACGTCATCACCGGCTGTATGCACACTTTGTAGTGTGCATTTATTCCTAAGGCTCATTTTGCTCTTTTTATCGATCATGCTGCTAAGGCGTGATAGGTATAATTGAGTATTACACACACAATTGTCTGACACACTTGATGTGATCTTTGAAATGTAGATGTTTGTCAAGCGTGATACCTAAATACTTATATTTGTGATGCCACGGAATAGGTGAGTTGCATATACGGAAGGTTGGAGAGTTGTACGGTACAACTTCCTTCTTTTTGGTTCTATTATAGTTGAAGAAGACGGCTGCTGATTTCTCGGGATTGACCTCGATTCTCCAGCTTTAGAACCAACGCGTCAGCTCATCGATGGCCTTCTGGAGGCGAGAAGTAATTTGACGAAAGTTACTACCGCGCAGGTATAGGGCAGTGTCATCGGCGAAGAGTGCGAGTTGGACGCGTGTTTGCGGACGCGGAATGTCATTTGTGTACGCGGAGTACAGCAGCGGGGAGAATGTGGAGCCTTGAGGAACTCCGGTTCTAATCAGTCTTTTGGCAGATGTGATATTTTCATGCCGGAAGGGGAATTGTCTGTTCGTTAGGTATTGATGAATGATAAAGACGAGACGAACTGAGACTTGTAGTTGGTGGAGTTTGTAAAATAGGCCTGCGTGGAAAACTTTGTCGAATGCCCTTTCGACATCGAAGAAGACCGCTATGGTTTTGCGTTTGCGTTTAAAGCCCTCCGAGATGTGTCTGACTAGTCGGAGAGCTTGGTGGGGGCAGGAGTGATTTGGTCTGAATCCGAACTGTTCGTTGTTGATGATCAGGCCATTTCCTAGCAGGTGATCACCGAGTCGTCATTTAAGAATTTCTCGAATAGTTTGCCCAGACTCAGGAGGCTGATCGGAGCTTTTTCCGGAAGTGTTCCGGCTTATATAGGCGGGGTATTTCCCCCTCCACCATGCGGCCAACAGACACCCTCATTCCTCTAATGTTTCCCCCCGCAGGAGCTCAGTTGGTCATTTATTATATTACAATTACTTACAATATAGGAATCAATAAAAACAATACAATAAATAATGAAACAAAAAATTATAACCCTAGACCGTGTCCATAATATATAGAGCGCCTATAAACATGTAGCGGGCGGACACCGTGTTCTATGTTTATCCCATCCTTCCTTATTATTCTCAGTCTTTGTCCTTATCCATCCGTTCGTGTGGTAGCGAGCTGGCTGTATGCCCTAAATGCCTAATCACCTAATTTTCGGGTCACACAGCCATACGATTCCGGCTGCTACCACCGGCATGGATATACTGTCAGTATCTCACAGGACGTACTGACAGCCTATAGGACCTGTAATGAACCGAATATGTTCATTATATCTTTAAGGGATAATAAAAATGCATCACAATAACAAATGTTTGTTGTCTTTCGAATTCAATCCTAGGTGTCCGCGCCGTCTATCCCCACTCTACCTATCATTCTCTATCTCGCTCACACGAGGATGATGCAATACTTTGCCCCATTGCATCATGCCTTATACATAATAATTTGCATTATGTTATACAATTCGATACTATTAACAAATTAATGCACTATACCGACACGGTCGCTTATCACTCACATATACCTATTTATACAAATCTGTCTGAGCTAAGCCTATATTTACATACAGCCATTACATACATTTACAACATTTACATACAAGCCTATATCTACATTTAAACAATTCAAACACAAATTTACACTATTTATAATATCGTTGTCCGTAACATTTTATTTAATACTTTCCAGATGAAAAGATTGTTCCTGATGTGGATCTGCCTCACATTTTTGATTTTAATCTCGGTCCGAAACTCAATTTCGACCCCAGGTCAGTTCTCAATTGCGCCCTGGTCTGGGCTCCCGGTTCTACTCCTCAATCCGCTTTCAATTTCAATGCCGCTGCCAGATACCTACGATTCCTATTTGTATAAAACCGAAACAAAATGCTAGTATCTAAATAAATGTATAGTGTATCACTCGATCATAATGTATTTTTCCACGAGTAAAAGAATTTTAGAATCTTTGTAGTAATTTGGTTCAATAGTACAAATAAAATAAAGAAATCAAAAACAAATGCTAGCAAGTACCTACTACAATACAAATCCGCACGTGTTCGAATGAAAGGTGATATTCAAATTTCAAGTAATCGACCGACTACTCTTCTAGTTTTGTGACCACAAATATAGGCAAACGGAATTTTTAGATCAGACATGTAACAAATACAACTGCCCAAGTAGCAGGATCAAGTTCGACCTTGAAGAGGTCATCAATTTTTTTAGGTAAAGATGTCATACCTATTATCAACTACTTCCCTTAATACCAGTTATTCTGGGCTTCATGTTATACCCATCGCATATACTTTTCACACACGCTTCATTAATAGTTTTACTACGACTATGATTATAGTGGTCTGATAATATCAAACAGAACCCAATTTGGTTTTGGCACATAAACAAATAAATATACAATCGTCGTTTGTAAAATATACACATACCAAGAATTAAAATCTGGGCTTTTATAGGCATTACTTTTATTTTCGACTAGTAACGCCAAAAATTAACAGTCAACCAGTTGTGATTGATGACACCGTGAGATACAAATTTTGCAAAGACGTTCATGGTAATTATGCATAAGACACGATTTGAGATTGTCCTTAGAAATTGTACATAGACACGAATGTGTTAAAATGAATAATAAATGGCACCGATCAGTGGATAGTGGGCACTATCCACCAATTGCATTGGGGAAGTAGAGATAGAGATTGTATAGTCATATGTATTCATTATTTTCATATTTTCTGTGCCATCCTTATCTTATGAAGTAACCAACAATATTGAGAGGCAGTGGCGTAACTATACCATCTGTGGCCCGTGGCAAATTCTTTGGGCCGGGCCCTATCATTAAAAATCGTCACGTTGTACTTGACGAACTTGAGTACCTACTTAGTTTAATTTTAATAAACCACTCATGTAGTTACCCAACTAATTAAATTTTATTTTCAAGAGCATAGGTTTATACATTAACAATGAAATAACAATTTAATTTCAATAAGATATTTATTAAGAAAAATCTTTTCTCCGAGCTTTTTGTTCCGCAAAAGTATCTATGACATCATCAAAGTTTAAAGATCGGGCCATAGAATTTTCAATAGATAGAATAGCCAAGTTACGTAATCTGTCTTGTCCCATAAAGTTTCTTAAATAAGTTTTTATTTATTTTAGTTTTGAAAATCATCGTTCAGCACTAGCTGTAGTCACAGGAATTGTAACAAATAACATTAATGCAGTGCATACTTCAGGAAAGCTGCAGGACATAAAATGATTATTTATTATTAATAAATCAACAAGGTCTCTAATACACGAAGATTTTTCTAATTCGTCTCTGAAAGTGGACCGAAAACTGAGAATTTCCCTGGCAAATGATTCAGATATGTCTTTTTTATATATATCAACAAATTCTAGAGCTTTTTATAATAGATCAGTGCCATCTAAAATTTGCAAAGTCGAAGGTTGCAAAACACTGAAATTGGAAACAATTTCATTCATCGGCAGGAAACGCGATTTCAGTTGATTAATAATGATGTCCAATACTTGATAAAATATGTTCACTTTGAACAAACTTTCGTAAGCGCTTTTTGGACGACTTCAACAAACCGAACTTTTAAAGCATAAACAGCATCATAACGTCCAGCCCGTCTAGTAGGGTTTAATGTTTTTAATGTTATTGAAGTTGAAGACTCCGTTTCTTTATTAGATATAAAACTTGATAGTATATTCCATCTTTTGATACTATGTCCAAAAATTATAAATTTGTTGAACTGTATCAAAAAATTTTGCATATCACTAACCTCCCTTACTGCATCATTAAGTACTAGATTTAAATTATGAGCAGCGCAGTGAACACATACGGCATTTGGCTCGATATCTTTAATGAGTTTTGAACTCCACCATAAGTCCCTTCCATTGTGTTAGCACCATCATATCCTTGTCCTCGACACTTATTTAGAGGAATATTTTGTCATTTATGGATTTAATAATTTGCTTGGACATTGCTAAAGCAGTTTGATCCTTAGCTTCATGAAATCCTAAAATGACTCTTTAATGACGAGTGCCTTTGGGTTTCCATTATCATCTTTCTCGATCATACAATAACGGTAAAGTTCACACATTTGATCAATTTTTGAAATATCTTGAGTTGTATCGAATATGATAGAGTAAAATGGTGCGGCATTTATTTCATTTATGAGTGCATTTTCTATTTTAGAACCAGAACAGAAATTAGCTCATTTTGTATTTTTGGACTTAAATATTTTATCTAGCTTTTGGTTTGCTTAGCAATTCTTGTAAAATCGGGTCGTATTTTCTTAATAACTCAATAATACTCAAAAGTTTCCTAGGGAGCTCGGATCATTGCTATCTGCCTTTTCTCTGTGGCCACGGAAGGCTAAATTACACGTTGAAAGTATCAGAGTAACTTCAAGTAGTCTAGAAAGTACTTGGCGCCAAAAGATTTTTCTTTTTGGTCACGGACTCTTGCTCATCAAGTGTTCCGTAGCCGCCACTGTTGATACGTAAGACAAGAATCCAGATGAATTTTCGATGTCTCGTGTCTTTCTATGGCGTCTACAATATGTTTCCAGTCGTCATAGCCCTCCATCCAAACATTTTGTATTTTTTTAGATGCCGGATTTGCGAATAACCAACACGGTTCACAATACGCCTTCTGAAGTATTAAAAAATATGATAGCCATGTACGTTCAAGTTTCACGCTCAGACTTGGAAACAATATAGTAATGTTTTTCTAGAAAAGATCTATTGTCACTATCTTTTAAGAAAGGGCCCTTAGGTTTACAATGTCCGTTTTCGATCACGAACCGTTTTAATTGATCAGTTAGCTCTTTAAAATTACCCTTATCAGTAACATATGGTGAAGATGCAATATTGTTCACACTAAAATATGGTTCACTTTGATTTTTGCTAGTTCCTTGTTGTGGTTGTTCTGGATCTGGATAGACACTGGTGTCGGGTGCTGCATCTGGTAATTCTGGTATACTTTTAGTAAAGTCCAATTCTTCACTTTTGGAGCACTGTCCACTCGCATTTTTACTAATAAAATCATCATATTTCAAGTACCGGCTAATTTTAGGTAACTTTTTATTTTTTCTTCAGTCTCCCTCTTTCTCTTTCGTTTTTCACTCCCACTTAGATATTTTCTAGAACTAGACATTTTAATATGTAACTTTCACAATTACTTCGCTTTAATAAAGCAGCAACTACGAAAAGATTCAAACAAAGAATGCGCAGTAGAGCCCTCCATATGTAAAATAGCAAATCCGGGATTCCCCTAACATAGTCTTGCTAGCTCGCTCTAACGCCAACGCCACGAAAAAGTACTTTCTTGGTTAACAAAATGAGGGCAATTCCCCGACCGTCAATACTCACCCGTGCTACCAACGTACCGCGACAAAAATGGAGTAACCAATAGATGCGTTTTAAAATTGATTAACATCTTATTGTATAGGATGTGATGTGTTGAAATCTTAATGCTTAGTTTGAATTTGTATTATGGTATATAGCTGTCTCACTTAAATATATGTTTTTAAGTAAAATAAAATTATATAATATAAATAAATAAAAAAAAATAATAAAACAAGTACCTACCTACTTAGATACAAAGTTAAAAAAAAAATTTCTGAGCTCGCGGCCTCTTGGGCCGGGGCCCTCTTGGGTCGGGGGCCCGTGGCATTTTGCCAGCCCTGCCGCCCTATAGTTACGCCACTGTTGAGAGGTCATTTCCCTTAAGATTAATTAAGGAGAGATATTACTAAACAAAATCTTAGACTTACTTTCCCAATTGAGTATCAATTTAATTTGAAATAAAATTTTAATGAATCAAAATTTAAGACCAAAATTGTTTTATTACAAGTTGTAAAATCTGTAACGGTACATATTAAAAAGTGTATTGCGATGCATATTGCAGGTTAGTTTTAGCGTTTATGAATATTTACTTTAAGAGTGAAATGATGATATTTTGAGTAGTATTTATTCCTAGAACAAAACCTTGTTATGTTTACTTACCATTTTACTTTGCTTCGTTACTAACAGATCAACCAATGCACCAGCATATACATCATAACTATTTTTAAATTAAATATATATGAATCGGTTTTATGGCTTAACTGTTTTCATTTAAATAAATCAAGCACTATATTTTAAATTGCTAATTAGTTGTTGTGTATTAAATTTTTTCGCCCACTGTAAAGGAATACCCTCGCATAACCTTTTTATTTTAAACTGAGGAGCTAGGACATTAAACCTCTAGAGTAACAACTCCATAAAGACTAAACGCCCAATCTACACTAGCCAGTGTGAGGCGGGGTACTCACATCGACTATTGTCACCAATGTGCTGGCAATCTAAATAATGTAATACTCTCTTTGAAGAGTGGAAAGTAATTAAAATTGGCATAAGTTAAAAATTTATTGGTCAAATTACATGTGCACAAGGTATGAACCCAGTATCTTTTATTTTAAAGCTGATATGCTGATTGATGACCCACTGTTATTTAACAAATTAATATATCTCTGAACATTAGGTATGTTCTGATACGATTTATTAATAAATCAAAATTTTTACTTTCAAAATCTACAAAACTATTTTTAACTATATTTACATACAGTTCTGATCAATCATTTTGCATTTTACGAAGTTGTAGTTAAAGAAATTGTCTTTGCCGATTATCAAGGATATTAGTATATTCAACCAATCAATAAATAAAAATATTACCAACATATTATAGTAACTGACTTACATGTAGATGGCATGTGAGGCATCCGGCCTCTGTGCCCAGTCCCACAAATGAGAGTTCCGTTTGGGTTCAATGTATCAAACGCCACTGTCTTACCCACAGCACATAATTGTGAAAAATTTGTTAGTATTAAATCACAAGGCTATAGATAGATGCTTATACAAAACACATTTGTAAATTTAAAAAGGAAGATATATGGCTCAAACGCAACAATAAAAAAATTGTTAATGTTAATTACAGACATAGGTATCATTGAATTTGACCAGTTTTTGTGAAATTATCATATTTATACAACTACAAAAAAGACAAAAATAAGTAGTATGTACTTTGATATGATATCAAATGTGCTGTCTAATGTTGCATTTACTGTAGTATTATGACTAATATTTATGTCTCGCTAACTGTCGCAGAGTGAAGTCATCAATTTGCCGAAAAAGGTCCAAAAATCAATAAAAACTCTGTGCCAAAATCGACCAAACATACTCAGTAATATTATGTTCTATCTATACCTTAAATAAAAAAAAAACAATGGGAAAAGTCTAAGAGAAACCAGCTTAGTTAAAGTTCTAACGTGATTACTAGCATATTAAATTTTTTTCCTTTGGTCATACCCATCGTAGTTTGCTCTCATAGACTTCCTGAAAGACAATACAGTGGAATCTCAATAACTCGAATGTCAAGGAAAATGCGAAAAAATCGAGTTAACGAGTTTTCAACTTAACAAGAACTTCGAGATACATATGACTGTGTCGACAAGGAACAAACATAACGTTCACAGCTGTGTTACTTAGAAAGTTTCATGAATGTATTCATTCATTACATGTGTACAAGACAAAAACAATAGATTAGAAGCCCCGAACCCGAACGTACATTTTGGAATTTATTGCTATTATTTCGGGGAATTCCAAGTAAGACGTCATTATATTTTACCAACTAGGAATTACGGAGTCTCCTTTTTGAAATTTGAGTTATAGAGTATAAATATGTATTATCGATACTTCGTAGGGAAATAACATTTTGTTCGAGTTACAAAGTCTAAATAATTCGAGATACCGCGTATTTAGGGGTTCATCGGAAGGGAATGGCAATTTTTTCGACTTTCTGAGGATTCTGACTTAACGAGGTTCTAGTTATTGAGATTCCACTGTGTGTTCTATTCTCAAATAAATTTCAGACTAAATTACTAATAACAATATCTAAGATAATAAATATATTAAGTAGTTTTAGGAATAGACAGGGATGATCGCTAAAATAATAAATTGTGATGACCAGATAAGATTTTACAAGCATCCTTTAGATGTATCTAAAAGTATGTTAACAAATGTGTAAAACTGAAAAAAAAAATCATCTTAGAAACATATCTTCTAGTATTCCTGTTTATAGTTATACAAATAAAACATTATGCAGGCAAACACTGGAGTGTTTTATATTAATTAATAGGACAAAGGCAAAACTATTAATATCAGTAAGAGAATGTACACTCCTAAATCTTTAATGCATTAAGTTATATGTGGGGTTGCAATACCAATAACCTCATATTCTCTCAATCAATATTTACTCAAATGCGTGTACCAGTCACAACCAGACACTATTGTCATCAATATAATATACTTCTCAGAAATGAGGTCATATTGCTTACAGTAAATAATATAATGAACTCAAAAACATAGACAACACATGATGTACTAAATAGTTTATTAAAAACAATGTGTTTACCATTAATTTCACAGTACAAATAATGAGAAATTACTTTTAAACATCTAAAGTGAGCACTTACGTTTAATCTAAATTAGTTAATTTCTTAATTGGCCAAAATGATTTTCGCAAATTAAGCAATTACCTAAAGCATATATCTTAATTTGCTTTCTAATTTTCTTAATGTTTTAAATTGATTTTAATAAAACAAGTATTTATATGAAGTTATTTCAAATTCTTAATACATTACCAGAAATTAATAATTTTTTTCAGTGTGAATACTTTGATAATAATTTAAAGAAATTATGAAAAAAAGTAAATGCAAATACAAGAAAAAAACATATTTGATAACAACAAAATCTGATTCACATTATATAAATACAGTAGAAAAACAATTTTCCAAAATCAAGAAAATATCCATAGACATTTTAGAACTTCCTGACTATACAAATTAAGACAAACTGATTAACATTATGTAAATTGTAGTTAAGAGTAGGTTTAATATAACAAAACCATAATTCTGTAAAAAGCAAAGATGGTTACATGACACCTTGTAGCATCATAAAAAACTTTTCAGTCACAATAATTAAATGACCACTTGGAAAACTCAAGCATTCGTATTATACATCTAAATGATACATTAAACACGCCTTGTATATATAACATTATTGATCAGTTTATAGGGTTACTAGGGAACAGTATTGATTACGCACAAATAATTATAGAAAATTAATGAGTTTATGTAAGGAAACCTTCATACATCCAAACTAACAACAAATATTGGTTGTTTTCTTCAACACAATTGTAATAGATAAAAACTAAACAACTCAACATGTGCATTCATTTTCAATATAATGCACAAAATTAAAAGCTTGTTTAGTGAATATTGCATACTACAGCTGTATTCAGGCACTAAATATCTTTGGGTGTACATAATGATATGGTCTTCAGCCATATAAATTAGTGTACGCTATACATTATTTCTCATTTTCAATACCAGCTTGAGTCATAAGATCAGTAATGTTCCTCTCGAGTTCATCCACTCGCGTACCCATCTCGTCTATTCTGTTTATAATCTGGTCAGACATAGTTTGAAATTTGTCCTGCATATTTTGAAGTAAGGATTGTACCTGACAAAATACAATTAAATGGCATAACACTATTTGAAAGTTCACATTAGTAATAAATTCATAGACAGGTACGGTAATAATACAATAAAAAACTTACATATTGTGTTACTTCTTGCATATTCTTGGGATCATTAGCTGGGGATATATATGTATTTTCCACATCTTTTGTGGGCGGTTCATTGTTAGGATCAGTCATATTAAATTTAGATGATTAGTAAAACTACAACGCACAACCTCAACAAATGACGTCCAAACAAGTAATAAGAAAGAAGCTTCTTAACACAGACTAGAGGTAACCATAGATGTACTAACAGGCCTTTGTGATCAAAGAGTACATTTGTTTGTGACCTTTCTGATTCGCGATATAAGAATCTTAACTTTAAACGTTTAGAGAGTGTTGCTAAATCGGATTTTGAAAAAAAACAATTTGAATTATTAGACAGAAATAAAAATTGACATATTTGCTATAGGTCAACATACTTAATGTGAAAACACCTTATGTTTACAATAGATAATCTAAATATTACTATCCATTGGCTGATTCTTTACACTTAAAGTAACGTCAAATGAGCCAATTTTTATGGCGGTCGTACTGTTTGTGTGCAAATCTAACAAACAGTACTCTTATATTTAAAGAAATTATATACGCATCCATATATTGATTTTCCGCTTTAAATATTGAAAAATAAAATTGGAAAGGTACTGTTTTCATCGTTTTCGTAAATCGAGTTTCCACCATATCTTGACGTTTTAGGGTCCTAGGAATCCATTCTGACCATAGTTTACTACATTCAAAAGGAATGCACTAGACTTAGGTTTTTTAAAACGTTTAACTAATTTCATCCAGTAGATTTTGAAGAATAACATTGTTAAAGTTTTGAGATAAAAGTATTTTTTTGAAATAACTTTTGGATTAACGATCGATACCAAAATCTAAATGTTCCCCAAACAGTTGTAACGACTGCTCCAAAATGAGAAAAAAAATGATTGTTTGTGCAAGAGACATCATCGCAGTGAAAATTTAAGTGTTTTTTTTTTTATATTTTGTAAATTCTCTACTGATTTTAAAGTTTATCCAGTTGTTTTATTAAAAAACAACGTCAATCGTTGCCAAATTGATCAAAACCAGTTGCTTCGTTCAAAAGACATTGTTGGAGAAAAATTATTCGAAAAGTGCTTTTTTTAATATTTCTCGAACTACCATACCGATAGATTTTAAAATCGAATCAGCCCGTCCTCTCAATGAACAACGTCGATCATTGTAAGATGCATCAAAATCGGTTGGCTTATCCGATAGATATTGTTAATGAAAAAAAAAAAGGTTTTTTTCAAAATAACGTGAAATTCTTGATGCGTACTCGATTATTGTTTTATCCTTAAAACACTGCCACGAACGCCTTAAACAAAAACAAAATTAAATAAAGTTTTGGAAAGATATAGTAGAAATAATAAAAAAATAGCGTTTTTTAACCTCTCGCTATGAAAATTGTAAAGTTTTTATAAATCAGAATGATACTGTTTTCAGCCCGATTTTCGGAAACAGAGTTTTCATCAAATCTTGAACTTTTAGGTTCGTAGAAATCTATTTTAACCATTTACCAAATAATGTCTGAACGTTTTATATATCTTTGTGTATGCGTGCGTATGTGTTGAAAAAATAAAAGTGATTTTTTATATTACTCTACCCATAAATTCAAAAATCTAAGTATCTCTTCTGCTTAAAAAACAATGTAGATTGTTGCAATATGGGAAAAAAAATCCAAAATAACATTTGAAATTCTTGATGAATTGATGTTTGGTATAAGGTCATCTGTTTAAAAAATTGTATGGCGTGCCAAAAAACAAATAAAAATCAAGCAACATGTTCCAAAGATTAGATAAGAATAAGATAGAACAAAGAAAGCACAAACATAGCTAAAAATTAAAAAAAAAAGGGGTTATTTAAAGCATATAGATTTCTAAATTTCAAGTGCGCAAAACGTATTAAAACTGTATTTTTGAGCTCGGAAAGCTTGGAAAAGCAATAAAATCGATCTTTTAGGCATAAACTCGATAATTTACTGCTCTATTATTTTTAACCGTTTGAGTTCGAAAGTAGTAACAAGTATCGAGGACGGCCGGAAGGGTCATCCGAGTTTTTAATTTTTGAGCCGAAAAACTTGTAGAAAATATTCATGAGTCAAAGAGTACAAAAACATAACAATGAATATCATAGTGGAAAGTTTCAGATGCCCTGCAGGCTCAACCGTTTTGAATTTATTTTTTGTTGTATCGAAACGGGAATAACATTCCTTACAAATGCCGAGAATCAGTAGGAGAGTAATTTCTCTAATATCATAGATATTGTTATAGATAGGATATAACGTTAAAACATACTGTAGATTTTCAGTTTATATAGATTTCGCTAGACGTTTTTGATAGTTTAGAATTCTGTCAATTTCAAATGCTTACTACTGAAAAATCAGATAAAATTTAAAACTTAAAGAATATTATATAATACGTGTATTTGACATAGCTCTGCTCCTGGGCACGTAACAAACGGGCTATGGGATATATTATTTAAAATATTTATAATTAAATTTAATTAATTACCCATTACTCCTCCTAAACTTCCAAAACTCCTACTATCTATTTAATTATGGTATTTAGATAGCAGGAGTTTTCAAACAATGTGTTTTGGTTGTTTTCATTCTAACAATGTTAAAATAGAATTGTCATTATCAAAAAAAAACATGTACATAACGAAATTTGTAATATCCCTGAACAGAAAAAAAAAACAAAAAAAGCATTTAAAACTTTTTCATAAATAATTATATTTTATCAGGTAGCACTTTTAAAAAACGTGTTACTTGTGCAAACAAATATACAAAAACTATACCTATAATTTTTTATAATTTTATTAATAATTTCAGTAGAGCAATTCTGCGTTGATATATTTTTAAGTGTCCCTTAACCCTTACATCACTTGAAAAATTATTTTTTGTTTTATATATTTTTTTAATGTAACCATTTCTTTCTTTTAGCTAATTTATACTTTAAAATTATATTGTTACTCTGACTTAAAAAATTTGAATAAATCATATTACTATATTAACATTTATTGAGGTTAAAATATGTATGTCCCCAATTTATTAACAATTTCTTACATCTACTTATTAACTCAATTTTTACCACAATTTACATAGCTAGACTGTGTATCAATTACACTACAAAAATTACAATCGGTTGACGGAGATTTACGCAGCAAAACTAAGTGATAAATCTAATGCAAAGATTATGCACTAGACACTTTAGAGTTTAGAGTAATATGAACATTGGGGTCTTTAGTAACATTTTAAAAAGATAATATTTTTATGTTAAATTCAATTACATATAGATGAACAGTTTCTTGACATTTCTTGCCGTTAATAAATTGTGGGTGGTAAAGGAGTTCTTATAGGAGAGGAATAAGTTTTAAAATTCAAAAATTTCACAAAAGTACTTGCATTTATAAATCGTGTATTTCAACTATAAGTTTTTTTTAAATATAGAACTATTAAATTAATTATATTATTTAATTTTATTCTCTAACACTTGAAATTGTTTAATAAGTTTTTTTAAGATTCCATAAAATGGCCAGGCGCAGTTGTTTCTGTGCGTGCATTGGGACGTCATCAAATTATTTTATCTTTCTTGCCTCGTCCTAAAAAATAATGTGGTGGACCGGCGCCACCGATAGTACTGATGCCGAGTGGGTTCGTCGGGTACGATCACGTCATAATTAACCGAACTAGTATTTTAATCAAATTGATAATTATTACAACTTTTGAAATCGAAATGAAATAAAAACTAATGTTTTTTATAAGAATGTGATCTGTAATGTCAATAATTTTTTTTTTCAATCTGTTATGATAATTTTTTTATGCTGGCCTACAAATAAGATGTATTAAAATTTAATCAGAGAAAACTTCGGCGCCATAAAATTTTAGAGAAAAAATGAACACAATCTCGCTTGTTCAACATTTAGTTCACATTCTTCAATTCCCATAGTATTGTCAGAAGCAAATGTTAAAATGACATTGAATGTAAATCTAGTATATTTGAATGATGTCATGTGATGAAATGATGCCAAATGATGATGATGATGTAGTGAATGGTCTTGTCCAACATTTGTTTCACATTCTCAAATTTCAGTATTGACAGAAGTCAATTCAATGTCCATCAATGATGAAGGATGAATCTAGGACATTACGATTGAATCTAGTTACAGGTGTAAAGAATATTCCTAAAATTAGAAATTTTCCATTATCTTATTTTAAAACAAACAAAAGAAATAATTGTAAATGTGTGTATGTAATTCACGATATAAATGTGTACCAAGTAGTAATAAAGAGTAGTAAACCAAATAGAATCAGAAAAAAAACAATTGCTACACCAGAAATTGTAGAGTACTTACCCAAACCACTAAAAATTGGTTGTGATTTTATAATTGAAAATACTATTGATGTAAATGAATTGAAATAATTTTATTATTGTTTCAACTTAGTTTAACTGTTTATTTTCTTTGTCACTCCGAAAATCACAGAGTACTTTTACGTATGTACTTATTATATATTTTCTTTACCACGTCAATAATAGTCACTCAACAATAGTTTTTTGCATCACCTTACGCTGACATTCATAAATTATTTTATACTCATAGATATTCAATTTAACTATACATATATTAATCTTGTTTAATGGCAAATCTCTTTAAAAATCATAAATTGATTTATAAATATAAGCATCGAAGGTATCTTTTAATGAGAAATTGATTTTGAAGCCGAAACATTCATGTTATGAAATCTAGTCTTGTCCATCATAAGAAATGTTGTAAATGATTCATAAGACATAAAGAGGATTTGGTTAGAATACCAATGAGAACTCACTGTGTAATATAATATAAAGTAACCATACAAAATCCTTCTTAGCTTTACCATTTCATGATATTTTCTGATAAAACAATTTTCTAACAAATACGTGGCATACATATTTTTTGATAATGACCCAATTAGTACCAAAATGATATTCACATAGGTTCACAAAAATGGTGGATGGGCTTATCATTTAAATGTTCTCGTTGAATATACTCGAAGTATAATGTTCATCGGAAAAATCAGATATTTTTTTTACTTGCTAATGCATTGATGAAGTTGGGGAAATTACTAGTACAATTCATACATATAACATTTTTGGCTCGAAAGGAGTATTTTATAAAGACAAATATTCCCTTCGGAATATTTAACATTAATAAAAGATGTTTTATAAAAATATACCTAACTTTGACTATTTTTCAAGTATCTCTTACATTCAAAGAAAGTTTATTAAGCTATTGCATAGCTTCTATCGCGGGCCTTGAGCGTGGAGACCGAATCCAGAAATTCCGTAACGAAAATAACCTAACACCCCCACTCCGACCGGCACAGCGGTGATACTTTTTACTTTTGCCATCTATCGATGAATAGCAGAACTTTTAATGACTTTTTTGAAATATCACGGTAGTCTCTTTAGTTCAGCAACTCGCCTCTAGGTGGCATTGGTTGTATCGTCGTTACTGCGCATGTGTAATCCCCCTCTTCGCCCCGAAATCTGGTGACTCATGCCTGCTTAGAATTTCGGCGTTAGGGCACCTCCTCAAAAAATATACTGCATAAATAAAATAAATAAATAATTATAATTGCATAAGTTGATAAAAAATACTATGCAATAGCTTTACCGCGGCAGTCCCCGAGTGCCACACGTGTTTTTTATTATGTTAATACAGATAGTATAGCTTAGGTTATGTTATTATTATTACATTAGCTATTCTATACAAATAAAGACATACATTACAATACATACAAAAACAGAAATCCAAACGAAATTGACGGATTTTATTAAGTGTAAATAAGTTCTAAATAAAATAAAATTACATAATGCATGAATGTTTGTTTTGTTTTCGTAAGCATCTTGATACCTACCCTTATAAAGTACTTATATGTCGAAAAATAATGAACGTAACATATACACACTATTAAAAATACATGTTGTGCATATTATGCACATAATTTTATTATATTACATATTCACTACATTCGTACTTGCTGTGACTTGTTATTGCTGCGTACCTCTATAAGAGAGAAACGCTACCCACGTACCTGCATTAGCGAGAAACTCGGGTTAGTGAGAAACCTCTATAAGCGAGAATGAGATTATGCTCCCTTGAACTCTCGCTTATCCAGGTTTGACAATTAACTAGTTTCTCCACCACAATGGAAAGTAATAGAAATAATACTCATCCCGAAGCCTGGGAAGGAACTCACTAATAAAAAATCCTACCGTCCTATAAGTCGGTAGGATCCTATCTAAAGTCCATGAAAAGCTCTTCATCAAGTGGATCATGGTGAAAATCACAGAGGCCAACCTAATTCTAGAGCATCAGTTTGATTTCATGTAAGGTCACAGAGCAATCGAGTAGGTTTACAGACTAGTAGAAAGAATTAATAATGCGTTTGAACAAAAATTATACATCTCAGCTGTTTTTGGACATTTCGCAAGCCTTCAACAGGTGTGGCATGATGAACTCCTCCATAAATTACTGTCAAACTTACTTTTAAACTTTTACCTATTTATAAAGTCTTACCTCAAAGAACGACACTTCTATGTAAAACAAGGTGAGTGTGACAAACCTATA
Organism: Eumeta japonica; assembly: GCA_005406025.1. Lineage (NCBI taxonomy): Eukaryota > Metazoa > Arthropoda > Insecta > Lepidoptera > Psychidae > Eumeta > Eumeta japonica. Next base: position 628,022 of record BGZK01000020.1, read on the forward strand.
CAAGATCAAAGCTGGTGTCCCACAGGGCAGTATTATGGGCCCCTTACTATATCTCATATACATATATGACCTTCCATGCACAGAAGACGTACTTACTGGCACATATGCGGATGACTGCCGTTCTTGCAGCAGCGCAACCCTTTTAGGTGCGTCATTGAAACTACAGAAAAACCTAAATAATATTTCGGAATGACTGAAGTACTGGAGGATTAAGGCAAACGAATCAAAGTTCGTACATGTAACATTCACTCTAAGACGTGAGACATGTTCTGAAATGCAACTTAATCAAATAAAGATCCCACAATTAGATAACATAAGGTACTTAAGTATATACCTAAACAAACGACTCACATGGACCAAACACATTTTCACTAAAAGGAAAGCCCTAGGACAGCTGCCGAAAAAATTGTATTGGTTTATGAACCACAAGCGCTGGAAAATAAGCTACTGCTCTACAAGGCCATACTTAAACGGACATGGACATAACGCTTACAACTGTGGGGTACTGCCTCAAACTACAACATTGAAATACATCAATACTTCAAGTTAAAGACTCTTCGCATGGTAAGTGACTGACCTTGGTACATAAAAAACGAGCGACCGCATCGAAAATTAATAGTAAAAACTATAAAACAGGAGATAGCAGATTCTTTGAATACATACCAAAAAAGAATGCAAAACCACCCAAATAAATTAACAAGAAATCTAATGGTAAATCAATCTAGAACAACATTCAGAAGATTAAAGAGACGAGCGCTGCAATATCTACTTAGATAATAGATATTAGGAAAAATATTTAGGCTTATCACTGGATATTTCACCATACAAGACTGAGAAAAAGTCATAAAATCCAGTTGAATGTGGTAGACACATCACAGGATATAAGAGAATTTAAAAAAAATGTTGGTAAATTATTAATTTCTTTATTTTCTATCCCATATCTAACACTGACTTCAAAAGCAACAAATTATTTTAATAGGTTAAGCAGAATACAATTCGAGTTTAAACGATTTAGATCGGTTAAGTCGCTTCCAATAAATCAGCAAATATACATAAAAGAATTCATAAGTAACGAATATAGAGCCTCCTCTCTCTGTTTGAAGTCTGCTCAAAATGTCTAACGTTCAATTTCTTCAGAGATCCTTACAAAATGACTATAAATAAAGAAGAAATTTTTATGTGAATAAACACAATACATCAATAACAACTATTTATTGATCTTAAGCAAAATGTAACAATTATGTGCAATAATAGAAAATGGAATTAATGATTTTTTAAAAACCCACATATTACATTATTTTCTGATTTTTGTTTATATTATTTCAAATTGTTCATATAACAATGTGACAATTCATGTAAAATATCCTCAGATAAATTATTATTTAAGGCAAAATTACAATAGTTAATTGGGTGATGATTTAAAAAAAAAATCAAGTATTATAATATTTAGTGTTACTGAACGTTTTTCAATGATTAACATTGTCATTTAATTGAGATTAGGTACATCGCTTTTTTTTTCATCATGTTTGTGGTATGCATTTGATGTGGAATCACATTTTATTCATATGGTATCAATTTATGTGTCAGAGGTCACGGTCACGAAACATGTTCTGAAAAAACTATTATCACTCTCTTTAAGCTACACTTATATAAACACAAACGTAATCTCATAGATGGTGGCCCAAATATAATACATAAGAACAAAAAATTATGAACATTATTATTTCCAAACAGAAGTAATGAATTTAATTCTTTTGAAAAAAGGAATAAAAAAAACAACAAATTTGGCAGAAGCTAGCTTAGCTTAAATTCGACGTGAAGAATTTTCTTATGACAATAATCAGCAAGTGGAATGTGAATTCTGAAATAAATCAAAGAATATCTCAATTTATCATTTGGCACACAAGCTATTGGCGTAAAAAGCGCAAATTAAAACGTATTGGTTTAAATGTGAATTAAATGCATTAAGTTTAGCAGCTTAATGGTTTATTTGCACTATGTATACATAAACCATTATGCTGCTAAACTTAATGATTTATATGCACAGTGCAAAAATGTTATTAAAATTGAAAGAGATTACAGAAAAGAGTAGATCCAACCAATTTAGAATATTATGTAGAGCTATATGCAGAACTTACATCCTCAGTCATGTTCAGAAAACTTAACTAGAAAAAAAAGTCAATGCCATGAGAACCAGGTAAAAAATGGTCATAAAGACTCTTAACAAATATTTGTATCATAATGTAACAATTCATACAAAACATTTACACAATATTTTTGATGGGAATGTAGGTAAGACAAAAACAATACAGCATCAAGTTTTTTTGTAGGTCCTTTGACTCTTAGGAAATTCTTCGCTATTAATAAATATCCTATTCGAACTATGCTATAGAAAAGCGACCAGTGGGATAGATTTTAAAAAATTCTTTCTATTGAGTTACTTGATAGATTGTTAAAAATGTGAAAAAAGACCAAAAGCATAAGGTTTAATGCACCCACTCCTATGCACCTATTTTATTAAAGATAAGGAAAGCTTTCAATAATAGTAAACAATACCAATATAATTGAAATGTTATGTATCATAGAAACACATTTAAATCTTAAGAGAAGCTCCAATATATTTTTGCCATGTACTGTTGACAAAACGTACATAGAGGATTATGGCCCTTCTCATTTTAGTAAAAATATTGTAAAGCCTTTTCAATATACCTAAGTACAATAAAAACGTATTTAAGCAAAGATCATGGTTCAGCCAACAGGTGATGTTAAAATACTTGCAGATTGTGACTAAATATTAATATTGATTTATGAAGAATAACCGCATGTTATTAGAAGTGAATTAAACAAAATTTATAGTTTTATTGATCTAATAGTTGTTTTTATTCACCTTTGCTGATATTTATAGTTCCCAAAGTCTCGTATTATTGATTACTCAAACCATAACAGTAATCAATTAAATGTTAGATATACTAATATGCATGGGTATATCTAATATAATTATAGGCAAAAGATAGATATTACAAAATACTTTTCAGCTATCCTAGGTATTAAATTAATTTCTCTTGATTTCTGATAAATTTTTAATATGCAATATGTGGGATTTCAAAAATCATTGATTCAATCATGTAATCAGAGTAATGAAAATGATAATAGAACAGTATCAGCAGGAACATACTGCTTCAAAAATCGATTTATTTATTTAAACTTTTTTGGACCAAAAATGAGATCAGCGTCAGGAGCACCCTTAGGGTGCTGGTACTTCTGACGGACATGTTGTCCTCTATTGGGATTGCCAATGCCTCCAGAACCACCTCCACTTTCTGCACTATATTCCTCTTCTTCTTGCCGCTCAGAAATATTTAAAGTCAACCTGAAACATCAAAAACATATTTTTTAATACTCTTTCATTTATATATGAATGCACTCGATTTACTAGTACATATAAATCATTGTATACATATATATGTGGTAGTCTCATATCAGATTTTTAATCTCCCCACTGTTGGGGCAGATACACCCACCTTTTTATTTCAGATTAAGGAGCTTAGATGCTGACCAGGTGCAAGTTGAAGGCTGTTAACAACCGTCGTCACCAATGCAATGACAACAATCGGGATCAATGGCTTAACATGCTCTCTTCAAGACACGGAGCGAGTGGTGTAAATTGACGTAAGTTAAAAACTTATTAGTCAATTCACTCGTGGTCAGGATCAAACCCAGTAAGTACCTCCTGGTTCGAACGCAACACCCTTAACCACTGAGCAACCACCGCTCTTGTAATGGTGTGTGTGCTAGTAGATTATCAATTTCTTTCTCCACTTTAAACAACATTTTAAAGCTTTAGTGGCATTTCTTTGAGACGTGTCGACTGTTATTGAGATATTCAATAATTTATATTCACAACCACCTTTGGCTTTACAATTCGTAACTGTTAAACTCTCAATGGAACAACTAATTTGTTTTATACTTTTCAGTTATTCTTTCCATAGAGAGGTTTTAGTTATAATAATGTCATTTTTATTACACTTTTAAATGATCTATATAATATTAAAGGTTTTCCTGCACTCACTTAAGTCACTATACTGCTTTTCGTAACAAAAAAATGCAATTTACAATGAATTTTTTGGGGGCTTATCATGAATGTAGAAGGCAAATGATTCTATAATGCTACAATCATTTACATCATTAAGTCAATTAGTGTCTCCACATGCAGGATGCAAGTTTTGCAGTGGAGTCGTATCTGTTAATGAACTTTGATCATGCTTGTACTTTCTGGTATTTCATTCATGACAAATAATCCTTTGAATACTTTTACTCTGCGTAATGCAACATAGACCTAAATATTCTTTCCTAAATCTACCACAACCCATCCTAAAGTACAGCCCTTGTGCATGGCAGTCACTACCCAGCAAATAATTAGTAATAACATTTTTTTAATTACCTTTTAACTCACCGAATTTCACATTTCCACAAAAACAATCCATTTTAATATTTCCTTCACCGTAATCGGACTTAATTATAGAGTCGTAAAATTGTATAAGTATAATATTAGCCAACTCGTAAATGTAATCACATATATATGGCTATTGAGTGGGCTGTCATTCGGATTTTTTGACATTTAAATTTATTAAAAAGCTTTTTTCTATAGTTATCTTTATGTCATTGACTTTTTTGATACTCTCGCGTTAATGATGAAACAATTTACACTTCATTTAATTTTATCACAATTCATTCAATAATTTTTGATCCATGATTAAGCATTCACACATATATATACAGGACGGAATCGATCATGCATCTTTTAGCAAATATTTGTAATATCCGCCTTTTTTAGAACAACTTTTAAAAAATAACTACAACAAAAATATATCATTGAAAATATGCTTATAAATAATATAAAACGATTGACACACATTGACAGTAAATTTAAAAAATATATCTAGTCACTTACCTACAAATGACACTTGATATTGTCAGTGATACAAAGGTCGCCGAAGTTCTACTCACTAATCTTTAATTAAAACTCACTACACAAACAAGGCAAACTAAGGCAAATTATCGCGTAAATGATACTTCATGCAACTTATAGTCTCGCAGGCAGCAATGTTATCTCTACAAACTCCTCAACAATAAATCATGTTTGCATATTCGATAGCAGTGAAAGACATTGTTATTAAACACTTTAATATTATTATATACAATCATTTTAAAAACGTCAATATCGTAAACCTAACACTATAACAAAATACTAAAAGTCCCTTGGAAGATCAATGACCGCACGCATGCAGCGCGAATTAGCTAAGAAGACGCAAAGTTCACGGACGATTACCAAGGCGCGACTGGCTTTGTGAACTTCGTAAACTTGCTTGGGGAGTATGGCGTGCATACGATCTTTAGCGAGGTTGGAACCTCATACATTTTTACAACACGTTCTAAACTAATTTTTCTCAGTAACAGCTACTTAAATGACTATGGTTTCTTTGGCAGTTATTCTAAAAAATTACGGAAAGATGTATCATCGATTCCATATTGTATAAATATATAGAGCTATGTTATTAACTTCCCTTTTTTTTTGTTGCAGCACTATCAATTAAAAGTGAATTTCATTGAAAAATTCCATTACATACACAGATATTTTTATCTGCTACCGAATAATGGGAAAATTAATATTTTCCTATGGATATAGTTGGACGTAGTACACAGATATCGAAATAAAAAAACTCTATATTAACATACCGCTTCATTTTTTCCATCTCTTGTTTGTCGACAAGAGCTTGTTGTTGCAAATTGTTTGCAAGTTCAGGTGGAGCATTAAACGACTTATACTGAGGCTTTGTGCCCTTTCTTACCATAAGTACAAATTCCACGCCCTCCTTGCCTTGCTTAAACAATAAATAAGTAACATTATTTACAAAAACTAAAAATAATTAAAATTTAAATTTCATTTACTCCTCACCAATAGTTGTTCATATGTTTTCTTCGTTTGTTGTCTGCAGACCATTGGAACGGCAATATCTCTTTGTTGTGGTCTATTTTCTCGTTGTCTTTCGGCAATATTTTCCATTACCATTTTTTCAAAAGCGTTTTCAAATTCAACATCTTCCACCTGGAAATTATTTTTTTTTATAAATAATGTATAAAATAAAGTATTAGAAAATAATTAAGTGCGACTAAGAATAATCACTACCGGCTTGGGAGTTGGTCTCCTAGCTTCAATTGTGATATCCTCAGTTGGTACTTCATCAGTATCTTGCATTTGTTCCTCATCTGAACTTTCTTCTGGCAATTGTGGATTATCTGTCTCATCATCGGTTTCTATAATTGTGTCTAAGCCTTCATTGACACTATCATCGCCTTGATCGTCATTATCTCCTTCCATACGATCATCCTCACCTAAGTCTGGGTAAAGTGACTGTCTAAGATCTTCTATCGCATCTTTACATTGTTGCCAATTTGTAAATAAATTCAATTTTGGCCTCAAACTACTTAAGCATTCTTGATATATGTATTTTACATAAATTGGAAATTTATTAACTTCATTCCAGTAAGGATCACTATATTTGTACCAATAATAATTTTGGAAGAATATTAAGAAGTAGTCTAATCTCTTTTTGCTTGATCCACTATTAAAGTAAGCACCACAGGTTTCCAACAATGCACAAACCAATCTTATACGAAAAACGTTTTCAGGGGGGTCCAAAGGGGATACAGTGCTATGATCATTTGAGACACCAAAAGTTATGAAAGAATACAAAACAGTAAATACATCTCGAGAATCTAATAATTTATAGTTATAGAGTTCACCCAAATATCGTACTGTAGCTAATCTTCTTTGATTAAATCGTGGATGTAGATCTTCCAAAGTCACTCTAATTTCTTCTAAAACAGTATCGACAACAGTAGGAGCTACAGCTTCTTGCCACGATGCCAACTCTGCAGTAAGGCGAGCTAAAACTCTTCTGGCACTTGCTCTGACTCTCCATCCTCCAGCCAAATGTTGGATAGCAATAGAAGAAATTTCTGGATCATCCCAATTTAGTTTTCTCATGAGTCTTAATATTTTTTCTTCATTGCTTTTTTGAAGGTCTTCATGAAGAATTTTCCGAATAAATTGGTGCATTGGGGATTCTTCTTCTTTAGGTTGAGTGGGTGCTTCTGGTGGACAGACATAATAGAAGGCATTTTCTATTTGAGTTACATAACGTGAATCCAGAGCCGATACAGTCTGAAAATAAAATAAGTTTCAATATAATAAATATTCATTATAACAAATATTCAACAAATTACATTATTGTGTTAGCACACAGTAGATTTTCCAATATTAAAATGGTAAGATTTTCAATAAAGTAATCCAAATTAAAACATATAAAACCACGGACTTTTGCCCATGGCTCCATCCATGTGGAAATCAAATTAATCATTTCATCTTTCATATCAACCAATCACACTTATTGTATTGTGTGTTGTGTGAGGTGTTAATTCGCGGAAATCCATAGTAGACGCTTGCCTGCAACATGCATTAACATGCAGCATGCAACCCACCGCTGATCCTCGAATCTGCCTCTCCACTACGAATCTCTATCCAAATGATTGAATATTGATTCCAGAGGATTGACAGATATCGAACACCTAAGCAAGTGTTATTTACTTTTATAATTATCTTTTTCCGCTAACTGTTAAATTGTTAATTCTACGCACGTTTCATGCCAACCAGGCACATTCTCAGGAAATTGCCGACAGTCACATTCACCAGGGTGCAAGGAGCGTTAAAACAACCAACATAACCGCGTTAAACGGGCCGCTGTCATGCAATGGTCAGAGTGATGAAAACATTCTTAAGGCAGCCACAGATCACCACCGATAGACATGCCTGTCAAATGACTAACCATCACAGACTAACCATCATCAACATTACCCAAATAGTTAAAGGCAAGCGTCCGATAATGGCGATTTATAAACGTCAATTCGGTCATTGAGCATATAATTATTATCTTTATGTTTTAAACTTTCGAAAGATTCCAAAACATTTAAATGTAACCCCTTCTCACACACATGCAAAACATTGAATTTGTGATCGTTATTAAGCTTATGAGTTTCTATTAAATGTTTAGCAAAATGGGATCTGTCTGATTTATTATTTCTAAAGGCCAAAATATGTTCTTTGTATCTTTTTTCAAAACAACGTCCGATTTGTCCTATATATATCGATTTACAGTCATCACAAGTTAATTTATAAATTCCAGATTTTTTTATTATTGTGTAATTTATCTTTATTGTTACATAAAGTTTGCAAATTGTTATTTGTTTTAAAGGCTGTATAAATATTATATTTTTTTTTAATAATCTTGAAATTTTCACCGAAATTGTACTAAAATATGCAGATTCGAGGGTCAGCGGTGGGTTGCATGCTGCCTGTTAATGCATGTTAAAGGCAAGCATCTACCAATCACACTGTCAACCATGATCTCAATGTTGTTCCTTCTTTCCATTTCAGACCACTTTTGTTACCAATCCTGTTCCCCATGCAGAGTCTAGTTCTGTTCTATATGTACATAATTCACTTGCGGCTCTTCCCATACACACAAAGGCGCCCATGACATACAGATTATATTCATCTTTTATATTGATTGATAACATTATGGACCATAATCCTGATCTCAATCTCGTTCTCAATTCCATACCCGAAAATTTATGTAACGCCACTATTTGTACATTTTTTTAACAATAGCCAATTGGCTTAAGTAATGAATACAATCACATAAGCAAGAGCCACAAGCAAAAGTTAGTATCTTTATAAATTACAGCCTGTATGTTATTTTGATGTAAACACAATATTACTATAAAATTTTAATTCATTCTGTTTCAGCCATTAAAACTTGATTGAATAACAAACATACAAACTTTCACATTTATAATCAGTAGAATTTACTGTATATCACAAGATGGACATTAAATTAAAACAACTGCGTAACATGACAGCATGTGGTGTGCATTGCTATTCAATCAATTTATCCAGAATTCTGAGCCAGTCTTTGTACTACAAAAACGACTACCACGACAAACAAAGTCACTTATTTCACACTATATAATTGGATCTTCAAGTTGTTATTCAAAATTTTCAACAGATTATTGTTGTTCATTCCTTTTATTTATAGATTTAAATTTGTAATGTGATTGACAAATAATCATATTTTAATTGAAATATTTGGTTTTTCACTATGTGAATAAATATGAATAATAACTAGATTAAAAAAAAAAGTATACATATTGTATTGTGTGAGGTGTTAATTTTATAATTAATTGTGTTAATTATACATATAATATAAGAAGTACTCATATTTACGTCCTGATTATCAATTATTTACTAAATATACCTAAAAGAACAATGAATCTCAACATATGTCACAACCACACAATTTGTTTTTGACTCTGTAGTAATTGTTATCGAATCTTCTTTAGCAAAGTTCACATCATTTTGCTAAAAATCATAGACAAAGTAATCACTGCAGATTATTAACAATATAACAATAAAACCATTGAAAAGATTTTACAATTTCTTAAAATGCAAGCAAGCCTTTCGACTATTACTGTTAAAATAGTGTAAACTAAAAACACCAGCAAAAGAGCATATCTTCATGGGACTTACGTCCTTTTCGGAATCTGAACTATAAGACTGCCGTTTTTATCATTTCGGCCCAGAACACTCAAAATGGAGATGGAAACAGGAATGTGTTGTAGTCATAAGTAATTTGTTAAAACATGGAAATAGCGGACCAGTTTGCAAATGCATGCCATGTTCATTTATAAATTTATTCATCTTTACCTTTTTTCTCATCATCTGTTGTAGGTAAATCATTGTTCTCTGATGAGAATCTGGATTACAGTAAAGATATCTACCACAAGTTTCTAATAAATTACAAGCCATCTCAATGTGATGGTGCTTAAAATCGTGGAGAAGAACTTTTAAACAATACAGAGCTTCCATTTTTGAATAGAGGCCAAATTTTACCAGCTCTCCAATGAATCTCACTACCTTTATCTGGAAACAAAAATATTATTAGATTTTTACATATATAATGCAGTCTTAAAATGGGTTTCATTTCTAAGGAGTTACCTTTGATTCAATATTGATTTGGTCTTTTTTCTTTACATGATATTTAAAGTCTTGTTTTAACATTTGACAAAGATCTACACAAACATCTGGTAAGACTGGATATAAAATTGCAGCAAATCTCGAATAAAAAGGCAGCAAATCAAGTCTTGTCCTTGCAACACTAAACAGCACTCTTGTTAATTTTTTTCTATTGTTCTTGGTGTTCAAATTAAGAACAAAATCAACAGCTGCATTGTCTATCAATTCTCTATTTATGCAGTTTGGTAATTCATTGAGGAATGAATCAAGAGCATATCTGTAAATAAAAATGTTTTTTTGAATAATATTAAGAAATATAAATTACTCGTATTGATAAACATTGTTAAGAAAAAGTCTTTTATAAAGGACATACAACTTATATAGCATACCACTGCAGGGCGCAAATCTTTCTAAAATAGACTAAGAGCTGAATAAACTAGACTCAAGTTATTTGTTTAATACACTAATGACTATTATAAAAACAATGACATAGTTTTGATATAGCTTTTACTATTACAAGTGATCCACATTTTTGAAATCTATTTGACAAACCTATTAGAAACATTACTGGTTTGAATTTCTTCTTGTTCAACATCAGGAACAACTGCTGGTTCTTCATCGTCACTCAGATCTTCCTCTTTTAAGTCTTCATCAAGCATCTCTTCAGTAACTGTCTCAGTCTTGCTTTTGATGGTCTGCAATTAGTTACTTACATGAAAATCATTGTCAATTAAAAAGAAAGTTTAATTACAAGTTGATCTAGAATTTACGATATTTAACATGTACAAATTACCAGTTATGAATTTTAATGAATAACCTCTTACCTCTTTCACTTGGTTTGTTGGCATAAAAACTTTTAGGTCAGGTAAACTCATATAAAAAGATCTAGTATCCTCATCCTGCCAAGGATCGGCACTAGCTTGCATATTAAAATCTTCTGTGTTCCCAATGGAGACACTCCCTTGACATTCTGTTACTGTCAAAGTTAACGTTGGAGGTTCCCCAGCTTCACCTAAATCCTCTCCTAACATTTCTGCAAAATTCTGTGCTCCTGCTAATAGCTTGTCATATGTTGCCTGACAAAAAGAACTTTGTTATGTAACAACTTATTTTCTACTATCAAAGAAAAGTTACTACTACATGCCCTAATTTTAGCATAAAGCGTTTTCGTTTGAATGCAAAACTACAAAAATGTTTAATATGTATAATAAATTTCTTGATTTCCTTTTTTTAATCTTTTGAATAATGTTGTTGTGCTTTTATATTATTAATTTATTATTTGTATAGTAACTACAGGAAGAAGCTTCAACAATATTAATATCTAGGTTAATGTTTTGTCATAAATATAATCATTATCTATGTATAATTTAAATAATTATATCTTACGATAAGAAATATTTAAATTTCATGTAAAATACAAATAAATTTTATTTTATATATGATATTTCATAATAATAATATTAAAAATAAACAATATATTTCATGTGTACAAATCGCATGTTATTTTATTCAGATCGATAAGAGATTATTGATTTGACATATCAGATCTACCTTAGAAATCTATACATATTTTAAAATTACAATAAACAATTATTAAATTTAAGACCCAAGAGAAAGTGAAGTATTTTTTTACTTTCTAGGAATCAATGTGCAGTTTTATTTCTATTAGTACAGTATTATGATCAAACTTTTTCTATCACATCCATAATTACTGCCATATTAATACATACTCCATATTTCATATGCACATTTTCACATTTCATATTGACATTTAAGAACTGGAACTCTATTCTAGTAGCTACGAATATCTAAATGTGTTTCCTATAAGATTTTTCACTGTTCGTGATACATCGTATGTCCGTCTGTTATGTTTTCACGCTTTGTCATGGAGATGACAACAGAGAATGGACATAGGTTACTTTTTGTTTGCTTGTTTGTGCATTTTAGAGCTCAACCATAGTTGAACTGAATTTAATTAACTTTAGTGTAATAATAGACTATACCATTTTTTAATATAAAAGTTACATGTTATTTATCTTTCCGCCTGCTTGTTTACTTATAACTTACATGTTTACTTATAACTCGGTCAAACCGATTAATGTAAGTCCCAGTCAATCTAATGTGTAACTGTAGTCTCTATATAAGGATTACCGTGCCTTTCACAGATCATTCATCTCTATCATGAGTCCTTTCAATGATGTGTTCAGAATAATTCATATTTGTCAAATGTTATGGGATTCATAAAGATTGTTTATGAGTTACGTTTCTACCTATGGTTCAACGCACAATAAATCTATAAAAATACAGAAAACATTTTAGCCTTACGCGACAAACTTTTCTGTGATATTATGATTGAAAATAACTTGGCCAGCACATTCCTTCTTGCAAAATACTATCTGAGCATCACTAATGAATATAAATAAAATATAATTAGTATTCACCTACTTCACATTAATGCTTTGTTGAAGATTAATATTACCACACACTCCATAATATTTAGTTAGGGACATAATGTTTAATTAGTATCTTAAATGTGCTCATTTTAAAACATAAATGTGAAACGTATTGCTATAATCACGATTACAACATTCAATAATAAATTAAGAAAGCAAATATGTTTATATTCCTAATTGCTTCCACCTGCAACTCCACTCATATGGACATAGAACAAATTTCTTTATCTTTTATAAGATCAATCACACTTCCACCATGTTCCTGAACCATTTTTCTCGCTCAATTTTGATCCCAGTACTGCTCTTGTTTCCAGTCCCACTTTCTATTTTGATTTGTTTCACTCACAGTCCTGAACTTAATTCGGCCCTTGATTTAATTTCAATCGAATTATACCAGAGGAACACATACTCTTACACCAAAAGCAAATATACTGCCATTCAATTACTTTATAAGAAATAACTTGGTTCTATTTTTAAATACATGCACGATTATATTCCAATACTAATTGTGCTAGTCCCTAACTGGAGTTTGTTTTATTCTTGCTTTCGAATTAAATTATGGCCTTAAGTTCAAATAAAAATCCCAAAGAACAAAGTACTTTACAATAAAAAAAAGCATTTTCTTTGCATCATACAATTTTCCTGATAATTTTCCCAATTTTTCATTTCCTAAAAATCTTATTTGAACCAATATGAATATTACAAAAAATGCCAAATTGGTCTAGCCGTTCACAAATGATACGTTTACCAATGAACAATGTTTAATATTTATTCATATATTTACATAAAAAATAACTGGAGCAATCCAATTGATCTAAAAATGTTTACAACAGTATCAGTGAATAGATAATTATAATTCACACTAAAAACATTTCAACAATTTTGCATGCATTATATGACGAAATTCTGTTCTGAAAACACCTACAACCATTGGTTAATCCATACCTGATGTTGTTCTAACTGTTCTTTTCTTTCTTGACTTAGTTCACCACGGGTGTGTAATGTTCTTTGATTTGCAACATGCAAGGCTTGCAATTGGGTACGCTCTGCCATTAAATGTTTTGTTAACGTCAAAAAGTAATCACGCAATAAACCTTTAACTGCTGCTTGTTTTTCAGCTGGTAAAAAAGTATTCCTGGGTATTGTTATATCAAATTTCTGAAATTTTTAAATATGTTTTCAATGACAAAGTAATTACATTTACTATGACTTACTATTTCTATATTGTGCTCTCATAATACATAAATCAAAATTAAGAACTCAATGACAAAGTAATTTGTAACATTCTAATAAATTTCTATGCATTATAAATAATTAAATTATCTTTCACAAGTAATAAATAATGATAAACATTAATGTTATACCTCTGCTGCATCTTTCATCTTTTTTGGTACTAGACCTGCATAATCTTCACCACAATGTTTACAGAATGATAGAAGAATAGGAATATTATTGTGATCTTCTTTATCCATATTTATAAGGACTGTTAATACATTCCCAAGTAATGGCAAGCCAGTTTTATTGGCAAAAATTCCAATAGCTACTAACTCAGCATAAAATCTGATGTCAACACGCAATTTTGAGGAATTTGTTATTTTATCTGTAACTTTGATGGACAAAATTTTTTGCCAATTTTCAAATAAGTTTGAAGAAAAATCAGCATATGTCCGATGAAGAGCAGAACACAAATTGAGAGCCGCTGCTATATCAGACATTTTTAACTTTGCTTCAGTGATAGCTGCTGCTACTTCAGATATATATTTTGTAAGATTTAACGTGTTAAAATCTTTTGACAGAGTATCGAGTTGTGTAGCACTAAAAGATTTAAGTTTTTTAACAAATGTTGTATTTTTCTTTAGGCCGGAATCTAATTTAGAGAAATGTGAATCAGGCGGACGTACACAATTTAAATTTTCATTCCTCAATTCAGTTTTGATCTTAATCCTGTTTTCTAAGTTGGAAATATAATCCATAAGAAGAGCTTTTTCATCTTCAAGAGCAACGTTGTCTTCATTATGCGTATTTGTATCTGGTTTTTGTATTTCCTCTGTCGTTGCCATTGTTATATGCTGATTGCGATCAATGACATAACAACACAATTAATCATTCAATATATAAATTATGGCTCTCTCTCATTTAATTTACAATCTTAATGTAAATATCACACAAATCCAGACACTACACTCTAACGTTACCAACATGGAAAAGAATGTTAATGTTACTAAACAAACAACCCACGTTTATCCACAGCATGACAAAATCGCAGAGTAGCATTTACAAGCTACTCCAAACTACACGTTAAAAATGTCAATTTTACTACAGTCATAACTATGATTGACGAATTGAACGCATCTGACTAATGAAAATTTTCTGAAATTATGATTTTTTGAAGTGAAACTTCTTTGGGCGCGTCGAGAGTGAAATTTCAAGGTTGCGTCACGGCAATACTGTCACGGCATAATAATAATATCAGCAGGATGATGAAGCCATCATGATTTTAGATTTTAAAAGACAGAGAGGGCAATCGGATAGATCGCCATAAGAAAGAGGCAAAAATAATAAGAAAAGATGCAGTGACTTATTGAATGTGTGTGGTAGGATCTTAAGAAAAGGTTTAATTTTAAGAGTTTGCACAGATTGTAAAGAGTGTTAAAAATAAACGATAGGTGTACTCCCAACTTAAAAATAATAATAATATGCTCAATGACTAAATTGATATTTGTAAATCGCCATTTTCGGACATTTGCCTGTAACTATTTAGGTAAAGGTTGGTGAAAGTTAGTCTGACATTAATTGACAGACATGTCTATTAGCGATGGTCTGTGGCTGCTGGTAGAAAGACTTTTGTCACCCTTTGATGTATTGCCCAGTGCATTATTACATGTTACATGAGGAGGTTGGGAACACATCTGTCGATTGTTTTTAACACTCATTATGCCCTGGTGGATGTAATTGTCTGCATTTTCCTGAGGATGGGCCTAGTTGGCATTAAATGTACGTAGAAATTAACAATACAACTATTTGCGAAGTAAGATAAATAAACAATTATACTTGCTTAGGTGTCCGATATCTGTCAATCCTCTCCAATTAATATTCAATTCTTTGGATAGACCTTCATAATGGAAGAGCAGATTTGAGGGTCAGCGGTGGGTTGCATGCTGTATGTAAATGCATGTTGCCGGCAAACGTCATATTATGGATTTCCGCGAATTTATACCTCATACAATAGAACACAAAATTTGATTAAACAATCGTACGTACAACCAAACGCTACAATTATATGAGACATA
This sequence comes from Eumeta japonica, assembly GCA_005406025.1. NCBI lineage: Eukaryota > Metazoa > Arthropoda > Insecta > Lepidoptera > Psychidae > Eumeta > Eumeta japonica. The sequence continues at coordinate 643,897 of BGZK01000020.1, forward strand.
AGTACAAATATAATAACGGTTTTTTAGACAGTTGAGCGAGTGGATGAATTTCTTTCTCTTACTGCAAATTATTACTAATTGAAACAGAGGTTATAGCTTTTGTGTTACCAACGATATTTATTCATCAGCTTTCTGCCATCAAAACATGTTATAAGAAACCTCATTTAAAAACAGTTAAATTCAAATTAGTTTTTTACAGTCAATGCTATTATGATATTATTACAGTATTTAGTATTACAAGTATTACAAGTTTTTCTTTAATTAAAATTCATAATTTTTTCACTGAATACGTGCACTTCCTAAACTGTCCTCTAGATGACTGATGATTAGTTTAGATGATTAATCGCGTATTCGTTATTCAGCCAATCATTAATAATCATCAATGATAGAAATGACTGATATTTGCATGATGGTGTAATGTATGCCCTAAAATATGAAATACGCAAAAGGTTTTAATTGACGTTACAATGTAAACATTGTTATTTTGTAGATCCAATAACAATGTAGTAATTATAATTGATGAATAGATCAATTATATTTACAATTATCAATATCAATCACACGATTATGTTAATAAACTTATATTTTTGAATAGTAAAACGTTAGAAGATCAGAAAATATTATTTGAGATTTTTTCATTTTGTACTTTATGAATAAAAAAAACAGTAGAGACAAGAAAAACTAGGCATTTGTTCGAAGGCACAAAACTTTTTTATTTCCCTATTAGACATTTTATTTAGATGATATATGAAGGGGAGTCAGTTCAGTTCGATCGCCCGCCCCGAACGGACGCTACCGCGCGCCCGCTCCCAGCGCTCTAACTAAGCTATTCGCTTTTTGTGCAGATCGCCGCCCCGCGACCCTCCCGGCCCTGCCGATCGAGAGTCCGCGGCGCCGCCGGCCGCCACGCTTCACAACTAATAATAATTCATTATTTTAAGTTTTTAACACGCTGAATTTTTGAAAGCTTTTAATTAAGCTTTCACAAATAAAGCGACATTTTCAAAAAACCCTTAAGGTCAAATCGCTGGCTACCTAACGGTGTCAACGAGGTGATTTGCAGCGAGCCCCGGGCGCTGGCCTTTCCCCTTCAGGGAACGGCAAACCCGGACGGAGCTGGGACCACCGGCCTTGGAGGTGCTCTCGCCGATACCAGGTGTCGCCCGCCCACCCTCCATCATCCCTCACTCCATCCTCCGTACCCGTTTGCTGGGTCTATAGTAGACCCTAGCTCGGATACTGAGCTGTTAAACCGCTAGGCCAAAACCCGCGCCCCCTTATTTCGAATTTAAAACTTCAATATTAAAAGACTTAGTAGACGACATACCGCGCAAAAATAGCTGAGCATCCCATTGTGTGTTCGCATACCTGCCCGCCGAGCTCCGAGAATTCGGCCTGCCGACCCGCGTCGTCTATTGTTCGCCCCGACGAACAATAGACGGTTAATTAGACACCTGCGCGACAGCCGGCAACTGTACGATCAAACGCGCACGGTATCACTCAAGTATATAGACCGTTAGCATTAACACACGTGTATTAACGATATACAACGCATAAACAGAAATAATAATTTAATTTAATTTAAAATTAGGCCACCATGGACCAAGATTCCCCCTGCTCCCCTGGAGCGGGAGGGTCTGGCCCCAAAACTCCCATCACGTTAGAATTCATACAACAGGTCCTAACCAAAGCGCTGTCCGAAATAGGATACGAAGCGCCTCAGGACGTAGTAAATAAACTAATCGCGAGAGTGACCCCCGTCTCGAGCCGCGCAACATCACCAATGAAGACGAATAAACATAAAAATAAACGCCAGGCGAGCTCATCGTCCGACAAAGGAGCAATGTGCTCGGACAGTACAGTCGTCGGTTCGGACAGCGAGTCCGAAAACAGTAACACCTCATTTACCCTCGTAGAGGGTAAAAACAAAGGAGCGCTAAGAAAAGCGCTCAAAAAAGCGAAGGTGGCTCGCGACCAGCCGGAGATGGACATAGACCCATCATCAGGGCCGGATCTATTATATGGCTTTATGGGCTTCAGCCCAGGGCCCCGTGGGTCCAAGGGGCCCTCGGTTAAGTCAAGTCAGTCAAAAATGGATGATATGCGTAAAAATAGGTGGGCCCCTAAGTAGTATTAGCCCAGGGCCCCCTTAACTTACGGTCCGACCCTGCCCATCATCGGCGCCCACAATCCGTGCAAATGATGCAAAGCCCTCCCCCGCCGCGGTCCAACAGACTCAGACTACGAGTACCGCCCCGGGTGAGTCAACCCGAAATCCAGTCTCCGCTTCCACGCAGGCGGTGACCGACAAAACCGCTCCTAGGACGGGTGCCAAGCCCACCGCACCTCCTAGGCCTAAACTACCTCCACCCATTTTCTTGCACAAAGGCGCTAACTTCCTCCAAATATCTACAGACTACACCTGTCTGCGGATAAACTACAGTAAAGCCGTCCGCACCGCCGACGACGGCATTAAAATTCACTGCCCAGACGTTGAGACTTTCCGCAGTCTCAACAAATATCTTGTGGACTTCAAAGTCCAATTTCACATTGGTGGAAATATTTATTTATAGTCCGAAACCTCAGAGATTATTTGACTTTTTTAGAGTTTTTCGGACTTAAAATGTTATTAAGTCCGAAAAACTCTGAAAAAGTCAAATATTCTCTGAGATTTCGGACTATAAATAAATATTTCCACCAGGGCACACGTACGCCCTCGAGGAGGAGCGTAAACTAAAGGCCGTTATCCGCAGCATTCCTACCGACTTCCCGGTAGACGAAATCCAAGCCGACCTCTGCGGCCAGGGCTTCCCTGTGCACTCGGTGCACAGACTCTGCCACAGAGACGGCTCACCATTATGGCTAGTTCTCGCCGTCCTTCCTAGGACCAAGGAATATTAGAAATTGATTTTATATGTATATCGATTTGTTAAAAAAACAAATCGAAATACGTGTCATATCAGAATTGCATATAAAATAAAAAATGTATATCAATATCAAAGGCGACTCAATTAGTTTAAGAATTGAGTCTCCATTGATGAACAAACGAATATTTTGAGAACGTAGAAAATACGAGACCAGGGTTGCCAAGGTATATTTTTGTAAAGCCCGTTTACATCTCAGATTTTGATAGTGTTTTAAATAAAGAAATTGAAATAGTGTATTATCAAATCCTCATTATAATACATGATTCAGCGCTTATCCTAAGGAATATAAATTTTGCTTATTGACAATAAAAAATATATTTTTTTTTTCAAAGCTTTTAAGGCGCTGTTTAGGCATTTTATGACAAAACATTTTAACATTATAACGGAAAGGCTGAGAAAACTAAATGCAATGAGTTCTAAACGGTCTGTTTTAGCACTCATTTACTGCGGTCGTTTTTGAGCGCAGATCTACTCTTTTTTTTTATACGTCAATGTAATACAACCATTAATTAATAAGACCCAAACTTAATGAACCGGACCAATATAAGATCGAACATATTTAGAGAAATGAATAGCGCGCGCAGTATCCCCCTATTTTGATTCTTTCTATCTTAACCATAAACACCGCTTGAGGATGAATAAGCAATTAGGGGAATCATTTAAAATAAAAAAAATATTGTTGACATAATCACCATTCAGACTCCGTCCCAGTCCCCCATGTCATTAAAAATAAGCAAAGCAAACCCCCCCCCCCCCCCTCAGCCATTAAGTGCTTAAATAATACTGAATGGCCCACAAAATGCTAAACACGAAAAACAATTTCGAATGTAAAATATAATTTTAATGGTGTCTTTTTAGAGGTACGGGGAATAAATTTCTTAATTAAGAAATTAAATAACGATTGTTTTGCAATAGAATTTTCTTTTTTGAAAAGTCAATAATTGTTGTTTATTTCACATATTTAATCTGTTTAAGTTTTAGATTATTGGCTTAATTGACCATTTTGGCTTGAGTAAGAAACATCAGTGTTGTAAATAAAGAAAATCAACAAGTCGTGTATCCCAGATGAATCGTATAAAATCTATTCAGAATTGGAACTGTATAGACCACCGATATTATATTTACGAGAATAAATAAATTGGCAAATAAAATCTGAAGAAGACAAATAAGAAAATAAAAAAAAAGGTATAAGGGTATAAATTCAGTAACTGTTAGATATTAAAATAAGAATGTGGTAAGTGGAAACACAATAATATTTTAAATTAGTGTTCACAGTCTGGCTTTAAGTATGCAGTATCAAATCACAAAACATATTTAGTCCATCTTTCAACGATTAATAAATTGTACTAAAACATTTACACTACTCCAGAGTTTACTGTTAACCATTTTAAGTTTTTACACGATATTTATTGTTTCTCTAGAAATAAGAATACGTACAAAATTGGTAAAACACACGAAACCAAAAATAAATCTTTTTTTTACTTTTTGCACAATAATGAGTGTAATTGTAAAACACAATGTAATAATTATTGAAATGTTTTAATTGCCTGTTGCAGGATATGCAACTTGTGCAAAGATCTACGAAAAAGAGAAGATGCACAGTCCCGCACTCAAAAACAGCCGCGGTGAATAAGTGCCAAAACAGACAGTTTAGCAATCATTCATTGCATCTAGTGTAGTTTCATCGCACATTCCGGTACTACATCAAAGTGCTCTGCCAAAAAATTCCAATATAGCATGTCAAAAGCTATGAAAAGGGATGATATTTTATATTTACGATAATCATTTTTTTTATAATTAGATGCTTAGTTATATTCTTTAATAAGCATTTGACGAGTATTTTATATTTATTCATTTATAGTAGCTTCAAAAACCAAGATATAAGCCGATTTAAAAGAAATAGACCTAAGGAACATCAGTCTCGTATGTCTGTCTTTGTCATATTATTTGATCGCTTAACGACTATAATTTTATATCCATACAAATCTTTAAAATACCTCTAAAGAGAAATCATACAACAGATTAAACCCATTCCAAAAAAAGATATGTTTATTATATTTGATTTTTTTTTAATAAATTATTAATAGGTATTATGTTCATCATAAATATGTTAATATTACCTTAATTAATAGTCACCTTGTTTTATTATATAAATAATAAGAAAGTTTTTTATTACTACACTCTGTACACCTTCAAAATCATTAAGTTTTTTCTCATATATTTTTTCATCGACATTTTAAATTAAAGATTTATATTAATTTGAATCTCAGGCGATAACTACATTTTTATTACGAAGGAAAATATATTATAATTCTTTTAATACTTTTAACCAAAATACGATAATAACGATTTAAAATAATATTAAATCACTCTACTGATGTCTTGTCTTAGAAGAGCATGTGTAAATAAAAAAAAATGGGATTTATTGCCTTCCAGTTTAAAAATGATCATTAGTTGTCCTCATTCAATTTAAAAATGAACCTTATGTAATAACATTTCGGCTGAAACATCAGATCATAAACAGTGTTCCTTCCCTTCTTTTTCTTTGCACTGCAGAATGTTATTTTAAATTGTAAGATAGAGACATTATATACACTTCGTGCCATTTTTCAATATTGAAATACTAAGCGACTCTTGCAGCTTCTCTTTTTCATACATTTATAAACTTGTAAATTATATTCTTGCATACAATTTCTCATAAAACCATTTGAATATTTTTCGCAATGAAAATTTAAAATCATAGTAGCAACATCATAATTTTAGTTCTAATGCTTACAAATTTCTAAATATAATTGGATTGTATTCAAAAGTGGAGTTCGCATCGGAATATAGTTAAAAATAGAGATTGGGATTGAAAATTAGACCGAAATCGAAATACGAATTGTAATTTAAATAAAGAATGAAATTGAGATAATCGTTGATAAAAAAATCGCTCTGTATAAAAATTGGAGGAATTTATTTTATTTTCACGAGAGTAAAACCGCAGATGAACGCAACTGTATACCTATACACTATACTGCCTACGTTCAAAAAATGGTTTTAAGCAATTTTCATAGGAATCAGATTTATTTACCTGTATAATGTAATTTACTAGAACAAAGGTATTAAGTAATATATTATTAAATTTTTGCTTCGCAAATAAACAATTTGAAGAGAAAATATGGACATCCTATTTATAAAAGGGATAAATGTCCTCCGTCTTTAATTTTTTTTCTACTCAATGTTCTAGTATGCATAGTCAGTCCTATTCGACAATCAATTCAATTTTCTTTAGTCTTGGATTTAAAATACAATTTATTAAAACCAAAAAATGATATAATGTATTTATATTTACAATTCAACTAGATATCCTGATAATAATCAAAATTTCTACTAATCACAAATAGTTTAATTTTCAATACAATCATCGTATTTGACAATTACATGTGAAATAAGCTTTATTGCAATTTAATTTATTGATCAATAGGTCTGCCCAGTTAAATTCTTTGTTGACAAATGACATTGCTTATTGACTCAATTTGAATTTAACACAACGGAATTATTATTTATTTAAATTAATAATTATTGATTCAGGCTGTTTCTGAGGATTGCCTCTACACAATAGTGTATTCTTAAAATATTGTCTACTGTAGACTTTAATTAATTATTGATTTGTAGTTGTTGTGATAGTAAAGTTAAACGATGAGTGTTTCTAATTTGAAGGATATGTGCAGATTTTGTATGAGTTCTGTTGATCTTTATGATATTTTCAAGTTAGATGACAAAAGTAATATTTCTACAAAAGTAGCTTCGTGTATTCAAATAAAGGTAACAGTTTAAATTTTCTAACATGAATTCATTGTAAGAAAGAACGAGATTAATAACAACTTAAAAGATGTAAAGTTCAAAGAATCTGCAAAACCAGTAAAAGTCGAATATTTTACATTGTATTGGAAATATCATGAAAAACATTATTTTAACGAAATAAAAATAACCAAAGATGTTGAAATTAAAATGGAGGAAATGCAAATACAAATGATTTAGTAGCATTTTTAAAAGCTCTGAAAATAGTTGTGGCATACAAAAACCACTTGCTTTAATTCAATACTAAATTATTTCTTGGATATTGTTTGTTTAAAAAATATAGACCACAAGGCTATTATTACAAATGAGCTGAATGAAATAAATAAACACATCCGTAGCAACCAACAAGTCACAAAATCAAATTGCTAATCTTATTTACCATTCTAAATTATGATGGCTGTTGAGGCCAAGTCAAAAGAAAAAATGTATTAACTTGATTGGACTTATTAAAAACCATTCATAATAATACAAGTAATTTCTTTAAAACAATTGCCAACACAATCTTATTAGTTCTCAATTGAAATGTAAAAATTTAAAGTTATTCACCTTCTTTTCATTCGTTGAGATTGATCTGTCCGTATTAATTGTAATTCACTGATAAATAAAAACTTGCAATGGCTATTGTTATAGCTTATGAAAATTATTTTACATTGAATTTTTGTCTCTAATATAGTAAATGAAATAATAATAGGTTTTATGATATTTACTTTTTAAATAAAAGCCCATAAAAAGCTTGAGAATGTTCAATCCCCTCTATGAGATAGTAAAAGAATATTTTATTTAATTATTTTTTACTGATACTAATTTTATTTTCACATTTTATGTCATATCTTTTATACTTCGTTAATAAGTATAAGGGTCATCTAATCAAATTGGTGGCGACTCATTGGTTGAAAGTGTTGCCTTCAAATCAGAAAGCAATGTACTTAACATGATTAATTAAATTACATGGTTCAATCCTGACTACAAACAAATCAATCAATGAGTTTTTAACTTTTATCTAATAAAACCACTCATTTCATGCCTTGGAGAGCACATTAAGGTGTTGGTTCCAAACATCAACACATCAGTGGCAATAACCTTAAATAGTCCCCCAACCTGTATTGAATATTAGGGGCTTAAAATTTAAGCTTTTTATATTAGGTTTTAATTACTCCATGAGAATGGAGTAATTAAATCCTATTATAACAACAAATTAATTTGCTTTCTTTTAAATAACTGTATGCCCCTATCATAACTTCTGACTGTTCCTAAATTATAATTTTTTTGGAACATATGTGAATTTTTTCAGGTCAATTCTGAAGACGGACTTCCTTCATTTATATGCAGTTGTTGCAAGCAATGTATTAATCAATTTTATAATTTCAAACAAAAGTGCATTGAAGTTGACTTAAAACTGAGGAAAATGTGTAGATTAGTTTCTAATTCAAATATAGGAAAAGATGTCACAGAAATTGAAAATTTGGAAGAAAATAAGAAAGAGAATAATCTTATTGTTAAACTAAAAACTGACTCGGGTGCTATAGATACCTGGTTGTCTGATGATACAAAATCGGACCTTGATGTTAACTTTGAGGAAAAAACAATTACTAAAGAAATCCATGGGACTCAACTTATTTATATAAATTCAAATAATGTTAAAAGTTTTGATGACGATAAAATAGATAATAATGTCGTGACAATCGTACCCTCAGTAAAAGAAGTGCCATTGTTTATGAATGTAAATAGAAAAAAATTGTGTCAATGTGACTTATGTGGTCGGACATTTAAATCCAAGTGCATATTTAAGAATCACATGAAAACACATACTGGAGAAAAGATATTCAAGTGTGAATTGTGTTCTAAAAGATTTGCTAGAGCGGAAAGTGCTAAAACTCATATGAGAGCTCATTTAGGTATTAAACCTTTTGTCTGTGAAGTTTGTGGTAGAGCATTTACAAGGAATCAGGATTTACTGAGACATTTAAGGATTCATACTGATGAAAAAAATTATTCATGCTCTCATTGTGAACGAAAATTCAAAAGATCACATGACGTAAGCATTCATATGAGAACTCATACTGGTGCTCAACCTTATGCATGTAAAGCTTGTGACAAAAGGTATACATCTCACAGTAGTCTTAGAAAACACTATGAAAGACATTGTAAAAGAAATGATAAAAATAAATAAATCAATATTGATCATAATAAGTTTTAATTAAATAAAAATTATTTGGTCCATAAATGTTTATGTAATTGCTTATATCAACACTGTACATTGAAAGTTTTTTGATAGGTCACTTCCTTTTTCTTTTTTGTTAGCTATTTTTGATCCAAACTGCAGAGCTCTTTTAGGAAATGTTGACACATTCAGCAGACCCAATTTAAAGGCCACAAGTCTGAGAATTAATTTGTCTCCTAACCCAGACCCTAAATTTTCTGCTGGGAAGCATCTGAAATAATTAATCAAAAATTTTAACATCTTATAAAATAAAAACTGAAAAATTTAATATTCAAATCATTTTAGAAAATAGTTCACTTTTTTTCAAAAAATAAAAATTATGTAACAGTAAATTTTGATTTTTTTTTGGGAGAACATATATGTTTTGTTATTCTAATGTGGATCTAAAAAATATAAAACGAGTTTATGGAATAAGTGTTCTATGATGTTATTTTGATAAATTTGACCATAATGTGGTTTGCATTATTTGAAGACATTTTTGGGTAGTTTTTATATAAAAATTTGTTTTCTTTAAAATACTTATCAAAAATTTCAATATCTTGAATTGCAATTCTACATGAAAATGATGTCATTATCAATTTTATAAAATTGTATTGAATATCGCGTATGAAATTTATTGAATATAAACTCTGCCTTAATTATAGAGTGGTTACAATTCTTTAAACATATATGTGCTGTTAGGCTTGTGCCCTAGATTGGTTTGCTAATACAATCGTTTATTTGTTATTTGGTATGAAAATACATAGGTATATACAGTATACTGCACAAAACTGCTGCTCAGAATCGTCTGTAAATAATGTAATGCACAGGTTTAACACTCCTGACCCTTCCTTCTTCTCCCCTCGCATGCCAATTTTATGCCATTGCAATACTTTTGTGACTAACTAAAAAGCAGCAGAGTTTTGTGCGTTGTACTGTACTTGGAATATAAAATCTATTTACTTATGAAGTTTTCAATGAAGTTGTAAATACAAATAATTATAACAAATTTATTTTAATGGAGATAAAAACTGTTTGAAATGGTGAAGAAAAAATGTACATATCTCATTTATGCAGAATCCTGATTATTGTTGAGCTTATTGGTCCAGAAAAAGACCAATATAAAATATGCCATATTTTAGCTGATGGCAGTCTTTGAAAATAGGACAAAAATGTAGAAAAGCAGACTCAATTATGTGTAACAATTAAGCTATGTTCCTTAAATGTGGTGTATAAGATAAGGAAATAAAAATAAGAACTATATGAAGCTATAAGAATCAGATAATCATACCTTTGCCACGGTTTTAAGTTTAAAACAAACTCTGTAAAATCTTCATCTAAATAAGGCATTCTAGGCTGTTTGCCATGATCGCATATCACTCGATTATCTCTAGCTAAATTTCTAAATGATATTCGTTTCCAATCCAACATCAACTCTTTGTGTAATCCTGACCAACCTAAACGCTTGAATGCATTTTTATGTCTTGTGTAGCCACCAAATAACTCATCTGCTCCTGTACCTAGCAAGAGGACCTGGAATAACAATTTCATAAATCTTTTTGAACCATCTTGTGTATATCAGTTTTAGTTATTATTATGGGGCCTTCATCACCTCAGCTAAAAACACTTTTTATTGTTTTACTCTAGGACACCATAAAAGTAGATATTTTATGAATTAACATTACATTTTAATAAGCAATGCAGCATAAATGATATGTTAGTTACCCTACATGGAGAAACTGAACTGTCAGTCTTTGCTCTTGCTGCGAACCACAAGGCTGAGCCTAAACTTTCATCTAAAATTGTTTGCCGAGGATGCACTAAATCTGCAATTGTAGTTTTTTGATATTTTTCTAACTCTTCCAATGGTACATTTACTTCATGAAAGACCCATTTCCTGAAAATATGTACAAGAAATAAAAAATAACTTAAGTTTATTATAATTATTCATCTATCAAAGTTTGAATTCTTATCTCTAGCAATTACAAATTAATTTTTTTTTGTTTTATAATATTTATTAACAGTTATTTTTCAAAGTTTTAGTAATGTTATATTAAAATATCAAATATTGTCAAGAGTGTGACTAATTTATGCATAGTTTTAAGGTTTCACATTACTTTGACAATGTGTTATTCTTTCGACATTATTAACTATGTCTATTGAAGTAAAATAGGCATCAGCAATATCATATGTCATCATCAGCAAGACTAAGATCGTGGTATTTAAAAGACATGACAATGCTATATATGCTTAGAAAATGAAGAATTTGTCTACTCGGGTAGTTTGTTTACAATTGATGGTAAACATGATAAAGATATTGAAAAGAGGATAAACACAAAGAATGTGGATAGAGCCTTGCTTCTTATTATAAATTGTAAGTGTCTCATAACAAGTGTGTTTGGCTATTCATAAGGGATTTCTGGTCCTATGCTTATAGTGAAGTGGTGTTGGGTATGACAGAAGAAAAATGAAAGTAGTATCAAAGCAGCGGAAATGCAATTTCATTGTATTTGTAAAGTGTCTGAGAGATAGATTATGAATGCTGACATCAGAGAGCAATGTAGATTAAAAGGTGTAGTGACTAGAATAGATATAAGTATGTTGTAGTGATTTTGTCATCTACAAAGAATAAATAAAAGTAGACTGACAAAATAAATCTACAGAGCGAATGTGTACAGTGGAAAAGTCGGCAAGGATCGCCTAGAAATCTTATCCAGACCAAATGGGGAAATATTAAAAAAGGGCCAAATTTTAAACATCCACAACTGACGAGCTTGCCTAAAAAGATTAACGGATATCAGCAAAGCAAGAGAGATATACAAAGATTGTACTGCACGGAAATACGTAGTTTCTGCCTACCCTTCTAAGAAATAAGCTTGAGTTTACAATAAAAAAATAATATTGAAACAAAATTGGTGCTAACAATAGCATAATAATAAATAGCATAACTTGATATATTATTGAAAAAAAAAACAGAAATGGATGCCCTAAAATTGTTATTCTGAAAAACAATTTTAAGAACAAAAATTATGTTTATCTCATAATATCAAGTGCACTGGTACTAATATTTATAAATTTTACAAAATAAATTATTTAATCTTTCCTTCCCCACTAATTTTTAAACTAATAATTCATATCATGTTTGATATAACTTTTATTATGTCATACATATTGTATTATTATAATAAAATAGGTAATTTACACGAAAATCTTAATAGTAGGCATGTTCAGTTGAAAGACACAAATATACCTCACTGGTCTTAAATTTTTAAGTTCTTCAAATGATTGTCTTCCTGTTATCCTATCAGGAACGTCATAAGAATTGCTTGGACTTTTCTTAAATGCAATATTTATTAGATCAATAGGACTGTCGTTTGCTAAAAGTTTGTCAACTAAAAATGCTAAAATAGTACAATCCAAACCACCTGAAAATAACACCCCCACAGTACAATGTTTACATTCCCTGTTATATAAAGGCAAACAATCTTTGCACATGTGTGGTTGTGTGTTTATTCGTATTTTCACACTTTCTTCTAACAACTCAATCAATTTTTCAACTACATTATTAATATCAGGATTTTCTAAGAATTTTTTCATTAACAAATTTTTACATGTTGTATGCGCAGATGTATTTTCTATAAATTTAATCCAATCATCCTAAAAAAGAAAATAAAACATGTAATTAAATATCGTAAAGGATGTAAAATATTTCTATAATAGGAATGTTTAATGTATTATACTGTATTATACCTCTATCATATTCGATAATTCAAAATTAAATTCCAAATGATCATTTGGTATATTTTGTCCAACTTGAACGTTTTCTACCCATTCTTTAAGTGGTAAAGTCTCTACTAAATCTCCTTCCCACTGGTAAAGACTTATACAAAAGTCTTTTAAATTTAATGTATAAATATTTGAAGTTGGTACTTCAACACAATTATATTTTCTACCTGGAATTTTAATTGAATTGAAGTCAAATTGAAAGGAAAGCAACAATGGAAAACTGTTAAAATAAACCTACCTAACACGCTACTTATACACAGAAATTTATTATTCTGATGAAATAATAAACTGTTTCGGCCAATTTTGTCTCTAGCAAAATACAAGTTGCAAGTTATTTTATCATAATAAATTAAACTAAATGGACCCTTCAGTCTTAGAAATACTGAAATTATATTTTCATGTCGAGTCATTGACACCTGAAATTATACAAAAAAAAAAATAATAAATGAAAACCAAATTGTCACTAAATACAGTTGGTCATTTCGAAAAATTTACCGATTTAATTTGATTGAGCAGGTTCAAAATATATAATGTATCGCATACATCATAGGACCAATTTTTATCAAAAATATCTCCATTATAAAGCAATATCCCTTTATCATCTTCTAAAGGTTGTGGTTCTAACGTAGAGCCCTGCATCCATAAAACCGTACCATAAAATATTAGTTTATGTTGAAAAACGGAATACTGTATGGTGTTGCAGGAATTTGGCCCCCTGTTAATTAACTTTTTTTTTATTTCATCCTAAAACAAAAAGTAGTATTTTTTACGTGTAAAGAACAATAACAATAAAATTATGAAAAAACATACGTCGATACTGGAATCATTTGAACTAAATATTTCACAATATATGCCACACATAACGAATTACAATACTTTTAGGTACCGCTATATAAATAACGACCTAACCTTAGTTGCACAAACTATACTATATTGATACTTTAAATTGAACTTAATTGACTCTGTCAGATACGATTCAATTGTCAAATGTAGCTGCTCCTGCTGTGCATAGAACATTTATGAGAATAATATTGACTATATAAAAGCGGTGTACAAAAACTACTCTGTAATACAGCGTATTGTTCCATTTTATAGCAAAGCTAGAATAATAGAGACCGTCAAAATTTTATAAAACTGTCATTCATACATGTGTATCTTATTAGCATTTGCACAATCGTATTTACAAAAAGAGACAAATGAAGTTTGTTCACTTGAAACGGCAAGTGGACCTCTTGGACTTGTTTAGTGTACAATTACATTAAAAACTTAATATTGTAATATACACAGTTTATGCCGCTGTTATATTTAATTTAGTCGTATGTCAAAATATGGCAATCAAGAGTATTCTCCTGCAACGTGGCGTTTTGGTTTTTATCAATTTCTTGAATTTTCCATGGTGTTTACGATGTACAATAAACTCTCAAGTCTCCAAGAAAATTAAGATGTTATATTTCGTGTCAGGATGTAGGTTCAGGCTGAATGCAAAATGTTACGGAATATACAGGATGTTTGACGCATAGTTTGCCAAAATGAAAGAGGGCATCGGAGGGGTCTTTTGCTATCTCCTCAACCTCCGAAAGACATTTTTGGCCCCACGGAATTTTTTATGCCAATTTTTTTTTTTTATGCGAGAATTTACAAAAGTCTACATTAAAATTTGAGTAAAAAAAAAAGTAAGTGCTATAGCTGCATTTTTTTTTATAATTTCAATTTGTAATGATGTACAATTTTATCGAAATAAACGTTACTCGCCAGTGACATCTATTTTTTTTTATTGCCACACAAAGTTGGGTGAAGTTGAAAAAACTAACTGAAACCCCAACTTTAAATTTCAATTTAAAAAAAACTAAATTTGATCATGTTCTTCCAATTTTTTAAAAACTTCTCTGGGCTATCCTGTTTCTAACATTAAGCAATATGCTATGAAAAGTTTTTATTAACTTTAAGAATTTCTTCACTTTGTGTATTAAGACACCGTAAGCTGATATTCGATACTTCTATTCCCTAACAAATAACATACGCTAAGTAAGCAAAAATTGTTATCACACTCTTACACAGTATAATCTCTTTGATAGGTATCTTTTTTACATAAGTACATTAATGTTTTTGACAAAAAAATTTTTTTTTTAAGTATTAAAACTTAATTTAACTAAAAGGACAGTTACATAAAAAATTATAAAAGCTATTCGCATTGCCTACCATCGTTAGCAATGAACGCGCGACATCTGCGTCTTATTTCGACAGTGGTCGTACTTAAAAGCATTTCTTGCTGAATTTTCTGGAAAGCCACTGCTATCCGTTCACGCAAATCTTCTACATTTTGGATTTCTATGGCGTACACCAATTCTTTCGCTCGTCCCCAGACGTAAAAATCTAACGGCGTTAAGTCCGGGGAACGTGGAGGCCATGGGATGGGGCGTCCCTCCCAATCCAAGAATTAGGGAATACGTTATTCAAGTATTCCCTAACTATCAATCTCCAGTGTGCAAGACAACCATCATTTTGAAAAATTATTGGCCGGTTTTCATTAAAAATTGACACTTCTGCTATCATTTCTGGTAACACATTTTCTAAAAATTCTAGATAATTATCTCCGTTTAGATTATCAAAATGAAATTATGAAAAAAAATGCAGCTATAGCACTTACTTTTTTTATTCAAATTTAAATGTAGACTTTTGTAATTTTTCGCATAAAAAAATAAAGAAATTGGCATAAAAAAATTCCGTGGGGCCAAAAATGTCTTTGGGAGGTTGAGGAGATAGCAAAAGACCCCTCACATGCCCTCTTTCATTTTGGCAAACGATGTGCCAAACATCCTGTGTAAGTTCCGTAAGTATATAAATGTCTAAGAAACGAGAGTAATTTTTTCTTCATTTCTTATAGATATATGAAATGAAGAAAACAAAAACATTTTTTAGACATCTTTGTTTAATTAAATTAAGCAGAGCATTCTCTGATATATTTTTTAGCATTGTCGCTAGCTTTTTAAATAAGAATAGGCTATCAGAGGGAAGAGTGGGGTTATCGAGGGGAGTTTGGTGATGGAAGGAGGAGTGCGTGTGGTCATTGAGGGGGAGTGGAGCTATAAAGGGAGAAATTGCCCACCGGAACTCTTACTCACTGGTCGAAATGCAAAAGCGAAAGGTGTTACTTCACGTCTGTACACTGTGATGATGTTGTATCTTATTGGTTGAGTTGGCTCATTTTTATGCTGCAGTCAAATAAACCACAGCATGGCTGAACCACATCGATTAAAAAATGAGACTGGAGTCTTCTTTGCGTATCTGGACACTTAGTAAATGCAGATATTAATATAACATAGTAATGTAATATATTATGGTAATCTTTCGGTATATAAATATGTAGAAAATCTGATAATCATACAGTTAAAACTTTGGAATAAATATATTAAGACTAATTGCTTAAATAAACAAATATTACGTGGCATTAACATTACGATTAATTAGGTACTATAATTTTATATTTATGAATATTCAGTATTTTTGTAAAATAGATTTAAACTTTATTAGAACCACAAAAGCCTTACAGTTTTTTGGTAATAAATAAATAATCACAAGTGTCCATTACTATAATTTTATTTTAGTAGTAATTATGTAATCATTATGGGGATTGTATGAAACAACTTTTACATACCTAAACTTCGTTCGTATTAGGTTGATACAAAAACACGTCCTAAAAAGTGTGCAAAAATTATCGTTAATAGTTTTGGTAAGGCACGTAATTAAATTTATTTTATAAACATGCGCAACCTTTGTTAGGGACGTACTTGTTATATTACTATTTTATTTTGTTTCATTAGAGACGTTATAAGAAAAAAAACCGGCCAAGTGCGAGTCGGACTTGTGCACCGAAGGTTCCGTACAGACCTGAAGGTATATGAGTAAAAGTTTACCCATCACGACAATCGAGTCATAATTATAGTATTTTTATCGCAAAATGAAATCCATAACATTATAATCTGGAAAGCTGGAGGAGGAGTGTAAATTTAAAACAAAGGTTTCTTTATCATTTCAGTAATCCTTTATCTTATATTAACACATATCTTTTATTATATAATATAACTGAAATAACTACACTAGCCTTGCAGCAGTCTTGCAAAAGTTCTTTTATCAAAGTTATTTATTTACAAAGTTTTTTAATCACAGTTTAGAAATCTGGTTCAAAAATTCTAGTTAAGTATTAAATTGGAATCAGATCGTGAATGGTGACTAAACAAGCGTCTACCTGTTGCCGTTATCAATCTCGAGCATAAACGAGCAAAAAAAAAATCACATTTGTTTATTTATTTATATATATATTTATTATTCTTCAATATTTATTTTATTCTGTTTTTTAATACTTGTTATAGCGGCAACAGAAATACATCATCTGTGAAAATTGCATCTATCTGACTATTACGGTTCATGAGTACAGCCTGGTGACAAACGAACGGACGGACAGCGGAGTCTTAGTAATAGGGTCCCGTTTTTTGACCCTCTGGTTACGGAACCCTAACAAGTGGAAGTAGAAAAGAGTGTTTTGCTATTTTATTGGTACCTCTATACTATCTAGCTATGAGTTCCGTAGTTTATAATTATATTTTGAACACTCTTAAAAGTTCATTTTATTTTCAACATTATTTTTGAAGATTTATTTTTGCAACCATTATCTATTGAGTCCTTTTGAACTATTTATTTTGAATAGTTAGAAAACCTCCATTCAGTTTGATTATTTATTCTATTGTAGATTTCGAACGGTCTGTATCTCTAATGTCAAAATTTAAATGTCATTAGTATGCAATTTAAGTGACATTTTGTCAATCTCTCTCAATGTTCATTGGCCTGGATTGAACCAACTGCAAGGAAATAGTGTGAGAAAAATGGCTGCAAACCGTAAGAAACAAGACGACAAAAATCTAGAAATTTTACGTGAATTAATTACAATCAGTGGGAACAAATACTGCTTAGACTGTAACCAAAGAGGGCCTACCTACGTAAACACTACAATCGGATCATTTGTGTGCTCAAAATGTTCAGGAATGCTGTTAGTAGTTTGGAAATTTAGCTTTCTTTTGAAATACATTTACAACTTCTACACATCAGTATTTAATTGTTGCAGCCGTGGTTTAACTCCTCCACATCGAGTCAAATCTATTTCGATGGCTACTTTCACACCAGAGGAAATAGAATTCATAAAAAACAGGGGAAACGATTATTGTAGACGTTTATGGTTAGGACTCTTTGAAGGAGATAATATAAACTTTACAGATGAACAAGGTGTTAGAGACTTCATGGTCGACAAATACGAAAAGAAGCGTTATTACTTAGAGTCAAATGCGAATAATCAAATTACTAGGAATGGTAATGCTTCTTTTAAGAGTAATATTAACAATAAAACAGGAAGTACTACTAATTCAACTCCTCTAATAGCGATAACGCCGCAGTTACCTAAGCCAACATTTGCAAATACAGGTAAAACGGTAAATAACTTGATGCCTATTATGAATGAACCCAATCAAAGAACGAAACCTGCTAATAGTTTTATGCAAGCTTTTGTAAACAATACGAGCAATTCAGTGACTGTGGTTAATTCTGTACCTGAGTGAGTATCATATTCAATAGTAGTGGAATACTTAGATATGATAGTTTTAAAATTTAAAATGTTTCATTGTTTTAGTTTTCCTGTTGATTTTTCAACAGCTGAAATATACAACAGCAGTCAATATAATAATAATAATAATCTAGCCAGCAGCAATTATCTGGCCCAACCATCCAACTCATCACTGTCATTTAGTGTGTCTCATCCACCCGCTTCAACTTCAAGTAAGTTACTATTGTTTTGCATTTGAAATAAGTATTTGTTGCATTAATGTTCCTATGAGTCACTATTTAACATATGGCTACAGACGATCGCTATGCTGCTTTGGCTGACCTCGACATGGCATTTAGGCAGGAGAATATGAAAATATTGGGTATTTTTTTAATTGAGTATTTTTATAAATGTATGTATTCACACTCATTAAAAACAAATTGTATTCTTTCAGAAAAAAGTAATACAACTAGTAAAAATCCATTTCAAAGTTCAACAACCAGTAATGTGTTTGCTGATAAGAATCCATTTTTCAATGGAACGTGGAATACAAGTTCAGTGCCTATTCAACCAGTAAATCCATTCATGGTAAGTTTTGAATACGTGTATTTATAAAAGTATCCTTAGTGTTAAAAGTGAAAATTTTATGATTTAAATATGTAAAATATAAAGTTTTTTGTGGATTAATAAGATTGCACCACAAGAACAAAGTAAACGTAAAATCATTTTATGTCTACTAAAAAAATGTGTGAATGATAATTTAAAAAAATTATATTATTTCTTCCTTGGAACTGATAAAGATTAGTAAATACAGGATGTACGGCTTGACTTAAATAGGATATTTGATTTTGAAATGGAGTTTGGGATCTGACTACTAATAGGTGGCAGTGTTTAGTTAGATCTATATGTATTTTTTATTATCTGACAGTGTTCAATGTCGTATAATATTTTGTTAGCCACTTTTTTTCTTCCATAAGTTGTTTTGTGACTTTGAATTACGTGGTTCATATTTGGCTATCTTTGAATTACAACTATACAAGACAATTTATTACTTCCATCTTAACAAACTTAATTTGTTGATTTACTTTCATATAGTATACACATGATCCAAGTTTCTGAAAGCGAAATAAACAAAAGAACATTGTTATTTTATTAATTGTGTGTTTACATTAGAGCTAATATTATTCCTTGGGTTGTATTAAATGACAAGCTCAAGGGTTTTGTTTGTATACCATTGATTCAATTAAACTTTAAGCACTTTTTAACATTTACAATTACAATTTGAATACAAATATACAGGTATAGCCAAATAGATATACTCAACTAGGCCTTTTTTATCTTGTATGGTATTATGGTGAAAATAGGAATACATTTTTAGAGCAAGATTTGATTAAACCTCTGTTTCGGATAAGGATTTGAAAAAGAACTTATTCTATATCCAAATGTATGAGAATTAAGGATAATTTAAATTTTGTGTTTTATATTAATGCGCCAAATATGAAGTAGTTATTGTTTTCAATAAAAAGAGCAAGTAAATGATCTTTGCGAAGATTATGTGAAGTAGTCAATAATGCTTACAACAATGGAATTTTTCAGTGGTCATAAGTAGATAACAATGATTCATCACCTAAAATTCTGCAACAGTCATTTCCTTTGTCCATGAGATTATTAATCTCTGCTGCTAGGAGGGGCATTCAACAAATTCTCAGTATAGATACGTCTGATCTATTTTTGCACATTATTAAAGTACTGGCCATGTATATTTTTAGGCATTATAATTTTTTTTTCTGTTAATTTTGAACATAGCGAAAAACTGAAATATAAAATTGCTCATAGTGATAACAATGTAAGCTATTTTATGTTTTGAAGAAATTAGGACAGTATAATACTGTTATTTAATTCTTAACCGAACAAGGTATAAACCAAATATGTGTTAATAAGGG
Organism: Eumeta japonica; assembly: GCA_005406025.1. Classification (NCBI taxonomy): domain Eukaryota; kingdom Metazoa; phylum Arthropoda; class Insecta; order Lepidoptera; family Psychidae; genus Eumeta; species Eumeta japonica. Next base: position 664,186 of record BGZK01000020.1, read on the forward strand.
AATGAATGCTGTTTATGGGAAGTTTGTCCCTATGTTACCTACTATTCAAAATATGTTGAGCAAATTTATACTGGGAAAGCTAAGCTAATCGAAAACAATACTTATGCTGGCCCGCCTACCGCCTCTTCATAAGAAATAATAACCAAAGTGAAAAAAAATTATATTAAAAGACTGTCGAGTAGAAATCAAATCAAAAGTTTAGAGAGTTGGCTTTTCTTTCTGTATCTTTCATGTCACAATAATATTAATGACACATTTCACCTGTCGAAAGCCATAAATGCTGACATTGCATTGGAAAAAAGAGAGCATGGAACACTGTTTGCAGTTGGGGAAAATCCATAGTCTTCAAAAGAATTGTTAGTGGTGATGTAACCTGGGTTCATTGTTGTAAGCAATGAGAGCAAGCAAGAGTAAATACACTTGCCTATAGAGGAGCAGCTCATCCCAAGAAATCCAATACTTTTGCTTATGCTGGGAACTATATTTAGCAATTATAAGTGGAAATAGTTAATAGACTAAAAATAAAGATGTCGATATTAAGGGAGCATACAATGTCAGTATTTTATGGCAATTAAGTGTAAGCATTAAAAAAAATGAAGTGTAAATTAGCCAAAGGTGTGCTGCTTCTGTATGATAATGTTTCACACCTATTAGATTACAATTATGGAACATCCACTGTACAGTCTAAAGTTTGCCCCAGTGACTACTTTCTATTCTTAAACCTGTTAAGAGATCTCTAAGGGAATCGATATGCTGATATGAAGCACAGAGGTCGCTATAACTGAACTAAATTCATTACGATATTGAAAAAGGGATTAAAAGGGATTGGAAAAAAGGGAAAAGATCTCTTGATCTTTTGGGAAGATTGGGAATTGGGAAAAAGGTAAAGGATATATATTGAAAAGTAATAAAAAATGACATCTGCTTTTTTTGTTTTATTTTCATACATAGTATACTGAGAATTTATTGTACACTCATCATTTTTAACAAAATGTTTTTAAAACATATTTGTTTAATATAAATGAAATTGAATAGCCGGATTTTTTAAATGATTTGACTCCGATCATGTTAACATTAATTTTAAATGCCAGTCACAGATAGAAGATATACTTGTATGACATATTTACATCCTGTTGTGGTTGCCGATGTGTCATAGACAATTATCAATTAAGTAAGAACTTTACTACAACAATAATGCTGTGAAGAAAAATGCATTTTGTGATTACAAAATAAACAATCTGATATTTAATTTACTATTTTCAGCCAGCAACAAACAATAGTAACTATACGAACTCGAACAATCCATTTCTTTGATTGGAATGTACGGACAAAAATTACCATTAAAGGCTATACAAAATCAAAGAACAAATTAGGAGGAGATAAAGCACAAATGTGTACAAATGTGTTATTTTTTATAAATTATTTTAAAAAAAATTATTTACATCTTTATGCTTGCATGCTATTGTCTTGTGTGTAATTTTTTTATTGTTTGAATGGATTACAGTGCCTCATAATACATGTTGATATATTTAATGCATAACTTTATCGCACTAACAAAGGTAATATTTTAAGTGTTTATTGCAATAGGAAAGGATAAATAAATGGGTAAATATGGAAAGACTACTGTTTGATGGTGTAATTATGCTTGGATATGGCTCATTGGATAGGCATTGGGATGATTGTGGCCTAAAATTATTTTGCTAATTGGGCATGATAAGTTTTGTATGATTAAATTATTTAATGTCTGTTAATATCTGAGGTTTATAACTGTCTTTTTTTAAAGATCAGTCAACTAAAAATCGGGGGTGAGCATATTAATTAGTTGCACAGTTTTAAAAAGAGAGTAAGAGTTTCAAATTGGAGATAGGAAGTATTAAAAAAGTGGCCTTCATTATTATCATCTAATGATATAGGAACGACTGAACAAATACCTAAATATTTTAATAATAATAAATACCTAATAAACAATTTCAACTAATAAATATTATCTTCATATTAGTAATTTACAAATTGTGATAATTTTTGTGTTGTAACAGAAATGTCCTTAATAACTTTTTATTGACAATATTAATTTATCCATGACAGGGATTGGATTTTCTTTTTGAATTTTACAACTATTTATATGTTTAATTTTTGTTCATTTTCCTGTTTTTACATTTGTCCTTATTTTAATCCTAGTCATAAATCAAAAATTAAGGACCAAACAATATTTTAATGATATTCATAAAAGAATTGTTCTAATTTGTGAAACTTCATTTTTACGCTTGAATGTTAATCTCTGAGTTTTCTTTAACTGTGATGTATTTCAATAAATATAAAATTAACGGAGATGATTTTAACATTTTTCCAACTAATGACTATTCCCTTAGCTCTAAATTTCTTTTTACTATTTGAGCACAGATCTGTTAATGTATATAGTAAATTATGTTAAAAATAAAATATTATATTTTTCATTTTCTGTCTTATTTAGTATCCCTATTATTATGCCATTAATTAAAAAAAAATTAGATGTATATCAAACACAAAGATTATTGTGCACAAAAGTGCATTTATTAAATTATATATTCAATATATAATATTCAATGATAAATATTCCTGAATAACCTACATGTATTGTAAGATAATAAAAATATTTTGAACAATATTAAATTCTCATTTATTTATAATAAAAGAAAAAAAATTGTTTTCTTATTGGTCACCACGCTCAAAAAGTGTAACTTGAATTAATATCAAAGAAAAAAAACAAAGGAAAAAAATACTGCATAAATAAAATAAATAAATAATTATAATTGCATAAGTTGATAAAAAATACTATGCAATAGCTTTACCACGGCAGTCCCCGAGTGCCACACGTTTGGTTTTTTGTTCATAGCTCAGTTTGCGTGAAAATAAAACAAGCTGTTTTATTTTTAATGTCGATTGAGTTGGTGAAGAACAATATTTAAGGGATGGACCAATTTCGGCACCGCAACGTTAACATCGGTATCGAGAGAAAAAATAGAAACAGAACGAACCATCGAGATATAAATATGTTAAATACGTATTATTTATCCTTATAGAACAGACAGTGAAACTTGAATTAAAATGAGCGATAGTGAAACTGGAGTAGAAAACAAAATAGGGCTGGGATTGCGATTAGAGTTGACAGGAGTCCGAGATCTTAGCTGGACAAGAATGGGAAATTAAGGAATTTCTATATCAATTGTGGGCGATGTCAGATATAAGCAGTATGTCAGATAAGGTGCACCTTAATAAAATTTATTGGACAGCAACTTCATTGCGATAATCTTAAAGCATTCGACAACATTCTCAGATACATAGTCTCATAGCATCTCATAGTCCGCTCAAACAATACTAACCAATACAAAATAAAAGCAAATCTTCACATTTCATAATTTTGAATAGATTGTTTAATCAATCTTTTTGTTTTGGCTAAATTTTTGAAATTCTTCAAGAGTGAATATCTACAATCATCAAATATTTAAATTAAAACCTAACAATGTGATAAAAATATGACACAAATCACATGTTTTTGTGTTATATTAATATAGATATTGAGTCCAGCAAGGACAAATTTCCATATGTAATCTGGCATTTTTTTCTTTACTAAATACCCACATAAATAGATGCTGGCTGCCCTCTATGCTAGTATGTGCACATATTCAAAATAGAAAATATTCTATGACAAATGTTAAAAATAAAATTTGTCATGTGGTTGAGTCAGTGTATATAGGCTGTGTTTAGTCTTGCAGACAAGATGTATGTTGTTAAATTAATGATGTACAAATTCTTTACTTGGCTCATTCTGTTGCTAATTACATTGTTGTTGTGATGCTGCAAAATTGTAACTCAAATACGTAACGCATTCCTATCATACAGTGGAATCAAATCTTCACTTTAGAATGATGATGGAAATCAGTGATAGGAATAAGGTTGTATCAATTTTTTGATGCTTTATAGCACTCTATAGGTTATACTATAAAACATGCATAGAATAGCTACATCTCTGCAAAATCAATGGTTGATGTAACTGGATATTATAAAATTGCCAAAGATTTGAAACACTTGACGTTCTAAAGTCAAGAAGAGTTGATATTGAAGTGTCTAAACCTAGAGATGACAACACTATTCCAGGTGTGGTTGGACCTGTGCCTTGTGAAGTAAAAGGACACGTTACGCTGGTGAAGTAATGTGATGTGTTATTAAATATTTCAAGTTTTATGGAAACCAATTTTACTTTCCATATAATCGTGAACTGAATATGCTATGCCATAGAACATCAGCATTTTTTTTGTATTGATATTTGATATCCAGAACTGAATGTAATTCATAACCTCAATTCAATAACCATAGTTAAATAGCTTTTGTCTATTTTAATTATTATGAGCACTAAAGCAAATGCTATCACAGGGTCATACAATACAGGGCTATCTATTCTAAATTCAAAACATGTGAAATTAAAATTGGGCAAATGATACATTAATATCAACTTTTCGTTTATCCAGATAGCCTAGCACAACTATCTATGACTCTGCATGTCGCTGGGACACCGCTTAAGTCTTTTGTACTGTACGAAACAGAAAAGTTTAGTTAATATAGAGTTGCACGGTCACATGTGTTAATCCTGAAAGGGCATTTTCTAGAATCCCATTAATTTTTCGAAATTGTAAAACGCACTTCGAACTTAATAGTTCTATAGGATGACATTTAAGAAACCCTGAAACGCCAAAGTCTTTGGAACAAGTGAAAATTTGGTAAATGATACAATTAGAAAAACAAAATTCCGATAGTAATATGAGCATTTAATTAAAAATATGAAAATACATTCATTAAATATTTCAGAATAATATATTTACACATGGGAAACATTACCAGCTACCATTTTTGGGGTTTTGAGCCAAAATGGCAACATCGGGAACCCTTATAATTTCATTATATCTGTCCATATGTCACATTTTATTCTAAAACTACAAGACTTATATTGATGAAATGTATAATGTAGGTACTTTGTATAAGCTGGTACTTAGTTTTGTAATTAAATAACAAAAATAAATATTTCTAGGGGAGCACTCCATAGTTATTACAAAAGCTGAAAAAATTTTTTTTCAGCAGACATTAACGTGTGCTACATATTTCAACAACTCTTTTAAAAACACTAAGCATTTTTGTGATTAAGTGAATATTTTTGGAAATAATCACTCCGAAAGTAGCAGAAATGGTTTTCCCCCTCAAATTACAAAGATAATACTTAGTAAATACTTTCAAAGAAAATTATTTTTAACATGGTTGGAAGTACAGGTTTTGAATTATATTCTGAAAAATTGCGTTTCTAAACTAAAGGATGTAATTGTACAGTGAAATATTCGAGTGACATGGTTGGTTTCGCACGTCTCTTTTCGGCTCGGCCCAGCGGGCCCTTGTGTTCCTCGAGTTCACACAGCTGATTGCAGCTGATTGTAACTATTTTAGATACATGTGGTTATTATTCATTGTAAGAATAAAGAATGCATGTAAAATACATGCAATAAATGGAATATAGTGGTGAAACTGAAAACCTTTTTGATTTTCGTTTTTAATAATAGTTGGTCATGAAAAGAATCTTGTAACCATGAATTATTAATACAATAATTTACTTTCTTTTTCATTTTTTTTTAACCCTAAATTCTATTCTTGCACATTTCGCCAAAAAAGTTTCATTTCAGTCGTGTGTCCGACACACACTTTTTTTTATCATTTAAATTACATTGTAAATGAAATATGTACCGAGAATAATTAATTATTTCTAATAATTTTATGAAGCATGATTTTAAGATGTACATGTTCTTTGATATAAATGCTCTCATTAGATCACAAACCCAATATTTAAAATATTGAATTAAAGTCCTTACATTTTTAACTGTGGAGACTTATCGTTTTATCAATGACTAGTTTTTGCCTGCAGCCCTGCATAGAATAAATTTCTTCATCTTTCATATTGACTTATCATGCTATGTCTGCCATGATCTCAGTCCCGATCCTGTTTTTGATGTGCTTGTATTTAAATACCAATTCCATGCAAACGAAACCGCGCGTACTAATAGCGTCATCCATGTTCACTTGCGAAAAATATAAATGACAAAGACATTGTAGCGAAATGGGATAAAAACTATATATTACTCTGGAGTATATTTTAAAATTCCTTTATTTAACACATTCATAGACAGGCGTATAGATAAAAACTCTAAATACCAATGAATGTATTCCGTTAACATTTCTTTATATGTATATATAATAATCAAAAGATCTCACTTAAAAGACTACAATTCATAGTGATCATAATGATGACAGTACCGAAATTGAGACGAAACCAAAAGGATAAATTAATAAATTGTTAAAAGTTTCTTTATTGACTTTCACATTGTTTTATATGTACAAAGGAATTGCCATTTATTTCCATTTTACACATTTTGAAGGGTCACATTTTAAAAGCATAATTGCTTTTAAATTTTGGTGTGGAAAAATTTTCTGGTTTTACACTTAGACTCATAAATGGTGTCTTAGATGATTCTTGTAAAAGTGAATTTCCAGAAAGGTTTTTTAATGAATCAGGTAATTCTTCTGGAATCTGAGATGTAGATGTTGATAGCCTTTTCTCTGCTATTGTTTTCAATACGCTCTTTCCAACTTCTTTAGTCTGTCAAAGAGAAACCACAAATATTAGATAATTGAGAATGTACTAAAGTACTACCTGGTGGCCAATTCTTGGGGAGAGAAGCTGATTCTGGTGAACTGCCATCAGAGATGTAATTTTTATGTTGCTAGCACTATTTTTGACCGATAGCACTATCTTGTTACATTTTAGGTAAACATATATTTATTCATTTCTTACTATATTTATATATTTTTTATGGAAGGGATTTGCATTCTTTAACAGTATTGAGATTTACCCAATGGGCAGTAACAATATTCTATGCTAGCAGGCTATGACCCTATAACTTTTCAAGTAGTAGCTGTAAAATATGTGATGGACTTATTTCATTAAGATTTTCAAAAGATATCCACTTACTCTTCAAATTTTTGTGTAATAATTAATGTTCAGTTTTATTCATATGTGAACAAAGGAAATTGCTTACTTTTCTAAAGCTTGTCTAATTTTATAATTTTTTTTTAAACATAATCTGGTAAAATGATTTTTAACAATTGTTCTAGTAGGAAATATAAAAATTTAATTTGTTGAAATTGTAACCTTAATATTTTGTAAACCCACACAACTTAAAAATGTTTTTTATAAAATTTGATCACTTATAAACGTTTATCATTTCAATATTGGAATTGCCCATCTTAAGTACTGCTCAGTACTAAGTACTATTGACCAGTACGAGATACAAGTAGTTTCTATGAAAGAGGGCTGCAAGAAGTAAAAGAAAAACCTGCAATTTCCAATTTTTAGAGTGTCGAGTCAAAAAGGCAAAAATTGAATCCTTATAGTTTCATCATGTCTGTCCATCTATCTGTATGTCATGGTATTTTACTCGAAAACTACAAAATGTGTATTAATAAATACACATTCATAAACATTTATTTTTGTTATTTAAGCACCAAACTAAATACTATTTAGTTTGGTGCTTAAATAACAAAAATAAATATGGGGCACTCCATACATGTAACAAAAGCTGAAAAAAACCTTTTTCAACAAACATCAATGTGTGGCATATATTTTGAATTCTTTTAAAAACACTAAAGATTTTAAACAATTTTTTTGATTAAGTGAATATATTCGAAAATATTCACTTAATCAAAATATTCCCCCCTTTATTTTTTAAACCGCATGTCCAAAAAATATTTAAAAAAAAATAGCACTCCGGGAGTGCCGGCAGAAGTGAAAACTTCAATATTAACGTTGTGTTTAATTATAAGTACAAAAGTATTATCATTTGAGTAGAATACAATGTTTATTTATTGCGCTATCGTACACAAATATGACAATTTATATGTTATTATTTATAATATTATATTGTTATTTATATATTACATTAAATTTTATCTGTCAGAAAAATCAACTTCCATCCATAATTTACGACTTTTTCACCATCGTATTACCAGAATCATCATAAATTTTTATTCAAATTATTTTTTTAAACCTACACACAAATGGGCTTATTGTGGTGTCATGAAAATGTAGGTTAATGCTATAAATATAAACATATTACAAATATTACATCTATTATGTGTAAATACAGACTCGATCGAAACCTAATCTTATTATTAAAATTGTATTTATTACTATTATTATTATTCGTTTTTTTTTATAGTGCTCAGCTTATAGCTGGTTTTCTTGACGGCAGTTACGGGCTAAAGCCAAGTAAGAGTTTTTCATCTAGTATATTTATAAAGTACTCATTTTCTTTCACTACTTCATCATCACTTTTTCATTAATAGATGCACTTTGTTCAATTTCCATAATTTAAACAATTCACATATACGAATACACAACAGTGTGGTTACTACACAACAGTCAAGCCATCAGCTGTCACCATCCTTGGATACGCGCACGCTGTACATAAACACGGACATTCGCGCAAGCTGTGCCGCCTAATCGACAGCACACTCAGGCACGGTAGAAAAGTGGAGATACTAGTTCCTCTCCTTCCCCGATCTTACGCTTTTTCGATCAGCATCACGTGACCCTGACGCGAGTTTGGAAGTTTTTACCCATACAAAAAGTGCTCAGCGCCGCTAAAGAAGTTTTCACTTCAAAAAATACAAAGATACTGCTTCATAAATACTTTCAACGAAAATTATTTTGAACATGATCAGATATACAGTTTTTTAATTATTGCTGAAAAACTGCACTTCTCAACAAAAGGACGTAAGTGCCATGAAAATGTGCTTTTTTGCTGGTGCACTTTAGTTTACACTGGTTTAAGAGTAAAAGTTTATCCAGGAAACATGAGAAAAAAGTGGAACAACTTGTTTTTTCATCTGTATTGTATTTCTTTGTAGTAATGGCTATGGAACCCTACACTGAGCATAGTCCGGCATGCTGTTATTGGCCGGTTTTATTAATTTCGGTATGGACCACTAAAAAGAAATGCGACACTTACGCTTTCATGATCCAAACATTTATATGCAAAATGAGCCGCATAGTCCAACATAGAGAATCGTAAATAATAATGTGCAATATATTTCAAAGCCCCTGGTAACTCTTTGCTGCCCGCGTTTGCCGGATCCAAAGCTGCGGCAGTATACGCCGCCGCGGCGCTATTTGGCATATTCGCTTTCTCATAGAGCCTGCAATGAAATGAACATACCATAATAAAAAGGATAAATATAATCAAAGATATTCATGTTCAAATGTTAAAAATGAATTTTTTTCAATTAATTAATTTATATTCTTGAGAAAGATTGATAATTGTTTCCAAATTCACTATAACCACACAAAAATAATAAATACATAAAAGATAATAATAATTTTCTACCTAAAAATCACTCAATCAATTTATTTATTATTTGACTATTTTGATTAAAAAGAAGAAAAGTAAGAGACCACCTTGTCAGCTAAAATAAGGTTCTTACAGACTATATCGATTTACAAAATCGCCAATTATGTAGTTATTTTTTTTTTCGATGGTCATTTTTCGATTTTTTTGCGGAACTACCCATTAACTGCTATGAATTTTATGACTACATACTAATAAATTTTTCTGGAACATTGAATTATAACAGTAACTTATTATTGCCTAAGGTTGGATAATTTTCTGTTACAAATGTTATAAAAGCTTTTATACTCAATAAAGATGAGATGTGAAATCACACCTCATTGTTGCAATAACAGTGAACTTATTATAACAATAATCAGAAAATAAATATTTTAAATTTATCATTATGCTAATAAGTTGTAATTTCTTTATTAACTTTTTACAAAATACAGTTAAAACTTTGTTTCTTGAGATATAACAAATATTTTATGATTGATTTACGACGAATTTCATTGACCATAAATTTTATTATCATATTTAGTTGAAATATATTTATTCAAAATTGTTTCACTTAACTAACCTATTCAGAGAGTATGAAGTTAACTTTATAAAATACAGATATAAGAAATAAAAATATTTCGTGCATTATGTCATTGATTTATGACTAATTTCATGAGTAAATTTTATTATCATATCTAATTGACACATATTCATTCAACAAGTATCATATTTTCAGTTAACTAACTTATCGAGACAACAAAATGTTACATTATACCATTAAATGTTATCATGAAACTTTTGTAAAAAAACACAACCTAGATATAGATAAAGTGCCCATATTACTTAAAGCCATAATGTAAATAATAAAATGAATATAAAATATTTATAGTGCATGTAAGCCTATTAATTTGACAGTATATTCTAATTAACGGCAACTAGGAAATTCATTTTAAAACATATACACAGTATATAAATAAAAACTTGTTTGGAAATCTGTATGATGCATGTATGATAATGAAATGGAATCAATAACATTTTTAAATTGAAAATATTGTTATACATATATTTTAGAGTTTTAAGTAAAGACACAAATATTTTTAAATTTACATATGGAAATATAATATTGATTCTTACTTGGCCAATTTAAAAAGTGCCATTCCCTCAATATCACCCGTGCTGTGAGCTTTGTAGTAACATTTGATAGCGTTTGTTATTTTGTCCATCTTCTCATATGCCTCACCGAGAGAAACAAGCATCCTAGAGTCGTTCGGTTTAAGCATAGCTGCTCTTGAGTAATAATAAATGCAGTAGCTATTCAAACCTAATATCTCGTAAGCTTGTCCTAAACCATTCCATGCTCGATAATCCGTTTGGTTAACATCTGGAACACATTTATACATTATTACAACAATTACATATTGGTAGTGGCCAAATAGTCAGCATGTGTCTTTTGAATCAGAAGATAAAGGAACTGATACTTGATTTAATACATCCGTTGGTGAATTTTAACTTAAGTCAAATTAAATCATTTATTCTATATATCAGAGAGAAAATTAATCTGTAACTTGTTAAAAGCTTTTTTAACATCCTCTAGATTAACATATTAAATTTAGCAGTTTTTCAGTAATTTAAAATCAAATATCTACTAAACTAAATTTTTAATTTGTGAGGACATATAAATAAACCAATCGCCAATTTTATTGGACTTAAATATTGCATAAAGATCAATTTTTATATGGAAGTACAAAATCAGAAATATGTGAAATACAAAATGTTATGGGATTATCATAAAAAAAATACTAGTTTTCATTTATTCAAAGGACTTTTTATATGTTGTATGACTAAAATTAATACTTACGATTAATTAAACTTCAATTTCATTAAATTTTTTTATCTATCCTTGTTAATTTTGTGACTTGAGATAAATATTGCATATTTTTAGGGATAGAGCAAAACATTTGGTAGTGATAATATTTCCACATTAGTAACAATAATAAGTCTGATGTCTAACATCTACAAAATATTTGCAAAAAATATTTTAGAACAAATTAGTCGAAAGTTAGACAAGAATCAGCCTATAGAACAAGCTGGCTTCAGAAAGAACTTTTTAATAATACCCCACATTCACACAGTGAAGCAAAATGCAAAAATATAATGAATATATCAAAACACTGTATATAACATTCATAGACTACAAGTGTTCAATATCATAAGCCGTATAGCGATCTGAGAGAGTCTGGCAACTCAAGGAATTCCAGGACAATACCTAAACATAATCAGTATTATATATTATATTAATAGCAAAGCAAGAATACAATTGGAAGTGTTGAAGCCCGAGTTCCAAATAAGAAGAGGTGTGAGACAAGATGCTATGAGACTGTGACCCACTGTCTTCCAAGCTATTTTGTGTAGTTCTAGAGAACATCTTCTGAATCAAATCAAAAATAGGCTTTATTTCGTAGGTAATAAAAATTACACTTGAAATGAACATGAAAAATTGTTTTACACATTAACATTGCCACCTATTCCAAATGCTGATTCACCTAAAGAAGAATGGGCAAGAAACTCAAGGTTTACTCTTTTACTCATCAATAAAAAAGTACTTGGATGACCGAGCTTTGCCCAGTTTTTTTTTAATTGGTAAATCATGTTTTTTTTGGAAAATATATTTAAGATACAAATTACATACTGATGAAATATGAATTATATTTTTCAATTTTACTGCGTTTTTTTCAAAGATCATTTAGGCATTTTTAAGTGAACACATTAGTTAAAAAGTCACATATTTTATCAATAACATATATAAACAATTGATTTTATTGGCCTAACCTCAAATTAAATGCTCATTTGCTTAGTGTTGCTTATCAATGCCATCTATTGTCAAGTAGCTTTAGTGTTGCTGTGTCGGTAAAGCAGTTAGTTGCTCCTAATAGTAGTTTTTCTCACAAAAAAGAAACTTTTTATCACAAAAAAAAAAAAAACTTTTTCTCATAAAAAAAGAAACTTGATGTCTTCTCACAAAAGAAGAAACTTGAAAAAAAAGAATTAAAAAACTTGAAATAATTAATCATGTGGAATCAAACTGAGGTCTTCTGGATTTGGGACTGCCCAATCTTCCAACTGTGCTATTATAATCTTATTGATAGTGACTAAATTTAACTTTGTATTTTAAGTCTAATTCGTTGCCTGAAAACATTAATAAAACGAGATTTTCTAAGAATGAAACCGAACTAGATCAATTTATCGCCCCCGAAAACGCCTGCATACTAAATTTCATAAAAATTGTTGAAGCTGTTCTCAAGATTCTGATTACACATATATACACACACAAGAATTGCTCGTTTAAAGGTATTAGATATTGAGTAATTAATAATAATAGTAATATTATAATACTCCTTAACATACAACTTCTGTTTAATAAAAAGTTTAAATTTATAAAAGGGCAAGTTTTGAATTTCACCTGGGATCCTATTTTAAAAACACACACAATGCATCTTAAATGATTTACTAACTTTGCTTAGACGGGTTAGCTTCAGGAAAGTTAGATTGAGAGTAAACTTAAACCTAAGTATTAATGGAAAAAGATTAAATCACCACAAATTTGCAGACAACATAGTTTTGTTCCAAGAAAATCCACAGAACCTTGAGGTCATGATCCCAAAATTAAGTAAAAAGAGTGCTAAGGTAAAATTGACAATGAACATAACAAAACCACTAACAAACTCAAAAAACAAATAAAAACGGGCAAATAACCAGTGGAGTAAAGAGTGCATAAGCACTGACCTAGGTATAAACCTAGGTCAGCTAATATCATCTAATCTTATCTAAATAACCTAAGAATAGCCAACAGATGGATAAAATATTGGTTACTGAAAGAAGTTATAATATTCAGAGGTTAAAATATTTCTTTGTAAAAAAAGAATATTTTAATTCTAATTTAAAAAAGAGTATTTTGTCTTGTCTTTCATATGGATGTGAAACATAGACACTTACAAAGAAACACAGAAACAAACTGCAATGTTGTCATAGATCCATGAATAGAAGTATGACAGGAAGAAGCAAAAGTGATAATATAAAATGAACAACTAAGAGCAAAAACAAAAATAAAAGACATCCTAAACAGAATCAACCAGCAAAAGTGAAAGTGGACTGGCCACATGATGAGAGAAAAACAGAAGTGGAATAACGTAGGAACTGATAAATAACAAACAAAATAGGGGAAAACAATAAAGAAATTGGGAGGACGAGCTAAAGCTTACAGCGGGCCCGAATCGGAAGATGAGAGCGGTCCTGATAAACTTCAATGGAAGCAGCTAAAAGTGGCCTTTGCAAAGAGGCATGCTTACTTGAAAAATATACTTTAGCATATAATCATAGGAAAACAATTCAGAAAAAAGGACTTGTGTTTAATGGACCTGCCCATTCCACCATTAGTAGGAAATTCAGAAGGGCGGAGTTTCGTGCATTGTACTGTATTTGCAATCAGTAATTTAGAAATCTGAACAACATATATTATTATAAAGTATTTTTGCCCTGTAAATTATATATTGTTGTTGTAATAACCTTAACCAAAATTTGATGTAAATGAAAATGACAATGAATCTTAAAACAAATCTTAACATAAACAAATCTTTCTACATAGTAGCTTAACACAGAAATGTCTGGCTGAAAACAGATTAATTCTAACATTCATGACAATCAATAATTTTATAGCAATGAAATATTTCAAATGTCTGAAAATAGAGATGTCTATAATTGCATGACTTAAGCGCAAGCGTAGATATGCTTCTAGTGTCGTCTGAAAATCCCGTGTAATCACGATAACTAAAACCTATTTCACGTTTAAACTTAATTTCTTTTTAATCTCATCACTAATCGATTGGGAATAACTGTATTGAAAATCATAGCTTGATATAGTACCGATTAGCTGTAATTGAATTTTTTAACTCGCAGTTAGTCATGTATTGATCTGTCATTTCGCTTAAATATTTGAAATGGAGATCGAAATGAATGTTTTATGTTTTTGTAATTGCCAACAGATGGCGGTAATAATATCAAAAATAAAACAACTATTTTGCCCAAGGATCAGCTGTATGATTTAGTTCAACTGTTTAGCTTTAAGTAGCGCGCAGGGTGCCCGGGTTCAAATCTGCCCTAGAATTTGGTTTTTTTTTATTTATTTTTAATTAATTTCAAATGTTTTAATTAATTCCTAAGTTATTTTTAATGTAATTAGTAATATGTTTATATTAACAACAATTATTGTATAATAATTTTAATTAGTGACTTTGGGAAAGTTATGAAGAACTTCAAAAAAGGATTTTTGATGAAAAGCTCATATATTATCATTAACCTCTAATTTAAATAACATATGTATGTCACAAGCGCTTAAGGCATGCACATTCGATTTTACCAAATTTCTTTTTATACATTTATCGAAATCTAAGATATGGTGTGTTAGGTGATTTAAATATGCGTGAAAATACAAATTCAAAATATATTAACAAAAATAAATAATAAACTCATAAGGAAAACAAATTCGTACAGTAAATATTAAAAAAAAAAGTACGTGCCTTGTACTATGTAATCGAGTAGATCTCATAACACATGTTTTTAAGGTTTTATCTGTTTGTTGGTTATAAAAAACTAATGGACCAATTTGAACAAAACTTTTTATTGCAACAATTGGAGAATGTTTTATGAAAAACATCTGTTCTGTTACAAAAAAAGTAATGTAATTGAGTCCAAAATAGGATTTTAATATAATTCTTCATACGGTAACCGTTTACATGTCAAGACAGATTCAACACCAAGAAAAACAAAATAATCATATATACATAATAGTGATACAAAAATAAAAACCTAAAAATATATATATATATTTAAGTGAAAATTTTGCATTTACCAACAGCATGTCTGTAGCACTGGATAGCTGCATTTGAATTTTGTAATTCAATGAACTCATGCCCCATCAGAATCCAAGCGGTGAGATATTCTGGATCTAATGATAGAGCTCTTTGAAAATACATTACAGCTTTTTGATGTTCACTCCTTAAACTATAATAATTACCTGTAAAATGAAATTAAATTAATTGAGGACTACGTTATGTGGTAAGTGACAAAATGAACACATATATTACATATGTTCTTAATAAAATGGATTTCCTATTTGTGCAAGTCTTAAATAAAAAATTTCAAGCAGATATTCAAGAATACTGCAATGCATAACTTTAAATATTATTAGTTATTAATCAATATTGAACAACAGCTTTATTTTATATGGCTACAAAAATAATTAATCATTATTATAAAAATCTAATTTATACTCAATAAATCTTCCCTAACATTTCAGTCAACTTCTGAACCAATTTTAAGGAAATTTTTATTTAAGAATTATTTTAAAAATTTGCCTAAATTTTGTTGATTTACAATTTTAACATACCGCAAATATTTTTTAATATTAATATCATTTAAATAAAATTCTAACAAAAAAAAAAACAACTTATACAAACCTATAACACAACAAGTTTCTACTCTATATTTATCAATAGATGCAGCTCTCTGTGCTAAGTTCGCAAGTTCCATTCTCTTATCTTTCAAGTATAGTAAATGTGAATATACATCCCAATTATCTAAGCGATAAGGATCACTTTGATATAATTCTTTAAATAATGCTAAAGACGAATCAACATCTGCAATATCAAATTATTCATTTTAAATTCAGTTCTAGAAGTAAATAATACTACATTTAAATTATTATTTGAATATTTGAAACATTTCATAGAATGTATTATTGGACCTCTTCTGTCATGATGAGCTATTGCCATTTGAGCTGTGATGTATGTGCTTTTGTGAAAACCAACGGCTGCTAATGCCATATATGCATCTAAAGCTTGATCTGAAAGTTTCAACTCGACAAATGCATGAGCAATAAAAAAGTTAATCATCCAGTGTTTAGGCAATCGAAGAGAATCCAAAGCCTCAGCCACATTGGCTAAACCTGCTAACTCCAACCAAGCAGCCCAAAGTGTAGGGGCAGCAGTAACAGCTGCTTGTAGTACACTTACAGCTTGAATTCTGAGATCCAACTTTTTAAGCACAATACCTTCTAAATATAATAAGTACCCATCCAGAGTGTTACGATTTACCTGAAGCAAATAAGTCATTTTATAACTTGCTAAACTTCATTGATCATTAAAATTACACTTGAATACCTTGAAAAATGATAAAAGATCCAATAAAACTTGTGTTGAATCTGGATTTTCTGTACCAACATCCGAAGCATTATCCAACCTTTTTTTTTCACTTGACATATACTGAGAATATCTATACAGAAATACGCATTTTGAATCGGTGCAATTTTCTAAAACATTTGCTGCCCTATCATATTCCTGGCAATCAAAATAGCTTTTGCCCAATAGATAAAATTCTCTTTCTTGTAATGGAATATCACAGATAGTTTCAGTTGGTGGATTTTCATACGTTACATTGTAATCCTTCAAAGCGAAATTAAGCTCAGACAACCATTTGGTAGTTTGAATCAGACCACGAAAGTTACATTCTCGTATTCCATTCATAATATCAATACGAACTTGATTTAAATCGATTTTTAAATTACTTCTGAAATTCATTTTCACTTCCAATGCCAGTGTACCATTAAACACTAAATATGATCCGTAGGGACGAATATTTATTCGGGCAAACTAAATAAAATAAAAACTTTATATCATCGCATCCAACTATCCAACATTCTTTTCTATGTATTCAAGTTTTTTGTAAATGTCACTTCTCTATAAATGCCATTGTCAGATATTACCCCAGACAAAGTGTAAATTCAGGGCATAGAAGAGAATGAGGTGGGGTTAAAGTTATAACTTGCAATTTTTGAAAATATTGCTTTAAACGGCGTAAGAGATGGCGGTCATTGAGAAGATAGTATATATTTAAGTCAATAGATGACAGTAACAAATATTTATAAATCTGTTGTATTAATTGAAATTAGGTTAATATTTTGTAAAAATAAAACAAAATACGTTATAAAATAATAATACGTAAAAATTTTTTATTTATTATTATGGAAAAATAAGCTACATGACACTTTTGAATAATATTTTACAAAAAAAATGCACAGATTATGCCATTATTTCATGTTTTATTAAACGAATTTCCGATGCTTCATTAAGCATACGGCACATTGTGTTAACAATATTATCAACAAACAAAATAACAACTACACAAATAAATAACAAAATTATTATAGAAAAATAATATGAAAGCGATGTGCAATATCGCTAGTATCGTGGGACATCCAGTACGAATGAAGTTTCTTACGCTATTCGATAAATATTAATAGTGAATTTTGTTCCTGGTCTTTTGGAAAAGATAATAATGAAGTTTTTTTTTTTATAAATAAATATTACCTTTTCAGTTTTATATTTAATACTAGCTTTTGCTAACAACTTTGTCCACGTGGTCATAAAATGAATTCCTCCATTTTGTATATAGATTGATCACGCTTTTAATAATGATTCCGAAATTTTTATTAGTGAAGTAATTTTTAGAATTTACTCAGTTCAATAGTATAAATATCAGGCGAAGTCGACTACAAATACTAGTGCTTTTTAAAAATCTGCGTGCGAGTACAAAATATCACCATTTTCATCGTAATTGAAAGAATGACTAGGGTACCCCAAGAAAACAAACAAAATGCACAATCGTTGAAAATAGACTATCCCTATAAATATATTGATTAAAATCCATTTAGCCGTTTCGAAGATTAGCCCGAACAAACCAGCAGACAGCCCCTTAATCAAAATTATATGTAGTATATGATTATAGTCACCAATTTGAATCAAGATCGGTGAAATCGTTCCTAAGTTATAAAAATACGTACTTACAGATAGACAGATATACATCTTAGACCATTTGTAATTGGGTTCATTTATCATATATGAAATATTAAGCAAAAAGGAGACGTTTCATATCCGGCCAACACATCGTACAAAATTGAATAAAATTATATAGTTCAGTGGAAAAATAATAAAACTAGAACTTTCGTAGTATTTTGTTGTACAAATTAATATTTAATAATATTTTCATTCATAAAGTTGTTAACTATAGATCACAATTTAAGTGCGACAAGAGAGATTACAACAAAATAATAATGGAAAATACTTATCATTTCTTCCTGCGTTCCTATTTTACGCCATACGGGATAAAATAGGAACGCAGGGGGGTAAACGCTCAAGCGTGGACGATCAACGGTCACACTCTAATATCGGTGTCCGATCGAATTCCAATTTACTCTTAGCAATTTTACGTTACTGATAGTAAATTGATGCCGCTTCCCGTTATACGCTTACAAGCATCGTCTGAGAGTTAATTTAATAAATTGACTCACAGATGTTGTGATAAATATTTACACATATAATATAATAACACATTGTAATAAATATTTTGCTAGTTATTATGCTTCTTCCCTGGGCACCCTTTCACCCACGACGTTATTAAAGGTGGCAATCCGGAAGAGTTTCAAACGTTATTTCACCGTTGCCGTTGCCATCCCCGTGTGCTTTTTGTAAAAGCCATTGGGTTAATACGCGAAACCGTTAATATGTTTCAGGATTTTAGTCATGCAAGTCAACACACCTCGTGCGCTCAAGTGCACGCATTGCTATAATGAGTTTTGCCTCTTTTCTCCGTCGCAAGGAGATAAATACAAAAAATAAACATATGTCCTTTTAATACGCTTTTTTTAGCTTCACTTGTATGTATACATGTATGTTTGTTTGTAATCGACTCCAATGGAATTGACTTTGATCCATTTTGAACGGTCAGATTTCATTTAAACGTTGTAGATTTATCAAAGACCGATGGCAATATAATAATTTCACTAGCTGGGCGACCGAGCTTTGCTCGGATTATTTTTTGGATACACTAAGTGTATAAAACACTGTTAACATACCAAGTTGTAAAACTAATGTCACTGCATTTGGCTGATTAAAAAACAGTCCATTATCACCAGTAAAATATCAAGTGTCCTAATATTAAAATTATAAAATATGGTTGTCTGAGGCGATTTTAATGTTTCCAAAATATTTTTTTAATAATTTCTGTGCAATTTGTAATATTCGACATATTTTACTACTTACTTAGTGCTACTAATGAGATCGTATTGAGATTTAATTGAGATCGTAGTTATATCTTTTAACACAAGATGGTACTCGTTTCCCATTGAATGGACCACAACTGACGACTGACACATTTTCAAATTAATATTCCAAAAACAACCATGAAAATAAAAAAAAAACTAATATTGAGGTTATTTTCGATAAAATTAATTTTAAAAAAAGCAACCGGGAAGTAGGTCAAATTTAACTTGCAAGATAAAAATGCTTGTCATAATAATAAAAAAAAATTAAAAAAGCGTGATAAAAAAAAGAAATTAAAAAGAATCAAGATGCAGCCCAGGCTCGAACTGGGGTTCTTCTGCACAGAAAGTATACGTGATAGCCGCTGCTCCACGGCAACCGTGAAGCCCGCGGCGAAATATCTGTATATTTAGTAAGTAAGCATTCATATCCCGGTTTTTAATTTTTTTCTTGGAAAATCGCGTTTTCCCGGGAAAAATATCTACGTTGATAAACTTGAAACACTAAACTTTATCTAAATAAAATTTTTCATGAAAATCGTTAGAGCCGTTTCCGAAATAGCTGGTATATATAAACAAACAAATATACAAGAATTGCTCGTTTAAAGGTATTAGATATATTGAAAAATAAAATAAAAAAAAAATTAATTTTAAATTTAAAATTTGAAAAAAAAATTAGTTACTTGTAACATTATAAAATTTAATAAACGCTCTCTTATCGTTCATCTTCTCCGCCGCGTTCCTATTTTACGCCATTACGACACTTTCATGACGAACTTCACAGCGGCAAAGTTATGTTCGTTGTATTGTAATAGTGATGCGTTAGATCAAATGGAAAGGTTATTTAGACATGAATGATATAAACTTATATTCATTGCCACACGTAAGATATTTTAAAATCAAATCTTTTGATTATAAATACTGATGATATTGTTTTGAGATTAAAAACTTAGAAAATGAAATATTGTTTAAAAAAAAACTAAAAAATCCGCTTTAACAATAAATCGAACTACAAACTGAAAAATAATTCCTAATATAGGAATAAAATAATGAACGCAAAATATTAGTATTATTGTGAAAAAAGCGTGAGACACTTTATGCTATATCTTTCGTACCATTTGTGGACTAATCGTACAGATCAAATATTTTCGAGAACTGATTTATCGAGCGCTTTTTTCACAATAATACTAATATATTTCGTTCATTGCTTTATTTCTATATAAATAATTATTTTCACTTTTTAGTTCAATTTATCGTTAAAGCGTTTTTTTTTAATTATATTTGTTTTTTGGTTTGTTGAGTTTTTTAGTTATGAATTTCGAACGTTCTTTAAATTGCAATATGTTTTAATTAATATAAATTCTATATTCATGGGCAAGTAAGTGCGGTGGACAGAAAGGAATATAGTCATACAAAGAAAATAATGTAGCTGTTTCGGGACGCTTGGCAAATGGGAAAAGTCTAAACTACTCTGACTTTACTCTATATATATATATATATATATATATATATATATATATATTTAACGAACTTAAACTTTAAATTACAAATGTAAGGAATAAAACATTATACATATATAATTAAAGAATTTATAAAAAAAAATTATATAAACATTTATATATATGTCGCTGGAACGGGGGTAGCATGAGGCGTCATTCATGTTGTTGGTGTTGCGGCGGTCGCCGGGTTGTGATTTAAACAAAAGTTAATTAAATAATCATAGGATATAATTGGCATTTACAAATTCGGTTTGCCATTTGGTTCGCCGATGATTGCTGCATTACCTTCGCCCATTTTGAGCCTCGCATCGGCTCGCAACACTCACCGCTTGTATCCGAGTGCAGTAAATCGTCTTGTATACTGCCTCAACGATCTGATTTCGACATATGTATATATCTCCAGTATAACCTACTTATGTGTGCAATTTATATCTACATGTTCGTTTGTGTAACGCTTTTTCGTTACGCTTTGCCACGCATCAACCATTCCAACGCACCACGCCGGCGCGCGCTTATAAAGGTCTTACATCAAAAGAATGCATTGCTATCTTCTTTATTTTCGATTGCACTATGAGCTTTTCTTTTGTTAAAATATTACTTTTTCCCTCAATACGTGCACTCCTTAAGCTGTCCTTTAGATAACTATAAATTCATAATTTTCAACGCAACTGATAGGAAATTTGCTTGACATTTACGTGTATTCCTATTCCGACTATAATTCAGTCAATTTTTATATTTTTTTATTAATGACTGATGAAAATGATTGATGTTTGCATGATCGTGTAATATCTAGGTGTAAGTTAACTTATTATTTTTGCTTGTCATTTCATTTGTCCGTTGTCTCGTTAGTATGTTCGTTTTCTGTGGTTGTTCCATATGTATACCAATATACTCTGTGGTTGTCCCACTGATAGTTGTCCGTTGATTGTTGTCAAATTTAATTACCGCCGGTGAGAATAGCGTGTTTTTTAAATTTGTATATTAATCTAATGAAAAATGAACGAGTACTGTCAGTAATTAATCCATTATTAGATATTCTTTGTGGTCTGTTGTAAATACGATTATAAAAACTTCAACGTACAAGATTTTAATGATAACCTCTGCAATGAGTGATTCGGATTTTAGTAAATTACTGCAGCAAGCAGAACAATTAACTACTGAAATCGAAGGAAATGAAGAGCTTCCTCGTGTCGAAAGGTCTCTAGGACAAGTTTTAGAAGCGTCTCAAGAACTTTATTCTAAGGTTACTCAATCTGGCGCTAATGATATACAAGCGTAAGTACAACATATTCGAAAACATAAATCCTATTAGCACTCGTCTAAATATTCCATTCAGTAGCATAGCCATAAATTTTCCTATAACAGAATCGTATTCTGTACCTCTTCAAAACTAAATATGATTTCTTTCAAGATATTTGTTACATAAAAAACTAATATTAAATACAAATAATGTTATACTTAATTATTCAGTTGATTTTTTATTTATTAAAAAATGCAGGCAGAAGCTAGAGAAAAACCCTCAGGGAAGGAACAACAATGAGCTTCTTGGTAGTGTTTATTTATTTTCTCTTTGAGTCCCAGAAATGTAAATTGTTATTTGTTCATTCAGCACATATACATTTTTCTTAAAAAAATGTTTTGGATGAACCATTCAACTGTAATTTTGATTATTTATTTCCTAAGTTACCTGGGTTAATAAATATACAATTTTATTATTTATAGTTAATGGTACCAATGTAGTAATATATGAGTGCAGTTAGTGCTAGTTAGTGCAAAGAAGTATAGTGAATTTTATGAATAGTATAATTTCAACATTGAAAATATTGGTGTCGTCAAATCATTTTAGAAATTTGTCATAGGGATCTACTTTTAACATTTCCTCTTTTCCTTCTTTTTATATAAAATGCTGACAAAATAGAATTTACAACTGATTATTCAATTAATTTCTATGTACAGAAGGTAGTTCCATTATATATTTTATGAATTTTAGACATCTGCTGTTTGGCTCCAAGGGAATAGACTTACAACAAATTTCACAGAAATTGGAAACTCTAAGTTCAAAGCGTACATTTGAACCATTGCAACCTATTGCGGATTCTGATGTAGAAAGTTTCTTAAAGAATGAAAAAGAAAATGCAATACTGTCTCTTATAGATGAAGTTAACAAAAATGTAAGTAGAAACATAATTTACATCATATTTGTCATTTGTTTTTATTGTTTAATTAATTGTTTCTTAATGCATTTCAGTCATTACAAACTACAGAAGACCAAAAATGGGAGCACATGCTCAGCGACTGGAATAGAGAGAAAATAAAACTAATGAACGCTATGATAGGACCTTCACAAAATTGGTTGGATTTGAAAAAGATTCCTGAACCCATGGCCATAGGCGATGCATCTAAGACATTTGGCCAGTCCATGTTGGATAACTTAGAAACAACAAAAAGAACCCCTGAGCACCTTGTAGCTGATACACCAAAAAAATTTGGCCTGTCCATGTTAGATAATGTAGAAGCAGCATATGCACGGCAAGTTCTACAGTACAATAAATCTGTATTTCAAGGAACAAAATCTCGAACAGCTTTATATCAAAAGTTTGCACAAGTTGCTGATGATTTTAATGATTTGGTGAGTTGTTATTGATGTTTGATATATCTCCAGTTGACAAGTGATTAAATAGGAATGATAACCAGTTCAGATAGTTTAATTGCTAAAATGTGTCACCCATATATTTTTGACTTGATAACGTCTTATAAATGAATGAACACCAGCTGTACGTACGAAAAATCATGACTTATTGTCGCATAACTGAGCGAGAGCGCAGAACAAGCGATCTCTCTTTCACTCCATTCGTCGATGCATCTGAGTAGAAAAGAGACAGAGGCCGCACACAACCTACACGTGAACTGTTTTGTTAACTGTTTATAAAGTAAAGTGAAAAGTTAATGTGGTTTCGATTGTATATTACAAAAACAATTGCGGCACTTGCCGCAATTAAATTGTTATCACTTGATAATAATTCAATTCAATTCATAAAAGTATGCAATTTTTCATCAATGTTTTCTTATGATGTTATCACGTAAAATTATTGCTCATTAGAACAACTTTTCAGACAACCAATTTTTATTTCTTTGTCGATTTCTGAATAATTATTTTTCATATTTATATATAAATATTTAATGTTTACTTCCCAAAATCAATATTCATAATAAAAAAAAGCTATTCTTAGGGCATGTATTTTTGATGCATAAATATTAATGTGAGCTAAAGCTATTTTATTGCAATTTTTTTTTTCTATAATTATAAATTTCGGTAGATATTGTTTTTATTGTGAATTTTGAAATTTGATATTTCAACAGACACGAAGCATATTGAGTTCCTGGGATATAAAGGATATATAGTATAGATATAAAACAAACAGGTATATGTGGACATTATCATAAAACTATCTTAGGACCTCTATATGCTTAATGATTTCATGCTATATATATTCAAAGTAACTATGACAAAGATGTATGATTGAAAATATGCTTATAAATAATATAAAGAAAACCCTATGAAACGCTCGGTCAGACGGCGCCCGCGCACTGTGCTGGGAGGTGACTAGGTTAATTCTTTAAAAATAATACATCGCATAGCCCATCCCATAGCCATATGACTCAGAGCGGCACGGGGAGCGCGGCATGTGGTGGGTGTGCGCCATCTGTTCGAGCAATTCGTAGGATTTTCTGCATTATTTCTATATTATCTATAAACATATTTTCAATGATATATTTTAGCTATAGTTACTTTGGCAAAGTTGTTCTAAAAAAAAAGATTATGAATATTTGCAGAAAGATGCATGATCAATTCCATCCTATATATACAATCAGTGCATAATAATATAATCTCAAAAATTCAATTTTAAATAAGTTTATTTGTATAACTTTTAAGCTAATTGACCAATCAATTGCAAAAAGTAATTACTAAATCTAATCAATTTCAATCAATTAAGATTTAATTATTCAGGTAAATCAAAATAATTTCAAAACTAATTGATTAAGGTCATTCAAATAAGGATTAAGAAAATAGGTTTAATTTATTTGTTGGTGAATTAAAAATAAGTTTGTGAATAAATAGAATTTTATTAATTTTCTTGAAAATAATTTTTTAACTGATTTTGAATAATTTTTAGGTTTGTTATTATTAATTATAAATACATATCGGAACTTAGTACCAAAAGCAATATTTGTTGTTTCAGACGAATATAAAAATAAAAAGAAAGTGATTTTCCTTTTACAAGTACAGAAAATGAAATTTCAGGGAAGCTATTCATTAGTGTTTTGTCAATGATTTCTTTTCAAATAGTTGGAATTTCCATTTGAGCCCATGCCTGTAGAAGGTATTGTGTAGAAAATTAGATAATTTCTCATGTAAATGATGTCTTATTTTTTTGTAGAAGGCAAAAGAAATGTGGGAGGTCATAAAGATGATGTCCAATATTCCTGCTTTTGCACGTGATGAAGATCCTTTAAAAGCCAGAGGGAACCCTGCTATCCAACAGTGTCTAATTGCACAAGGCAAAAAGTATTTGGAGAACAGGTGATTGAAATTGGATAATAAAACGCAATATTGATTTTCATTTATTACATCATCATATGTACCAATATTGTTTCATAACGAATAATGAGACCCCTTTTTCATTTTCGTATTTTGGATTTGACGTCACAAAGCTTTTGACCTGTTCCTTGTCGCGCATTGGCAACCCCCCCGCAAACCTCCCCCCACTTGTGGCATAATTTATGGATGGCCTCTAAGCCATTGTTTGGCATGTTCAATTATTACGACTATGTCAAAAGAATAGTAAAATTTGTAATGTAGCCAAAATAAGATCGACTAGACAAATGTATGTTTTACTTATAAAATCGTTTATCCAAATATTTTACTTAGCTTTTAAACTTCTAATCGATTGGGTTTTTAATCGTGATTAGAATAGACATTGCTTTACACATTTAGATACACAAGTAAATGTCAATACAAACTAAATTAGTTAAAGCGTGGACTTAATAATTAAACAGCACTTAATATCGTAGAAGCAAATAAAATGCAAACACAGCACTTATGCTAATATATTTTGATTATATTTAAGCCACCATTGACATGGATAGACATAAAATGAGTACAAGTAGCTAATGCAGATATTACTTGTGTCCTTTTGTACAAAACATTTCAATCTGTAAATGTGTCACAATGAATTGACTTCATATGGTGTCAGATGCGAATAAATTTCGTTTTATTTTCTATAATTTATGTGCAGTGTTTTTATTAAAATGGTGAATAAGTGCTGTATAAGAACTTGCAAAAGTGAATCATTCAGTGACTGTAAGATTGTGTCTATTTGTTTAGGAGCATTGGTTTTTAATTGATTTTCTGAATGAATAAAAGAAAAAGTGAGCTTGAAATATGAGCCAAGATTTGGGTACGATTGAATCTCATTATTTATAAAACATCTTACAGCAATCAAAAAATTCATTTCTGCGTATCTTATACTTAAAAATGTGTCATGAACTGAAAATCAGGCTAGCAGCACCGAAACATATTGCAATAGGTAATAAAACAGCTATATCACTGAGCCTGAATTAAAATACTAAACAATAAACTACTTCAAAAATGAACTGATGTAATGCAAGAGGAACAAATAAAATATTGATTTATGTTTTTTATGCTATCAAATTGTAACCTGTCATTAGAAAATCAAAGAATAGTAAATTCTGAGTGGTATTGTGCCTTACTAATGCTGCTTGGCATGAGAACTGACCAAAATTTTATATCTAGAACTCATTGAAAATCTAGGCTTCACATTGTCACAAGAACTATGAACTGTTTCTCAAGAAAATCATATGCTTTTATTAAACCTACTCTAATCACTGTATGTGCGTGTAATTTACACTTTTTCTTACAAATTAGAGAAAAAATAAAGGACCCATTTTGACACAAATAAAAATGCACTGATATTTTTAAGGTATCTGAAGACGAGTTCGTAGATTTGTCTGTGATTTCAATGTGTGGACAAAACATATTTCCAAAATATTCATATTTGCATACTTAATATTTTGAAAATATATTTTCATGCAAAAAAACAAGTTTAAAGTATTCCTTTTTTTAACAGAACTCACACAGAGTTATTTTTATGACCTAGTCTGACTGATGGTAACCATTTGAGTTCCTTGCATTATTTGTCTGAGATGCCCTAGAAAGAAAATACTTGTGGAGGTTATAATGGACTTGTTATTTAAATATTCAACTTAATAGTATAGTCTATCTCAAACCTTTACATTTTAGAATAATAAAAAAAGATTATCTTCTTATAAATTTGTCTACTTTTATATAGTTTGCTATTAGTACTACAAGATTTAACAGGAAGGACTTGTATCCTACATTTCAATATTTTGCAGTTGTTTGATAAAATAATTGTTTTTATTACAGATATAAGCAGTACATGTCTGATGTTGTACGTACCAATCCAGCAGCTGCTATGAGAGGTGGTGAACCTGGAACATATCCCCTTGTACGCAGTTTTGTAGGTCTTCGACTGCAAGGACAAGGTCTTCAGGGTTTAGTTGATGGTATTATAGATGACAGGCCTTTATGGCCCATGGTTTACTATTGCCTTCGCAGTGGAGATGCTAATGCTGCACTGTATTGTCTCAAGAAAGCTGGGTAAGTCATTTTGATGGCAGTATATATTAGGTTGAGGAAAAAGGTTTTTCATATTTTATAAGTAAAAAGTTACAGTAAAATCTCTTTAGTTGTGCTGTTTGTATCTGGCTAGTTTTGATACCATCAAATAGATGACATTTTATAAAATAAGTATAAAAAGCAGAAACGGTGAGAAAATGTGTGAATCTTACATAGAAATTCGATACATTTTTCAGTTTTATTACAAAAAAAGGGATAAATGCGACACAAGCTGTGAAAAAAACTGTGACGTTTATGATGTTTATGGATCTAATACAGTGTCGGTAAGAGTAGCATGAAAATGGTTCAAGCTATTTCAGTCTGGTAATGTTGATGTCAAAGATGATGCTTTGGTCAACTTGTTACAGATAAAGTCATTGCATTAGTCTTTTGGAAGAAGTAGAGTAAAATTGGTATATTATTTTTTATGTGATACCTGAAGAGCTAGAGATTGACCATAAAACACTTGATTCATTCGGAAAAAGCTCAATTGAATTTGATGAAAATATCTTTATTTTATAGATTATAAAATAACACTTGAATCATGTCATAATTTTTTGGCAATTTGCACTTTACCGCTTGTTTGCAAAGCAGTTTTCCCTCAAGAAAATTGAGAAAGAAACTTAAGGGTAGCTCTTCTAATTTTATCATGCATAGCCAAAACAAATACAAAACCATTAATGAACAAAACAGTCCAGTAAGAAGTGGAGCCGCTGATGCCCATAGATATTTATCTTCTAAATATTCAGAAATTATATGATACCGTTTATTACTGTGATTATTTAATAATACTTTCACAAGGGTGAAACTTGTATATCCACAGCAACCCTATCAAAAATGCACACACAGAGCCCTCTAAATGAATTTGTGACTGCATAGTCGACTAACATGTAAACTCAGTTTATAGTTATTTCTGGTATTAAGTTTATGCCGATCACTATTCCTTTTAAACATTTCAAAATTTTTTAGTAAACTCTCATAAATGAATTGGGATGTCAGAATTAAGATTTCTATTTCTTTAAACTGGTTTTTAAGAGATACACAAGATCCAATGTCATAAATCGCATGGATGGCCCTGTTCTGCAGCATGAATATTCTATGAATATCTGTGGCATGTTCTCAGAGCAAGATGCCATACAACAACAACGAAAATAAACTAGTTTAGCAGTTTTGGCCTCTGATAAATTTCTAATTATTTTGACTGCACAGGCAGCTAAGCTAAGCCTTTTTGCCAACTTACTGATATGAGGACCTCATTGAAGCCTGTTATCTAGAGTGATTCCCAGGAATAGTAAAATTAACAAACTCCAATTCTTCCTTACCTTCTGAAATAATTCTGGATCAGTATCTTATATTTGGAAGTGAAAATTTTATACATTTTGTTTTCATTTCATTAAGAAGTAGGTTATGTGCAGTAAACCATTTGTCTACCTTAGAGATAACATTGTTCACATCGTCATAAGCATGCTGTTGTCTTCTAATTTTGAATAACAAAGGATTGTCATATGCAATAGTACTATCTCATGAACATCCTTAACTAGGCCAGGTAAGTCATTTATATAATACGATTTCAGAGGTCAATTGCCTGGCCTGTTTCTTCTTAGTGACATAGTTTCCCGATCAGAGTTTCATGATAAACACATGCCTTGGAAAGAGCATAAAACGCGCCGATTGCATCTTGCGAATTCTCCCAGGTTCCTAAAATTTGTTGCACAATCTCAACGCCAGTATCGATTGTTGAGCGACCCCAAGTAAAACCAAACTGTTTATTAAACATTAAACTATAATTATAAAAATGTACTAACAACTGATTTAGAAATAATTTTTCGCAAATTAGGCTACGTGACTGTAGTATAAATATGGTCCTGAAGTTGTTAGGGTTTTGTTGCAGTATCGCCTTAAAATAATGGAATTACTTTTCTTTCTTTTATCAAATCGGGAAACACGCCTTCATATAGACACTTATTAAAGATAAACTTCAAGTGCGGCGCAATGCAAGCTTTAATGGAGTTTACAATCATAATAGAAACACTGTGAAGGTCAGCAGTCCTCTTAATGTCTAAAAATTCAAATGTTTTGAGAACCTCTTAAAATTCACATATTTAATTTTAAATTAATATTTCAGACCAGACTATTTTCCTTTAGTATGTTTCGACAAGAACGGGAGGTGAGTTAGGAGACCTAGTAGTTGAATGTCAATAAAGAATTTTTCAAAGGTCTTAGCAACCTCTATGTCCTAATTCAAGGTTTTGTTATCTAACTTAAGTTTAAAGTTAATAACTCAGCCCTTAATTCTTCCACTCTTGTTCTTTATGATGTCCCAATTCATTTTCATAACATTATTGCTATTTTTTTTTAATTATTTATGTATTGGTTTTAGCTATGATTTAAACATGTTCAAAAGATTTTGTTTAATTTTTTACATATTTAGCATAGCTCTCCTTATTATTAAAAGTCCTTTTGTCATAAAGCACTTGCAGTGGTCGTCTTGCATTGCTACCTCGTACCCTCAGATTTTCATCTGTTTCGGTCTCTTCAGAATTCTTTAGGTAGTGTTAGATTAACGTCAAGAGGACCGTCAAAACTACTTGTTGCAGTTTTTTTTATCAGAAATCACATTTCTACACCAATGGGATTATGTTACTACCTACAAATTGGTAACCAGTTGTTGAACAAAATGGTATATAGATTTTGCATGTAAAATATGAAATAACTTTTGCCCCGCCTAATATGCATGTGTATTTTTTATTTATGAGTTTTATGAAAAAATTGGACTTACTAACGAACATTTATTATATTTAATCAAGGTACCTCTACATTGTTTCTAAGTATTTTATATATAACAACAAGATTGTAATAATAAATAAATTCAATCATGCACTGAATTTTATAAATGTTCTTGATATCTTTTATTATTTGCGATATATATAGCATATAGCAACATGTTAAAAACAAATATTAGTTTGTTTAATATTTAAGGTGACATGTAATGTAATGTGACATGCATTACAATTCTAAACTATATATTTTTTTCTAGCCGTGATCATGAGGAATTTGTGCAGGCTTTAGAAGAATATATCGTAAATCCAGAAAAGCCTCTTGGTGATCAACTGCAAACAGCTATAAATTTCCAGTACAGAATTCAAGTTCGGAATGCTACAGACCCTTATAAAAGAGCAGTAAGTGAATAGACTAAAGAAAGTTCTTTAAAATTTCACACTATTGGAAGTACAGTATCTGTCCATTTTTTAAAATTGAATTAGCATTGCAAGGTCTTATGTATATGATTTACTTTAATATTTGCACTAACCCCAAATTAGATAAATGGGTGTACTATTACACCCGTTAGGTGGCACGACCTAAATACAGCCCAAAAAGATGTTGAAATGTACAATTTTTCTTGCTTCAAATTTGGAATGGGCATGCGTATCGCAATTTAGAGCCATATATATTGATTCTATGTAATGTAGTTCAATTTTAGATAATTCCCTCTCTATAGTTTTTTTAATTTAATGGGCTACATGAAAATAGTATTTCATATAAATGTCCTTCAATCATATTCGAACTGCTGCACAGGTTCTAATAAAATTTTGCATAGAAATAAATAAAAAACACAAAGTAGTAGCAGCCTCCAAGGAAGTACCAACACCAGCATAAGGACTGGTGGAGTTTGAATAGAGACATGACTGGAATCGAAATCGAGACTAAACTGGGGATGGGAAATATTTATTGCTAAATATTAATTTAGGCGTAGTAAAGTGGGTGGTAAATGGGTACTTTAACATAAAGATACAATGTTCCCAATTCATATACATTCTAAATTTCGGAAATGAAAATAAAATTAATTTTATCGACAAAAATAAAATAAATTAATTTTCTGTATGTTAGGTTTTTTTTTTAGTATTTTTTGAATATTAAATCTTCATTTTGGCTAGTTTGCACTTAAGATTCTAAAAATATATTTAAAAAATTAATACAATCAACAATTTTTTTTTCAGATAATCATAATGATAATTCATATATTAATTTTTTTAGACTAAACTAAAATTAACAACACAGTAACATTTTAAAAAAATCACACTTTTTTAACATTTTTAGGTGTTATTCGTAAACTAACACCTTAAGGTTCTAATATTTTAATTTCTTTTACATCTAGAATAAATTATGGCATTACATCTAGAATAAATTTTAAAACACTTCAAATCTCTAGCTCATTTTTATGGCTCGCTCAAATAATAGTAAACAAAGCATACTGAGGTTCTTTGTATTGTACTGTGCCATCATTTTTTGGCGAAGTGGCGAGGGCGGAGGAGACTTCCAATTTAACCCTTAGTTAATTTGTACTCAAATAGACGTGTTTCAAAAACGTTTGTTTTCTTTGTGACTTATCTGTGATTGAAATGGATCCGCGTTTACATTACAGCAATTCAGATATTGCTAATATCCAATTTATTTATGGATTTTGTAATAGGAATTCTCGAGCTGCAGTTCGAAAATATTGATTGAAGATTTCCAAGGAGGCGTACACCAGACTATTATATGTTTATCAACATTCATCCTATGAGATATGAGTATGGGCTTAATATGTTGCCTATTGACCAACCTGTTCGAACTGTGACTGTTCAAATAGGATCTCGAAATGTTTCTTCCTGAACTTGTTTTTCTGGAGGAAATATTTCGAGATCCAAAAAGTATGACTTGCATCGCTCATAGTCTTGTCATAACAAAACCAAATCTTTGAAAAATTTTAAAAAGAGAAGCATCTATATCATTTTCGATGAGTACATTTGCATAAAGTGGATGCCTTACGATTAAGTGCTTTTTCAACATGAATATTAAGAAAATTGAGAACCAACAGGTTTCTTAGAAATATTTTATGGACCGATAAAGTGCAATTTGACTGAACTGAAATTACAAATTTCCGTAATTTACATACATGGGTGGAAACAGATTCTTATAACGTTCGGCCATCTTTGTTTCAAGTATGATTTAGTGTTAATGTGTGGGCGGGGCTTCTTAATGATTATATAATCAGACCCATTATACTATAACAAATATTAAATGAGCCTAGATTTTTAAAATTTTTAGAAAATGAATTTGCAGAGATAATAGACAATTTAGAAATGAGATACAGGCGCCGTCTATGGCCGTTACTCAACGGGTGCCCTGCGTATTTTACAGTAGGTGTACAGAATCATTTAAATTCAAATTATCAATGGTTGGACAAGGAGTAGTCACTTAGCTGCCCAGGTCGCCTGATTTTACCCCCATGGATTTTTTCCTATGGGGAACTTTAAAACAAAAATTGTATGCTACATTTGCTATGAATTAATTGAAAAAATGTTAGTTACCGCTGATGAAATCAGAGCTTTTCCAGGGATGATTCATCGAACTATGTCATCTGTCACGTTACGAGCTACAATGTGCAGACAAAATCAAGGACGGCATTTTGAAAATATAAATTAATTAAATGTATATTTTCACAAAAATGCATTGTTACAGAAGCAATTGTCGAGAGAATTGTATTATTTCATTCTTATTTTTAAACATTATTAGTATTTAAATTGACAGAATGAGAGAAATTTAGTTTTTCTGACTAGAAATTTAGTTTTTCTGACTAGGCAAAATAAAGCAATCGGAACATCAATTTCATATATTTTTTTAAATTATCACAAATAGCTTTAAATTTTATTGTAAAATGTTATAAATAATATCTAGTTTCAAAATAAGAAAAAATAAAATATCCTTAATGACTTAGTTTGTGAAATACAGAATAATAAGGTCAAATGAACCAAAAAATTTTGGGTATTTTATGACTTTGTATTTTTTTTGAGCTTGAAAATTTACATTTGTAGAAAATATTTTTAATACTTAAAAAGAGGATACATTTAATTAATTAATGAAAAAAATCAATCGCCAATCAACACTTTTCATTGATTTATAATATTTTTAATGTTCACTCAGAAATGTTGATAATTAACATTTCAAAAATCCATTATAAAAAAAAACTAATGAATAAAAAAGAATTTTTTATATTTTTGTCCATAAAATTAGCTCTGTTTTTTTTTTCCAAAATTAGAAGGTACATGAATCGGGAACATTGTGTAAATTTGTTATAAATAATGATTTTAACTTAAAATTATTTTTTAATAAAATGTTGGCCAATAATAAAATTAGTAATAATTAATGTGCTAAATATTTTTTTAGGTTTTATAATATTTTTTCCTTGGCCTCATATTTCACTTGGAGTAATTAATTACAGGTGTATTGTGCGATCGGGTGTTGTGACGTGAGTGATGAACACACAGAAGTTGCTCGAACAGCTGATGATTACCTTTGGTTGAAATTGTGTACTATCAAACCACGTGCAAATAGTGACACGGAAACTTACACATATTCAGATCTGCAGAAAATGATATTAGAAGAGTATGGTAATGCATCGAGATATTTTTTGTTACATTCTTTTGGGTTTAAATATTTCAGTATTTAAATAACATTGTGGTTGAGTAAATAATTACTTATGGGCAAGTGGCAGTAATAGATGGAATTATGGAAAGATAAAGTTACCATGGCATTACATTGTGACCTCAAAATCTTGTATTACTTGTATACTTCTTTTTTTCCAGGTGAAACGCACTACCATGCCTATGAAAAACCTCTTGTGTATTTCCAAGTGTTAACATTAACTGGTCAGTTTGAACCAGCTATTGAGTTTTTATCTAGGATACCAAGGTATTCTAATCTTTAAATTATCACTAAGTTATGTACTTCAACTTATATAAAATATCATTGAATATTTATTTTAGATATCAAGTGCATGGTGTTCATATGGCTTTGGCACTACACGATGTGTATTTGTTGGGGACACCAAGAAATGTACAAGCACCGTTATGTAAGTACAATTGTTATGAACTGTTAATGCCTTTGACTAGTTAGATTAAAACATACAAGAAAAAAATTTAAAATTTTATGGAATTAATATTACAAAATATGTACTTCATCTAAGACATTATATACTGGTACTGAAAATATTGTATTTATTGATGTAATATTAAAGTAAAAAAAGGTATTTAAAACTTTATATCACTAAATTCATTATTTAAAATGCTATTTAAGTCATCAATTAATCATATATTTGTTTTTCTTGTGCAATAAGTTAATAAAATAAATATGATTTAGTGGTTGAACTTTAAAAGTCATAGGTATTAAAAAAAGTGTTCAATGTAATGACACAATAAATAGAAATGTGTACTTGACTCATTTTTATTTCATCGTTCATGCATTACAGTGTCGGTAGATACAGATGATCCAAGTCCATTAAGGAGGTTGAATCTGGCTAGACTGCTGCTGCTGTATGTAAGAAAATTTGAACTGACAGACCCCACTGAGGCTCTGCATTACTTTTTCTTTTTAAGGTACTTTATATTTTCTATGTTTATGACCATATCAATATATAATGTAATAATGAAGAAATGCTTTGTATAAATTGGCTTTAAATACATTTAAAACAGGAATTGCAATATGATATAAATTAGACAAGTTGTTTTTAATTGTACTACCATAACAATACTAACTTGTAGTAATTTTAGAATCATAAGATTTCTGTTAAATCACTTCAAAATCTTGAATATTAATTTTATTAAAGGAACCTCAAAGATCCAGATGGCAAGAACTTATTCATGTGTTGTTGTACTGAATTGGCTTTAGAAAGTAGAGATTATGAAGCTCTTTTTGGACGCATTGATGCTGCTACTGGATTAAGAAGTACTGGTTTGTTGGACCAGTTTAACAATCCACATATCGACACTAAGGTGAGTAATTATTATTTATTTTAAAGATGATATTGACTAAAATATTTATCCAAGTATTTAAGTTTTTGGTTGCAGTAATGATAATTTTATAATGTTTATTTTTTCTTAATGTTTATTTGATATTCTTTTTAAAGGTGATTGCTCTCAATGTAGCCGAACAGCTCGTCAATAAAGGGATGTTTGAGGATGCAATTACGATGTATGATATAGCTGGGGTAAGTTTTGGGCTAATTGAATTTATAGATTTTATTTTAATTGTATTTTTAAGTTATATTTCTTAGCGATTGACATAATTCAAATGGCGAGATTACCATTGTGTACATATCACGCCACTATAGAGCCGCACCCTCCCGCAATCTTTATTTGAAATTAAGGCATCTTAGCCTTCTACAATTATCAAGCAGCAGAGGCAGCAGGGTTTTGATACTGACTAATACAGTGATAACGTCTGGGACTGATAGCTTAATGTGCTCTCTGAGATATGAAGCGAATTGTTTCATTTCACTTTATCAAAAATACATTAATTCATCCATATGATACAAAAAAATAGCAATTTATTTTAGGTTTCATTTTAGAAAAGTAGGTTTTATTTAGTGTTAATATACACACCCGCGCAGGCACGCATGCGCGTGAATTTGTGCGTGTGCGTGCATGCATATATACATATTATTAAATCCCATATTATTTATATGCATATTTGTACATATATAAATAATATGGGATTTAATGTCTTGCTTCAAAATATTTGTGAGATAAAACTGCACCCATTGTCCAATAGTCTCAATTGTATAGGGTGAATTAAAGAGCTGGTTAGACTAATTCTAATTAATTGGAAGTACAATGACTGCAAAGTATTATATAAAATTCGTTGAAATTATATTTTTGTGTTTAATTGCATTGATTGATAAAAAAAGGGGCTCCAGCCACTAGCATGTAAATAATTTTGCACCCTAATTAAGGCTTTTATATCAATATCAAATTTTCACATATTTTTTATTTAAAGCTGGTTTACTTGTGAAAGTATGAAATGCTATTATTTTAAATATCCATAAAATAACTAAGATACAAATAATACTTTGAATCACCAATTAAGCTCAGAGTGTACTACAAAATAGGTCAAATGGGAATAATGGCGTCATAATAAAAAAACTAAATGGCGTGTTAGGAATCCTCGATCAACTGATATATGTATTAATTAATAAGCAATATTTACTGATTTTTTTTATTAGAATTTGGAAAAAGCGTTGGAGTTATTCTGCGTGCTGTTGTCACAAGTGGTCAGCGGGGGTGGCGGCGTCACGGCACTGCGGCAACGGCTGGCGATGCAGGCGCAACATGTCTCGCGCCGTCTACGCTGCGACCCGACACCGTTGCCGGCTGCCCTACTTGACGCTTACAACAAACTGTGCAAGCTAATGACGTTCTTCGACCATTATCATGAACAAAATTATGATTTAGCACTTGAGGTTTGTATGTAAACAAATATAAAATTTGTATTTTATTCTTTTGACTTCAAATTATATCAGGACAACTAGAGCAACACAATATCAGATTGGAGCAAAAGTCTCAATGTAAAAGTTTCATTTTGATTGATAACTTGTTCCATTTTGTAGGTAGTGCTACAATTTTATTACTATAGAATTTTGAGATTTTAAACTATTTGTGATGAGTAAATTTAGCAGTGGGTTTACCTTATTCTACCTAAATAGTTCTGAAGTGATTGAAATATGTTCCATGTTCCACTTTTACATAGATGGCACTGATTATACCTTTAATAGGTTAACACCAGAGCACTAATCATTTTTCACACAGAATTTTTTTTGAATTGAAATTTTTAAATCACATTTGTACTCCCCTTACTGATACTTTTCTAGTTCTATAACAATACAAATTTTGATTGTAATTTCTGCACTATTTTTGCCTATTTGCTTGTCTGTAATTGAACTTTAGTATATCAAAATTTAAACAATTGGAATATTTTCAGAATGACAACTCTTAATGATATTAAAACCAGCCAATATAATCCAAACATACAACCGAAGAGACAAAATATGAAGATGTTTTTCCTTTACCTATTTATTATTTATGTGTTTTTTGAACTGATTTAAAATACTGTGAGGCTTTTTATTCTAATAGTCAGATAACAATTTCAACAAAGTGAGTAAATTTTTAGTATACATATTTACAATTTCTTAATGTTCACAATTGTAGAGTCTACGAGAATGTGAGCTGGTTCCTTTGTCGACTTCGGAATTGGAAGCACGTGTGGCGGGTGCGCGCGCCGCTCGCGGTGAGCTTTTGCGGTGCCTACCTGCTGTACTGCGTGCCTTGGCCACTATATTAACTGCCAAGAGACAGCAGTTGAAAGTGACTAATGCTCCCTTGGCTACTCAACCCCAAAATAAGGTTTTTATAATTATATTAATTTCTTGAATAATTAGGCATTGCATGTATTTTTAGCAAATTTTGAAATTATTTTCTTCATAACACAAAGTATATTTTAAAAGGGCACCAATGTAGTTAGGTATTGAAAATAGATTATTCATTGAAATTCTAATCTACTTTTTCAATTTTTTACTATTGCGGCTCAAGATAATCGAAATAGAAGCAATTTGCTACTTTTCTTGGGCTGGTGGGTAGACTTTTAAAGAATATGGTTGTACTGTAATTAAAAGTATAAATAATAATTATTAAATGTAGTCGAAATTCTTAAATCGAACATGAAGGGAGAAGCCAAAAAATTTGAGTTATAGACTTTTCAACTTAGATGGATGTGTATTGCGGTAGAGCCAAACTACTTTTTTTGATAAAAAATGACTGGCTTTGTTAAATTTCAAAATGAAATCAATAATGGGTATCCAAAATGAAGCACCTGATACCAAGAAAGCAAGCAAGCAAGCATGTGTTAACAGCAGTCATAAATTCCTTTATTATTTCTTAGAATTGGTAATCCTATTTATTGTTTTCTATAAAATAATGATTTATATTGTCAGAAAATTAAGTCGGTAACTTATTTTTCTTTGAGCTATAGAGCTAATGTGTTTCAAATAACAGAGTTGTACAGGTTGTAGAATAAAATGTTTCTGTGTTCGAGATATAGAGATTAAATTTACTTTTTCCATGTATAGAAGAAAAAATATGTACCAAAATTGTTTGTAGGGACTCACTAATTATTTCCATTAATAGAGGATTGAGATTTCAAGTAATGGAGGTTTAGGTGCAGAGAAGGGTACAAGACTTTTATCGAGTTTTGGAGGTTTTCAACTTATCAAAGTTCAACTGTAGTTTTTTTAATTAAGTTTTTTTATTCAACACTATGTCAACCTACTTAGATTTTATAGACAAAATAGAACCAAAAGTGAGGAAATCTCAGATATCCCTTTAGATTTGTATCACCACATAATTATTTGGATAACATCTATAACACCAATGGTACACATTCTATCAAATCATTATATAATGTCTGGCGAGAGAATAAAATCCACTGAAGCAGGGAATGAATTAATTCTGTAATGTCAAAATTTTGTTTTACAATCAAAAAGAAGACTATATTCATATCACTAGAGATATAGACAAACTAATATTGAATATTAGTTAGCCATATTTGTTTATAAGATTGGCAAATTCTGTCGAAAGCAACTTTGCTTGGTTTAATCAATTGCATAAAGATGTAGAAAATATTTGTGAATGCATTATATACAGATACTATAATTATGTAATTTTTTTTACAGCAAATAGAATGGTTGCGGGATCAAGCAGAAGTGCTCAACACATTTGCAGGGAATATATCGTACAGAATGCCTGGAGATACATATAGTCAACTTGCACAGATGCAGATTTTAATGCATTAACTATTATAAAAAAAATCATTTAATATAATTAACTAGAAGATAATAAAAATTTTTGCATTAAATATGTATTGCCTTTTTATTTTTTAACTAATTTAATACATTCAGTCTTAATATGAACAATGGCTGAGCAGTTACAATACAGTTCAAACACTGTAATAAATTCTTTCAGCTAATTGTCTTCTCACTTCCATTCCAACGTATAGGTCATTGATATTGTCACCTGGCATTTCTGTTATTTCATTTACCACAGGCATGGGTTCTGTGTCAATATAAAGGTCAGGATCTGGCAAGCCAGCGTTGATACATAGATTATGTAGAACAGCACATGCATTTATAATTTTAGCAGCTCTTTGGGGTGTATAGTGCAATGGCCTTTTGTATAAACACTGCCACCTTCCTTTCAGTTTACTAATACATCTGTCAATACATGTCTTTGTTCTACCATGGAAATGGTTGTACTGAGAATCAGGTGTACCTTGAGGTGCATGTATTATCGGCGTCATAAGCCAAGGTCTTTGTGGATATTTACTATCAGCTGAAAAATTACTAAATCTGATTAAAGGTTGACTAAAGGCCTATATAATTATCTATTGGTATCAGACATACCGATTAACCAACCGGTTTCCCCTTGCCTATTAACATTCTCAACGAAGGGACGTATATTCATCTTGTTCCAAATATAAGCATTACTTGCTGCTCCTCCAAATCTGCAGCATACTGCTATTATTCTGCAATCTGCATCGCAAATCTTAAAGTGAGAATTAAATACGATATTTAATGATAAATAAACAGAAATGTGATAGTGTCAGGACTCACTAAGTCAGTAAGAATTATGAATATTATCTATGATAATATTCATAATTCTTAATATGACAATACATATGCACAAATTATATTCAGTGATGAAACCTAGATAATCAGCTGTGTAATAGAATGTGCCATATTATGATTGCTATTGTCTTATGAATTCTAAATGTTTAGTTTATACTTCAATTCAAATTATGCAATTGATGACATTATTGGCATTAAAAAGGTATAATTGCTTGTCATTTAAGTAAGGAATTCCTACTTCACAATTATGATTATTAAAAACAAAGTTATATTGTCTTTTGTTTGGCGTAGTTATATTTTTCAGGAAGAAATAAACCAATGGATATTACTAAATCAGATATACATCTCAAAATACTATATTAAGAGAAGTCTCTCAAGCGCAGTTATAAATATTTATAAGAGAGATATTTAAAATCCAGCCTGCATTTTGTACAATTTTTGTAAAATCGAAAAATGTAAAGAATAATTAAAAATACTAAAATCAAAATTTTTGTAGTATTTTTTTGGACAAAGGAATATTTTATTTATAGAAGAAATGGATGAGTACATCACTTTAAGTTTATTTTGAAACAATGCTAACTATTGTTTAACTAACTGTCAACCACAATATGAAAGTTATTCATATATTTTATCTCAATAAAATAGGTGAATAATGGGATCAACAATCCCATTTTAAGGTGCAGGCTGTGACTTCATATATTTGTGAAACATCTTTTAATGCCTAATTTTAAATAAATGAAATTTTATTCATGAATAACGCTTTAAATAAAAAAAAATGCACATTTGAATTACTTTAATTCTAATTTAAAAACTAAGTAATGTATATAATAGATCACATGGGCATACTTGAATTGCATTAACAAAACATGCTAAAATGTACTCCAGCTGTCAATAAAAAAGTTTATACATCAAAAAATCTTACCAATTGTGCATGAATAGAGTATTGGCCTTTCCTATTATAAAAGGCATCTTCATCATCTCGTGGGCATACTAT
The DNA here is from genome assembly GCA_005406025.1 of Eumeta japonica. Classification (NCBI taxonomy): domain Eukaryota; kingdom Metazoa; phylum Arthropoda; class Insecta; order Lepidoptera; family Psychidae; genus Eumeta; species Eumeta japonica. The sequence continues at coordinate 705,498 of BGZK01000020.1, forward strand.
TTCAACATGAGTACCATCAATACAGCCTATTGTTTCAGGAAAGTGGTACTTTCTGTAAAAACTATTATATGTTTTTTTGTGAGTTGGATTAACTACAATCAAAATCATGGTTTGTTTTCATATAAAAAACAGATATTCATTTTTTTCTATTAAATAAGAAATAATAAGCAACTGTCTCGAGTCAAAAGATTTTTATGGTTGAGATATAGTGCTTGTATATAAAAACAAGTTGCAATCCTTAGTATATACTAATAAATCTTGAATATATTATTATTCAAGAGCACTTACGTATGCAAATACAATATTTAAAATATATATTTTTACAAATATATATTATGCTGTATTATGCTCCAAAACTTGGCTACTCTGTATAAAATATACTTGTGTATAAAGTATAGGTGTGTATGCTTTTATTACTTATATTCAATTCCAAAATCCATGGCGTAAAGGAAAGAAATATTCTTAATTAGGTGAACGATGACTATTTAGAAATAAATTGTAAAAAACGCTTTAAATGTTTCGAAGAATAGGTACATATTATTTGTTGTTTTTATCATGTATTTTATATTTTCATTAAAATAAATGCATTCTTAAAGTCGAATTACTAGTGGTGTAATATTATTTCTACTAACCCCTCCTTAATTTTTTGTCTATTAAAGGGTGAAGATGGAAAAATCACCCAGTTATTCAATACAACATTTAGACCTTCAATCACTATCCTGATGATCCTGCTCACTGATTTTTGAGAAATATTGATATTAAAGTCCTTTGCAACAGACTTTTGATGAGAGCCGCTAGCCAGAAATGACAAGGTCACAAGAACCTAAAATAACAAAACCACAAAATGAACAATAATACAATTAATATTTCATGTACATACTTTTATAGTTATGATACCTTTAGAGGAAATGGAATACCCGTAGAACGTTGATTTTTTGGAACTACTGGTTCTAATATTTGAAGTATTCTATAAAACAACATTCGATTTATGCAGCAATTTTGAGTCAAATATGAATCTGGTAGATTAACGCAATCTGAAAGGTCCCGCAAGTGTTTCCTAGCAATCTTTTCTTTATGCGCACTACCCCGTAACATTTTTAATTTTAAATAAATGTTCATGTCACAAAAGGTACTAAGAGTTGACTAGATTTAAGATAACTATTGAGTATTTATAGGAGATTCACTAAAAAAAATTAATTTATCCTTTTGGCACCTTATAAGAAATTCTTCATCATATTACTAAGGTAGGTGTCTTTTGGGCAAATTGTGATAATTCATACACAATTTCAATTTATCAATATGTAAAGATTATACCATAAAGCCTACGCATGTACAACAAACTATATTGTCATATATATCATGTCATTTGTTCTTTGCAGAGTTGAATCAGTTGAGTAGTATCGTTAATAAAGTAAATCAGGTTTATACGTAACATAATACGAAGAACAAACTTATGACACTTGTTTACTCCTTGTGAGCTCTTGTTTATTTACTTGTTTACTCCTATGTTTTTAGTAACATTCTTAATAATCTGTGTGCATATGTACAGACGTAAACATAATTGTTGTGAATGTGATATGTGCAAAATGTATTCTGTTACTCTATGCTGTTACAACAAACAAAGAATACATTAGGTCGTAATGGAATAAATAATATTCATAATAATCCATGGCACAGAGTCACTTATTAGTCCACATTCAAAATTGTACACAGAATACAAAATGAGGTGGACATATTTTTTTTCTATGTATTCGGATGTTGTAGACAAAGTTTCACCAACCAAGTCTTTGTCGATTAAGATATTAATGTTTTTAAGAATTTATAGCTTAATACAATAAGTCATTGTGAATTCATATGCAGGATTTCTGAGAAATTCTTGAGTGGCGTGCAAGAAATTTTTAGAATTTTGGTATATTTGCAGCAATAAAAGCTTCAAATGTTAGAAAGGAGCTTCAAAATGCAAATCATTTCAAAATAATATATTTCGGTTTTTGTATTTCAATATAGCGAATACTAATAAATTATCTTTTCATTTTTATAATCAATACAAATAAAGATTTATGAGGATCAAGTCTTAAATTTTTTGTAATACACTAAAAAATTCTCTTTATGTATTTTTTTTATGAGTGAAAACATGCTCTCTTTCCTTTTTCTGGTAGTGTATTGTTTCATTATTTAAACCATTCATAAGTAAATTAACTTAGGATTAAGTTTATTTGAAAATGAGACTATAGTGTATCAAAGTGAATAATAAGAGAAGTACAGTTATTGTTAATAACTTAACGTTCAATATTTCCCAGTGTCTATTTTATTCCTCAAAAACTTATAAATATTCATATGTGATGGGGTCCAATTAGAGATTATGTCAATATCTACTTATTTTAAACTACTCACATTATAGATTTTCAATTTCATAAAATAAGTAATTAATGCAAATATTGAGTTTATTTTGCTCCAATGTAGTACACTTACACTAGTATAGGACACTCATAGTATTAGAAATAGAAAACCGGCCAAGGGCATGTCGGACCATGCTCAATGTAGAGTTCCAAAATTATCATTTCAAAGACATACATTGCAAATGAAAAAACTATGTTGTTACATTTTTTTCCATGTTTCCCGCACATAATAAGTATAAGCTCTTTAGTCATCTATAACTAGAGAAACAAATAGGTATGTCAACTCCTACTTTTAAAATAGTGTAAACTAAAAAGCACTAGCAAAAGAACATATCTTTGTAGCACTTATGTACTTTGTTGAGAAGCACAGTTTTTCGGCAATAACTCAAAAACGGTAAATCCAATCATGTTCATAATATTTTTTGTTCAAAGTATTTATCTGTTGTCTTTGTAATTTTTTTTATATTTTTTGGACTAACGGCTTAGAAAATAAAAGGGGGGACACAATTCTGCAACTTTTAGAGCGATTATTTCTGAAAATAATCTTTTATTCAAAAAAAAATGCGTAAGAATCTCAATCGTTTTAAAAGAACTGTCGAAATATGTGCTATACATTGATGCTTAATAAAAAGGTTTTAACATCTTTTGTTACTTGTATGGAATGCCCCCTCCTCCATAAAAATATCATTCTTGTCATTTAACCACCAAACTAAGCAGCGGCTTAAACAAGACATCTATACTATAACTTTCATCAAAATATGTCTTGTGGTTTTTGAATAAAATGCCTATGTCATACGAACGACCGACGGACAGACGGACATAACAAAACTATAAGGGTTTCGTTTTTGCCATTTAGGCTCAGAACCTTAACAATCAATAGCCCATTGAAGTAATATACCTTAATATAAATCGTACAGTGCAATTAAAATCGCTTCATATACTCCAAAACATATATAGAATTTTGGAAAAATTTAAAGGCCATATTTATATTTCGGACGAAAAATATACAGTGCACAGGCAATTCCAGTATCACTTTTAAATCTTTTTCACAAGGCTTTCGGTGGGAATTTTTTATGTACATATTCTAAGCTATTTTTCTCAGAAACGGCTACTTTAGTGACTGTGGTTTCTTTTGCAAAGTTCTAAAAAAAGGAAATTCAAACATTTGTGGAAATTTTACTATTTCAGTTTTCAAGATTTTTCATTATATGTAGATAGCAATATTTAGGAACTTGCACTTTATCACGTGTAATGGTACTGCTTATTTAGTCATCAAACTAAGCCGCTACTTAGTTCAGTGACTGAATAACAAAAACAAATATTTTTATAGGGGGCACTCCATACAGGCTGAAACTTTTTTTGTAGGAAACGTGAACGAGTGGCACATATTTCGACAGTTCTTTTAAAAATACTTTTTAAGCAACTTTTCTGATTATATTAATAATTTTGGAAATAAGTTGCAGAAATTGTGTTCCTCCTCTATTTTATAAACGTATGTCCAAAAAATATGAAAGAAATAGTTAAGGTAACGTTTAATAAATACTTTCAACGAAAATTATTTAAAACATGGTCAGATATACTGTTTTTGAGTTATTATCGAAAAACTTCTAAACATTGTGGAAAAGCTTCTCAACAAAAAGACGTAAGTGCCATGAAGATACGCTTTTTTACGGGTGCTTTTCAGTTTACACTAGTTTAATAATAATAGTTGCAATGCCTACTTGCTTTTCTAGGCGACTAAAGTGCTTATATCTATTTTGTGCGAAAAACATGGAAAAAGTGTAACAACTGTGTAAGAACGGCTTTGGAACCCTATAATGAGTATAATTCGACATGCTTTTGGTCAGTTTTTAAATATTATCTCTTAGTTTCATCCAAGGTTGCTTATATTTGGTCTAAAGACATTAAACAAAAACACTAAAATTAGAAGAATCCCGTAAATTAAATGTATGGCGCAAAAAAATTGTGTATCTGTCCTTGTCAGTTCCTTTTATTCTCCAATTTTAACGCAATTTTTTAAAACCAAACAGTGACTTAATGCTAAAACTATTAATGGATGGATTAAGAACCAGCGTAATCTTTTTTTTTGTTTCCTTCTTGCGGCGAGGAGGAGGTAAATGGAGCTGTCTATCCTGCACACTTTCGTGCCCGTACGCGTGAGTAGTGTGGGACTGAAACCCACTAAAAAATTCCTCCCGAAAGTGAAGTAATTGGGTCGGCTATGCTATTTAGTCGGTCGAGACGAGTCGGATGACAAGTCAGACGACTTTGATAGCTTCACCGAGTGCGGCCGGACGGCACATGCGAGTGCCGACGGCGCGTGACATGCGCTATAGACGACGCCTGGAGGTCGTCTCGGCATAGGATGTCGCAGAAAACCGTCACGGGTCGGTTCCCTTCCCTCCTGCCGGCCGGAGGCGGTTAGCGGCGGCCGAGGTGGAGTAAGGAGCTTAGGTCGATGACCTGACTAACGGATAGACCTACTCTAAGTCAGTCATGCGTGTCGTTGACGTCATTAAAGCTTTCAACTGCCGCTGTAAGGCGTCAGGTGGATCGGTAAGTACGTTCCGTGGCCTACGGATAAGGTGGGTGGGATGCGGCGGTTGATAGTCAACCGCCGCGCGCGAACGCATTGGGATGTGATCCCGCGATGTCGAAGAATCGCTTCGATGCGTCCTTCATATATTTGGAAATAGTGGGGAGTTCTAAGTCCCTATGGAGAATTGAATTACGAACACACAATGTGCATCCGTTGCGGCTCTGCAGAATTTATTCTGTATTACCTGTAGTCTATGTAGTGCTTTTGGAGCGGCGTGAGCGAAGCGGGAGACGCGTATGTCATCACCGTCCTAATGCACATTTTGTATATGGTACGTTTATTACGTCTAGATAGTTTACTTTTCTACCGAGCATGGCCCCGAGCCTTGCTTTGTAGAAAAGTGCAGTATTTCTAACACGCTCGATATGATCTCGGAAGTGTAGATTTTTATCGAGCGTGACTCCTAAGTATTTGTAGTTCCGTTGCCACGGAATGTTCGCATCAACATTTTAAGATTGGGGTGTTTTTGTCGACAATGAGTCGACTCTAATCTACCATACTTGAATTGTATGGCTGCTGATTTGTCGGGGTTTACTTCTATCCTCCACTTCCGGAACCATTGACCTAGCTCGTCAATGGCCCTCTGGAGGGAGGAGGGTGAATCAGGTGCTCCTATTCCTACTTCCGTAAAGAGCGCGGTATCGTCCGCGAATAACGCGAGTTGGACGCCAGACGACGACGGTCGCGGTATATCGTTTGTGTACGCGGAGTACAGCAGAGGAGAGGGGTGGAGGAACTCCTGCTCTGATAAGACGTCTTGTCGAGTGAGTGCGCTCATGCCTAAATGTGAAATGTCTGTTTGCTAAATAATTTTGAATAGTGATTATGAGGCGATCTGGTACTTGGAGAATATAACTTATAAATCAGACCTGCGTGCCATACCCTATCGAGGCCTTGGCTACATCAAAGACAGCTACGGTGCTACGTTCGGTTTCAAAGCCCTCCGAGACATACTCTACTAAGCGGAGGACTTGCTGTGACAAGAATGGGCTGGGCGAAAGCCGAACTGTTCATCTATGATAAGGCGGAGGTCGCTAAGGCGAGTTTGAGAATTTTCTCGAAAGTTTGCCCAGACCGCTCAGGAGGCTGATCGGTCTGTAGCTGGCAGAGGGTCGCGTGGTTTCCCTGGCTTGTGGATGCCTATAACCTCCGCCTCCTTCCAGGCGGGAGGAAAATAGCAATTTTTGCACGCGTTAAAATCGCGACCAGTAAGCAACAACGGTATAGAAAAGCATTTGATTGCTTTATTACTAATACCATCGGGCCCGGTGCCTTTCTGGTGTTAAGTGATTTCACTAGCGTTTGGACTTCGCTGAGGTGAGACGGGAGCCAGATCGTCTTTAGGTTCGAGGGAGGTTTTGGAGAACCTCTTCCTCGATGCGACTGATATGAGCGATGTCGTGCGGAGGGAAGCGTGAGAGCATTGAGTCTCTATAGAGTCTGCAAGGCACTCTGCTATCTCCGCGTCGTCTATGGCCACTGAATTATCAGGTTTTGAGTGGGGTATAGGGGTATATCCCTCGGTTTTGAGCGCTTTGGTAACTGCCCAAAACGCTTTGTGGGATGGTTTAATTTCCTCCATGAGGTCGCTCAACTCTCATTTCGGAATTCCCAAACGCGAGCTTTCACTTCGCGTTGGAAGCTCGCGCTCTGGATCTGTACTCGGGAGTGGGAATATGCGCTCGCGCGGCAAAGCTGCGTTTTTGCTCTTATCAATTCGAGAATATCGGGCGGAAACTTCCGGCGATCCGAGGATACCGGAACCTCCCGCTCGCTCTCCTCGACCACTGTCCTGACGTGGTTGGTAAGAGCACCTATGGCAAAGTCAATCTCGTCTGTAGACGCGATGTCGTTAGGAATGCTGTTGAGGTTTGGAGTGTCGATTTCCTCAAGCGCGGTCGACACTCTTTTCCAATTAGTAATTTTACGGATGGGAATAGGCCTCCCGCCGTCGGGAGGTCCCATTTTAATATAACCGGCCGGTGGTCAGACGTGAGACCGTGTATTGTCTCAATACTATTGAAATTAAGTGCAACTCCTTTAGTGAGTGCGATATCTATCGTCGAGGGTCTATGTGTGACGACATGGGGAAAACATGTCGACGTAGAGCGCGATGATTCCGAAGTCTAGTCTGTCCTCGAGTTCGTCGAGTTTAATTCCGTTATAATTTGTTAGATGGGCAGCCCCATCTTATGTTTTAATTGAAATCACCGAAGAGGATGACGGCATCCCCTAAGGCAAAGGGCTCTTAGGTCGCGCCGGAGCAACCGTTTTGGAGACGGGAGATAGACCGAGACTATGACGAGTGTACTATGGCCCGTCATAGCTCTACAACCGTGGCTTCCATATTTGTAAGTGGAGGAATATTAATAGGGCCGCAATGTAGGGGCGTCTGTAGTACAAAGCGGTACCCCCTTACTACTGTATGCCCTGTCCGTTCGTAGTTGGACATAGCCTGCGATGCTGCAGGCTTTAGGCCTATTCGGTTTAAGATATGTTTCTTGTACGAGAGCGATATCGATGCTGTTCTCCGACATACATTTTTTAACTCTAAAACGTTCGAAGTTAGACCGCAAGCGTTGAATAATAATAATCTAATATTTTTGGTTTGAGGCGCCCAACTGAGGGAAGAATGCTGCTACACCTGGGTGCAGACATTTATATGGACTCTAATTTAAGCATCAGGTGATGCTATCTGACGAGAACCATGAATTTCTCTTCGACATTACTGCACGCTCGGAAATCTCGGGTGAATTCCGAAATCTCCGAGCTCTTAACAGCGCGAAGGATGGACATCACCGTTTGGATGTCGTCTCCAAACGATGAAGTGCCCACGGTCGCGGAAGCGGGGAGCATAACCGTAAATTTTTGATTAAATTCTGTACGTATAAAAATATTAATAAGTCTACTCTCCATAATAGTATGTATTTAAGTCCACATAAAGCAATAATGTGTTTAAATTTTTCAATAATTTTAGCTTTTTTTTTTCACAAATTACTGATTTTATTAACATAATAATATTTCCCCTTTCAATATCGCACAATAAAATATGTATATTAAAAATTTAAAGGTAAAAAGAATATAAATAATCAATAAATATTATGAAAAATATATGTTTGTGTGTATATTTCAGTGCCTTCTCAATAAAATATCAATGTGACATTAAAAGCGCATTCCATCATCAATCATCGACAAATTACACTGATCAAAACAAAAGAATGAAAACTCGCGAAATGTTTTCTTTTTTGTATTAATTTATGTAATTTTCATAATAAATATTATTTCTTTTTTAGAGATTAGCAATAAAGTGCCATATATCAAGGGTTTATGTAATAAATCGTATTTAAAACAACATTAAATAAATAATGGAAAGACGGAAAGCTAGTCCTGAACAATTAAATATGCTCCTTCATTTTTTGGAGGGTGATAAAGAGTTAGCTATAGGAAAATTTAATGGTCTCGAAGGCAAGATACGTCAGACCAATGCATGGATTAAAATAACTGAAAAATTAAACGCAAATTCGGGATTTGGATCTGGTGCTATTAAAACGCCTGATAAGTGGCAACAGGTAAGAGATTTAATATTTTCACTGATTTGTAAGAAACATTTATGTCAATATATTCCTATTTAACATTGAATTAGACATGGAGAGATTGGAAATCAAATGTAAAGAAAAAAGCATTTAAAATACGAAAGAATAGATTTACACCTGGGAATAATTCTAACATACAGCTCACAGAAGCCGAAGAGAAAATTCTAAGACTGATCTGTACAAATACGTCAGTATTTGGGTTATCTGGTGTACCTGAGACTTCTGCTGTGTCCACTAATATAATGGTAGGTAATTATCTATGTCAATTACAAAACCAACAATTATCCACTTCTAATTGGAGGCTAATTTGCATATGAAAGTAGTGTATACTTTTTTATTAGATGAAAACTTAAGGTACAAATCCAAGTTAATTTATCTAACCCATTAAAAGTGATATTTAATGTATTTTAAAGGCTTCACAGCAAGCAAATGGTGCAACAGATGATTTATGTGTTGGAGACCCTTCTACAAGCAATATGGTAATTTAGAATACTTTTTGTTTCTTATATCCAAAGTAAATAAGCATGGTAGTTTTTAAAAAGATTGAAGGTTTTTGAAAATCTCCTTTTATTTTATCCTATGTAATGTTAAGAAACCTAAAATATACAAATTTTTATTAGATGATTAGCAATGTTTTTATGACCTATGGTATTGTATTTTATTGTTAAAATAATATTTTCTAATAAAGGTGTTTAGATAGTTCAAAAACTCTTTTATACTATATGCACAACTCGATATAAAAGAAATGCAACTTTAGAATTAATTCAAAAATCTTCAATTTTTAAATCTTTAACAATGTACACATGGTTCTTATTCTTTTAAAGAAATGGCCATCTGATACCCATTTTCAATCGTCCACTGTTGAAATGTCTATAGAAGATGAAGTTGGCATGGAGACTGAGCCTGGATTAGGTACCAATGAAGTAACTTCAGCACCAAATAGTGAGGGGAAACCGTTATGGAAAAGAGGTCGACCAGCACGTAAGTATAAACTAGGAGGGCTGCTATTTATGTGTCTGGAATATCAAAAAAAAATATCTATCATTTAATAGGGTTTTATTGCTTTTGAAAATATTTACCATGATGATCAATGCACTTTTGCATATGCTGAAATTAATTTTTATAGCAGTTTTTCCATTTTGATTGAGGTATCTCCAAAACATGCATTTTGAACATGTCAACGGCCTATTAACGGTTCGAAAAACTTTAACCACATAATTTTTTCTTCATGCTTGGGAATAAATAGAAAAGTGGTTGGGTGCCGAATCGGGCCTGTATGACAGATGACCCATTAATTTGATCTTTTGACCTTCCAAAAACTGAGTTGTTTCAGCCGACATGTGACAGCTAGCATTATCATGATGGAGAATGATACTGAGTTGTTGGTTGTTCTTTCTTATATCGCCAAAGAACTCTGGCAAACAAATCGTCATGTAATACTCCAAATTGACCGTTTTACGATTTTTCTGTAGCACATGTTCATTTATACCAGAAAAACAGACAACCATTTACTTCAAAGTTCTTTTGTCAGGAATGACTTTTGTTGGATTTGGCTCATCTTGGAACATGCACACCATTAACTGTTGTTTAATTTCAAAGTCATATGCATAGATCCAAGATTCATCATCTGTGTAGATATTATAAAAAGCTTTTGATGCACCATGATTATATTTTTTTTTTATTACTTTTTTGCACCAATCGATACAAACCTGTTTTTGATCAATGCTTAAGTTGTACGGAGATTGATGCAAACAATTTTTTTACAGTCAAATTTTTGTGTATGTCTTATGTATGCTCGTTATACCTATGCCCAGAGACACCTTTATCTCGAGATATGTAGCATGATGATCTTGCATTATAGTTCCCGCACAATGATATTTTGTGGTACAACAACCCATTTAGGGTGAGCTTCTTTAAATTCGTCTGTCAACGTATACTGCCCACGAGGAAAATCACTAATCCAGTGATATAAAGTGGTTCTTGATGATGCTTCATTCCATAAGTCGAAGTGAGTTGATTGATGCACTATTTTTGAGTTAGCCCATGCCGAAAATTGCAATAAATCATCACATGAAAATTTTCACGAGTTAAACCCATGGTGATAAAGACACGCAATTTTCAAAATGACACCACAATGGTAAAACAATTGACAGTTACATTAAACAAACTGCATTCTACAGCCAAGGAGTTCCATTTTTTAAATGTTGTATTTACTTTTTAAATATTTTTCTGTATGTGGCCAGTTTCAGATACATAAATAACAGCCCTCTTATGTGCTCATATTCACTTTCAAATGTTACATTTTTGTAAGTATAGAAAGAAAGAAAGCAAGAAAGGGAGAAGGTTTATACATTATCTTAATAAATATTTATGAAAGATATGAATTATTTATTTAAGGAATAATTTCAATTCAGAAAAAACTGATGAAATATTTAATTTTTATATGTTTAATTTAGGTTCATTATTTTTAACATTTTAAAATTGAGATGAGATTTAGGTAAGCTCATTGATTCTTATAGCCTTAGGAATAAAAAGCTGTATCAAATATGATATTTACATAATATCTAACCAGATAATACATTGTAAATTTATGTTCATAGGTAGCTTATTCCTGAATCTGTGACTCGAGATTATATATTATTCTCGAATAGTAGTTAGTTCACAGCAAACAAATTAGTCATAATTTTTATCTAGTGTACATAGGATATTTATATTTATCTAAACCTAAATTACCAATCTTATAATAATTTTAAAGTTTGCATAGAGAAGGTAAACAACACGCTATGGTAAGCAAAGTGTTGGTATAAATTCTTCATGAGCTTGATAGTCGCTGAACAATTATGATGTTGATTTTTGAGAACCATAAAATATTTAAGAATTAAAAAAGAATAAACAGATATCCAATATGAAACTATTTTGTGTACAATTTTAAATTACATCACTGCATGGTCACATTTTCTGTTGCAGTTGATACTGTGCGTTGCACTATATCTAGTTGATATTTGACACTAATGTTTTTGTATTTATGTTGGTTAACAGTAAAACTACAGGAAAAACTGTTTATTAAAAAAAAATTGATAGTGTGGATCAAGCGGATCACATATTTCAATAACGTTAATATAAATTTAGGGTAAACATTTTATACATGACTACATGTGCTGAACTGTACTAGTGGGCATGTGAATGGGCACAAATGTGCTTATGAACTATCCAACTCTATATAAATGGATATTTTATATATCAAAAAAATATAATGTTATTTAATTATTTTTGTATTATGATTTGGAAAAATTTATCCAAGAACTAGTATCTTACGTAGAAATCTCTTTTGATAATCAGTTCTCAAACTTATTGCAATTTTGGTGCTTTAAATATGTTTTTGGTTGAATTCAATTCCGTTTCATTTTCTTTCATCATGTTACAAAAATGTAATTAGTTATTATAAAATATGTGTTTTTACAACACAGGGTTGATGCATGACAAATTGCTGTCATTGGAAGAAGAAAGGATTAGAATTGAAAAACAAAAACTTCTCGAGAAAAAAAGATGTAATAATATAAGAATTAAAATGGAAAAAGATAGACTTGAAATCGAAAAACAAAGAAATGTTTTACTAGAAAAGTAAGTAATGTATATGTTTGTGTATGTACGCAAAAGTATGATTCTTTCCAATTAAAAAAAAGCCTTTATTTTCAGGCTTTTGGTTGCAGTGGTATCATTTTCTCAGAGATAGTAACAATGAGGCAGTTTAATGTTGATCTGTTTCATTTCCACCATTACAAATGTTACATAATTCTTCTAATTTCATTATGGAAGTGGTAGAAATTAACAAATTTAATTTATTACATTGGCTGTGTGATTATATTTAACTGTAGGAAAAAGACTTCTGTGTATATTAATTTTTGGGGCCTCTTTTTATTGGTTATAATAATATGTAAATAATATTAATGTTCTTCATTCTTTTGTACTGATACATGACAGACAGTTACATAATAGACTTGTATTTTTAGAGATCAATGACGACATTTATAAAGATTTAAATTATGTTCTATAATGTAATATTTAGTATGATTAAGTTACATAATTGTAATTTTAGGTGTCTACAACATTAGGTTAATGAATATTGTGATATCAATTTTATGTAATAAAAATTCAGAAGACTTGTTTTTTTTTTATATAGTTCAATATACTTTGTATTTGTATGACAAGTTTATATGTATGTTTCAGATAAATAACTGTAGTATAGGCCCTATACTTCCTTTTTGTTGCTTCTTTCAATATCCTGTATTATAGGTTATTGAAGTAAACAACAATTCTGCTTTGTGCTCAGTGGCAAACTGCCTACCCACCCTTTTAATCCAGTACTACTCACTATATACAAAATAGTTTATGATCCAGCATTAATAAAATGTACCCAGATCTGGTAATTGAATCAAATAATGTTTTAAAGTCAGATAACGATATTATAAATTTATGAGAACAATGTGCCACCATAGCCCTGCTGCTATTAACATTAGCTAATAATTAATTTTTGCTTCTTATGTTAATTGCATATCGCAAGTATAAGACTTTTGAATACATTTGTTTTTACAATACCTTTCTACAATAGGCAGCGACCTTTATGACTGCTACAGCTACCTGTAGCCATGTGTGAACAGGTAGATAAACCGAATTTATTGACGTGACAACGTCTTAAATTAGGTTGCGGCTGGGAGTCACTTATGAAAAAGTGTAACGCTCGGTAACGTAACGATGAGTCACCGAACGAGAGAGAGGCCCGCCGAATGCCTTGCGTCTCTCTCACTCAACTATGATCGGTCTGCCGCGCGCGCACTAGAGAATTAGTGCATAGCTTGCAAATGTATTGCAGTTATTGTATGTATATTTGTATATAAATACGTATGTATGTGTAAAGGTAAAATAAAATTTTGTTAATATGAAATTCAGTGCGAGATTCTTTGTATAAATTAATGTTTTAAATATAATTCTTTGTATAAATAAATGTTTTAAATTGTTACTATTATTTCATCCTTCTTCCTACTATACGAATGAATATTCACATTAAAATGATTTTACCATTCAAAGTCGTTGTCACGTAAAACTTTCGCCCGTATACCGACTTTACAGGCAACCAAATTTTTTTTTTTTCTCTTATTTTTTAATTAAAAATTAAAAATATGTAAAGTTTACAAAAGTTATTTGTTGTCCTAAATTATTAATTACTCAATGTTTTGTATCGATAACTAAAAAAGAGCAAACCTTGAGTTTCTTGCCTATTTTTCTCGTGGTATCAGCATTTGAAATGGATGCTGATACCACGAGAGTATCGTGGTATCAGCACGATACCACGATACTCGTGGTATCGTGCTGATAAATAATTATCAAGAATTATTTTCGAATGTTAATGTCGAAAATAATAGTTCATGACGCATTCCTAGTGTAATTTCTATTACCTATGAATTAAAGCTATTTTTGATTTGATTTACTAACGATTTTTTTTCTAAATCGTAGGAGACGAAATTTAATATATTCTTTGATTTTTAATTTTTTATTAAAAGAAACTCGGTTAAATTTTACCGGTTTTTCAAGTGCACAACTCGAGATTTTTAAATATATTTTAATAGAAATATTTCTTTCTGCTTCATGAGAAAATTTGTAGTATACCCGTTTTATTAACATATATCAACACTAAATAATCTATAAAGAAAAGAAAAATATAACTACAAAAAATTAAAAACCATGAAGTTCTTTTTATCTTTTTAATTTTTTTTAATAATATATCAAAATAAAAACTAAATTCTTACTTACTTATGTCAAATAAGCTCAGATGCTTTTAAACATTTTCTTTTCTGGAATCGCAACGTCTTATAATGCAAGAAGGCGTTTTCGAATTAACAACTGTCTCATAATAACACGTATGCGGTCATTTGTCAAATGACATACCTCGCGGCTGGGTTTTAAAATCCGGCTGGGTTTTAGAGGGACATCGTGCACCGTTGTTATAGATACATTGTATTATAGATACAGTGTATTTTAAATGTTTTTTTTACGTAGCTATTGTTCAAATTTTGCTTTTTCGTCAGTGTCTTTACTCTGTGAAATTGATACATGACAGCTGTCAGAAAATCTGTCAGATTAAATATTTTAAATAGTACATTCATAGATGAATATGAATATATGATCGATATAATGATATGTGTGCTTATTAGATAATTCATAAATTAGTAATTATGTGCTGTTCTGTAAAATAATGAGTGAAAAGTTGCTTTTTGATTCATTACGTTTACTAATTACAGAATACAAATGTACTTACGTACGGGTTAGGTTAGGATACTATTTGAACTGTATACAATTCAAATAGTATCAGTAATATTATGACTTGTAGTTTACAACAATCATATAATGTCATCGAATAATATTGTTCATAAAAACAGTTAATATATGTAGTTCGCCGACGTGGAAATTTTATTATATACCTATTTTAGTTTGTGGAGATTATAAGGGCTACAAGCAATTAAAATAAAGCGAAGCAGAGAAATATGTATTTTAAAAATTGTCACCAGATTTTCGAAGTATGTTGATTACTTAATTGATTTCATTCATGTCACTCGTTTAGACTGAAATGAGTGAAATCACAATTACTTGAGAAATCATCAAAACGTGGGGAAGCAAAAAGAAAATGTATCAAGGTAAATACAGAATACAGAAAAACTATTGAAATTTGGTTAAAAATGGACCAAGACAATATTGAACGAAATTTAACATGTGTATTATTTCCTGCAATAGTTAAAAATGAAGAAAAAGCTATACAATGCTTGGGTGGTATTAAACACATCTCACAGGTTATTCTTTAATTATATATGGATGCTGCCATAATTTATTTATAATTAATACATTTTTGGTCCTAGTCCATTAAGTTTTTTTTACCAATTTTAATTAATCTATTAATAGGTATGCACATCAAACAAACAAAGGCTGGATATGTCATTTCAACCAAATAATCCATATATCAAGAAAATATATGCAGATGGCAGAAAAAGTGCAGGGCTGCTGTTAAAAATAAAAGTGAAAAAAACAAAAAATGGTGATGAAATTAAGAGACAAGTTGTGTCTACATCTGTGTTGGGACGAGTAAAAAATATTTACAAGTTTGAATGTAAGTAGTGTAAAATCATACTGCACCAAATTTATGTGTACCACAATGCTCTCAGTATACAGATTGTAACGACATACCAAAAGAGAAAACATATAACATATGAATGCGCTCAGTTCAGAATGTATATATGGTATACAGTTGTTAGTCATGCTGCTGTTGTCTTCATAGATAGTATCTCAATGAAATATAATGATGTTTGGCTGCATACCATAATGCAATGTTGCTTTGAATTGTTGTTGGCAATTTGAAACAAAGCATTGTGTGGTACAACACATGAAACTGCTGCTGTGAAGTTAGTTACGAAGGTGATGCATTGCATGATTCACAAAGAATTTAGAATAACGGAGTTTTATGAATTGTACTGTACATAGATGTAATTGTGCCTAAGTTTAGTTCCATATTTTTCAGTATGCTGTGTTGCCATATTTAGTTATTTATATTTATAATATACTATGTTCTGCTATTTTTCTATTTATTGTAAAAATTGTATTTTATTATAGCACTTTGTGATTTTCAATATCTACCTGTAACTACAGACGAAGACTTGAAACCAAGATGTATATTGGATGACATAATACCCTCTGGATTGGATACATTTGATTTCATGAAGTACGTGCAATTATCAAGAATTATTTTCTTTCAGAGTTTGGTGCATCCTAGTAGTTTGTCTACACATTTTATTTGACTTACATTTAAGGTTTCAAACTTTATGGAATGCAAATATTAAAAAAAAATTCTTGACCTAAAATTAATGTTTCAGTTTTGTTAGTAGCCTTATATAATAATTAAAAGTAACTTACTGTATTGATGTTTTCAGAAAACCTTGTGGACAATATGTTAATAATTTTTTTAATAAGGTTCAATTGAAATGCAAATTATATATGTATTCAAATGAAATATATATTTGGATAAAAACATAAGTTCTTATTGTACTTGATTAATTTTTGTCAAATACTTGCATGGATCTTTTATTAGTGTTTTTTTTTTTGTAGGGAAATATTATTATTTTCTTTCTTTTCACTTCTTGAATTATATATTCTTTTCAATAATTTTAAATGACATTTAACTCACTAGATTCATAATTATAAATAATATTCCCAGACGGCCTGGACCATCTTTCATTGTACCACCGAATTTCACCAGATGTGAAAAACCTATGAATTATTACTATACGGATATACATCACATAAAAAGAGAAGATCGTTCAATGCCTTGCCCAAGATTTGTGTTTAATCTTGTGGATGATTTTCCAACTGAACCTGATCCATATTACATTAATAAAAAACAGCTGCGATTCGAAATGTATCCTCAAGCTGAGGAAGAGTTTAAAAAACTAGAAAAGGTAAGTTAAGTATTAAGCAGGTCTGCCCTTAAATGCAATCTTACAATGTAGGAAAAGTTGAATAGCAAAAAAAAGTTGTTGCAGTATTACATCAGTTGAATTTGCTTTTAAAGGGCCTAGACTATAAATGCATAGATGCATCTGTATTCCATCTTATTCTAAATGGAGTCCCTGACAGTATTTTTCTATCTCGAAAATCTTGTACATAAATCTAAAAAATATGCCCTTATTTCAGGATTGAATGTGTAATTATTTTCATGCAGAAAAAGTTTTCATTATACATACATAATTTTATAAATATTAGGTATATGTTAATACATATTTTAAATTTTTCAATATATTGGCAACCTGATTGAAAAATCTTTAAACTTGTAACATTTTTGTTGCAAAACTCTAAAGTCATTTAAATATTTTTTATTGAAAATTTTGTCCACCTCTTATTTTTTTTACATCTATAATGATATTATTTTACTTGTATGTATTTTTTAGTGTGTACAATAATCTTTGTGTTTCAATAGCACCAAAAAAATTATAATTTTTACCTTATATTGTGCTTATAACAGTCGAAGTTCCTTATTGCGGGACACACATTTTATAAATATATGAATACAGAAACCTTAAAGAGAAAATGGCAATTTAGGTGGAATCTTACAGGAGTTATCTTATTAAATAAAATTAAAAAATATACTTGTAATAAATGTCTTTCATCATAGCATTGCTATTCGCTCAAAATTATTGTTATGTGTCAAAAGTTGAAAGTATAATAACGAAAAGAAATCGGCATTCAACAATGATGGAGCAAAGGAGGTTTTTTTAAAACCCATAGTGGCATATATAACTCGTCGGTGCATGTGACTATTGTCAGAGAACTTTTGTCCAAACACCTACGAGATTGATGGTTTATCTATAAACATTTTGATGCTCACTTGTTTTATAAGTTAACTAGTAAATAAATGTACATTAGTTCTAAAAAGGCAATATGTATCCTTAGTTTTGGGTTTGTGACTAAAAATTTTTTAAACTTATGAATAATTTATCAATGACTAAGGAACTTCGACTGTACATAAGTAAATATTTTTGCATGTCTCATAACGCGAAGCAATTGACGTAGTTCATTACTCCCAACTTACCAAAAACAAGCACTGTCTTGAATTTTGATTATTTTTTATATATACACATCACACTTATACTTTAATGTGAGTACACTGATATGTAAGAAATCTATCCCCTTAACACGATTATAGTAACAAACTAATATTTATTGTGTATTATATAAATAAAAAAACTGATTGAAATAAAAGTGCTATGCACATACATATGTTTGTTCTTGATCCCGTGTGGTCACGTTAGTGTCCGAAATACTCCATATATCAGGACCATTTTTTAAAATTCATTTTAGACTTTCTTCCCCCTGATTTCATATTGCAAATAACTACACTTACTCCGCACGCGTTATATTCCTATTTAATTAATTTAATTTAAATCAAAATTTGTTTTTAGAACAGGGATACTGGTGCATTCATTCGGAAAATTATTTGAGTTCATAATTTTATTTATTGTTAGGGATATTTTTCTGATTTTAAAAGTGTACCATGAGTCGATGTTTTGGGCTCTTATTGTTTAAACTAATAAATTTTTTTTAAGCTAAATAGAGCAGTGAAAAATATTATTTTAGCAGTAAAATATGGTTTTTCATATTCTTTAGTCTATTTTGAATGATAAATGTCTTTTTAGCCATTACTGTCCCTCTAAGCACTTAATTGTTATGAATTATTTCAATTTAAAAAAGGCTTAAAAATCGAGTTTTTTATCTTTTAACTAGGATCCTTTAGAAACAGTTGTACATTTTTTTAAAAATTTAATCATTAAAACATCATTTACAATATGATCTATTCAATTTATGCCATGCACGATTTGTTTTGTTTTTTACAATTTTTGTTCATGAATGAGCATTATGAGGCATGCACTTATGGGTTCACCAAAGTTTTTTTATGTCTCTGTAAATGTAGTACAATAAGTTAATCACGATTGTTGTTTACCGTAAGAGCTCTATAGAGATGAACCCTATTTTCATCTGTTTCTTATATATATATATGTATATTACTTATACAATTTTTGAGCTGAGAGTGAGAAAGTAATATATTTTTTATATAATAGTGGTAATAAGAAATATAGAATGAAAACATAGACTGAGTAAACCTATTTTTTATGAATGTGGAGTATCATTTAAAATGTTTGTTTAAATAATGGTAAATGTATGTTAAATAGTAGCATTAATTTTTTTTGGGCTATATTATATGTTCAAAGACCAGTACATTTTAGAGAAATGTGTTTTACAGTTGTTTGAAGAAAAACCCGTATGGTCAATGAGTGAAGTGAGATATCATACAAAGGGCAAAATAATGTCTTTAAAGATGCTGTTACCTTGTCTGGCTGTGTATTTATCAGAAGGTCCATGGAGAGCAATGTGGGTTAAATTTGGTTATGACCCTAGAAAAGATTCAAGTGCCAGAATGTATCAAACTTTAGATTTTAGAGTCAGAAGTACTGGTAAGTAAATATTTTTATTTAACTCTAGCTGAACACTGTTAAGTTTTACATTGGCTATTTCTACAAATAAATATAAATAAATAAATGTGATTCCAGAAACTCTTGTAAACCTTTCCAATATCTTTGACAGCAAATTTGTATATGAATTGGACTCAATTATCCAGTTACACGAGTTTATATGATGGCTGCATAGAATTTCAAATCAGCTACCATTTTTATGTAATAGTATATAATGCTTCCTATTAAAAATAACTCACTCTTCTTCCTAAGCCTTTCTAATAATATTTCAAACATAATCCTTAGAAACCCAAAGGATCAAATGATGTATCAAATAGTATTCAAGTTTAGAAGTGACTCAAGCTAACATTAACAAGTGTGCTAGATAAGAGCAAACTTTGGTCTGGAGCTATCTCTTTTTTGATAAAAAGTAAATTGGTACAATACCTTTCCTGGTGTTTGATCAGAAAAGTTATTAAATCATAGTTATCAAAAAATAGATGAATGTCACAGTTTTTTTTTTGTTTATTGTGTGTAGGGCCATAAAAATCTAAACTGCAGAAGTTAGGTAAAGTTTGAGAAGAATGTCATAATTTTTCTACTAAACAGAATTCGTTATATTAATTTCCTTAAATAAAGTTTGGATTAAGAATGATTTATGTAATTATTGGCATAAGCAAACATGATGTCTAACAGTGATAAAATTGATTTAATTTAAGCTTGTTTTATTTTATTCCATTATTACCATACTTGATGAAATCTTTACAGTGATATAATGAGAAATATCCAAATTATGTCCACCCAGAATGTAGTATTTTATTCATTCATCCAGAATTTATGACGAGGTGGAGTTTTTTTTTGTAAGCATTAGGTTGATATTTGGGATCTCAGAATATTTCAGAAAATTAAGTTGAAGTTGACAACCATAGAGAGCATATTGAAATGAGCGTGCTCATGTATTAAAAAAACATATGACACCATAAAAATTTGCTTTCAAAGACTGAGTTTTAAGTTCCAATATTAAAAGGATTATTCAAACTTGTTTTAATTAAATTTTACTATCTTAATTTCGTTTAAGTAGTATTTTTTGTGTAATCGAGTACGAGAAATATTTCTCAAAATGTAGCTAACTTCTAGTACTCAAATTCCTTTGGTTCTATAGAGGTTTGTGTTTTATACGAAATTGAAGTGACATATAAATACAAAATTTTTATGACCATCATCTATTTTTGGGAAATTGTTCCATTTGAATAGAAAAAATATCATTGAATTGTTTTTTTACTTAAAAAGAGGGAAAGCCCCAGAAAAAAGTTTTCAGGGGCAAACTCGTACAATCTATGATTTCACCATAAAGTCCCATTTAAATAACCCATTCATATATAGACCATACTCTTTAATTGTTCTATGTAATTTGTAAACTACTATAATGTGGTGTATAATATATTCGTAAGACTGAAAATTATAAATAAGGATTTTTTTCCCTGTTCAGACAAAGAACAAAAAATTACATATACCTAATTGAATTGCTGTCACTTTAGCATTATTCTTGTGTTTTCTTTACCAATTTATATATTCTATTTTATTTTATATTTCTTCATGTGCAATTGACGTTGATATATTGTACATAGTGACCTCAATATACCTTCAAATTTTCCTTAATTAATGACTTTAATCATTTTATAATGAAAAGCATTTTTTTCTTTACAATTTAAAACATATAAAAGTTTAGTTATAAACTGAAATGTCAACAACTATAATATGTATGCACTCCATAAAAAAATGGAGATTTAACTGCCCCAAAATATTTGTGCAAAAAAAATTTTTATATTAAAAATAATATTTCAAACGACTTCATAGAATATATCTTTAATTGAATTAATTGCATTGCGATTTGTCAATTTTTTTATTCAGTTCACTTTCCTCTTCTTCCAGGTGGCATGAATATAATGGTAATGAATAAACATAAGCAGAGGAGGAATGGAAAATATACAAAAACTTTACGAAGAAATGTTGAAGAATTATCAGATGATGATGTTATAACAGAGGCCAGTATTTATTTTCGGCCAGGATCAATACCACCTCAAAGGCAGATTTTCTATCAGGTAAAATATGTAATAGATCATAGATTTTATAGGAAAAGGCATACAGATCCTTAAATTAAATCCACTGAAAATTTAATATACAGCCTTAAATTGGTTGAATTAATATATGATGAAAGTTTATATAGATTTTTAGTACAGGGAATTTGGTACTAAATATGTGAACATGTTGAAAAGTAGAAATCTGCAATGTTCTTATGATATTAATATTTACATCTAAATAATTTTAACAACCTGTGCACAGGATACAATTTTTAGATACAAGAGAATTTGATTTTTAATTGGGTGTATGATTTTTTTATAATTTTTTTTAGTTTATCGGCAAGATGAGAATTCTTGGGTCACATGGGTGTTTGTCGTTGCACTAGTAAAATATATACTTTATAGGAAATAAATATCAGAGTGTAATTTAAGTATTCATTTACTTATCAAAGAAGAATCAATATTAGTGATTAGTGTTTTGTATGAATAGTTTGGCAATGTGGAGCTGCCAGAAGTTCAGGCGTTGCTGGCAAAACCTACCACAGAATGTCACGAAAGGCGCGGTTGGCTGGAACCAGGCGTAGCTGAGCAGTGTCGCGACCATATGTTCCGATATGTCAAACAAGCTCTCATAGCTAATAACAGTGATGATTTTAAACTCAAACAGGTATTTAACTATGAGGTTCTTATATGGTTTTAAATCTGTTTGTCTGTGCATACATGCAAGGAAACTACTCTACTCGTAATATAAGAGTCATTATTTCTTGTATTGTGGTATTCAAGTTACTATTTAGGTTATATCCCATTATATAAGCTTAACTATAAGAGTACTATTGACTCTATTCCTAGAATTTAGCTTTTATATAATCTAGTGTTATGAATGAAACTTAATGACATTGTTTCAAAAAGAAATGCTAGCTTATGGAGTAATATAAATCATATGTAAATACAGTAGAACCTCGATAACTCAAACCTCCGTAACTTAAAAACCTCTATAGCTTCAAAAAATAATATGTTCCCTTCCCATCAGAGCCCAAAACCTCTATAACTTACAATACGAAACCTCTATAACTTAAATAAGTAATCTCTGTATTGGCCCTCAGTAACTTAAAGAAATGTTTCCACAACCTCTATAATATAAAATTGTTTGTCAATGAGTCATTTTGAAAGAGCGTGAAAACAAAAGGTTTCGGTATTTATTGCTTGCACGTGTTCACTAATTAAATTGTTAACGTGTGCAAAACAAAAGGTTTCGGTAATTATTGCTTGCACGTGTTCGCTAGTTAAATTGTTAACGTAAAAATAAATATGTCACCTATTGTTTGCTTCTTCGAAATTCTTTAAAGCTTTGCGGCAGTTAGCCTTAAGATATAAGTAAGTCTTGCATCATAAGTTTTTGATCATTGTCCAGGAAACATCGCTTTACTTACTGTGTGGTAAAACTGGCTTAAAATGAGTTCAAAAAGAAAATAACAACACTCACATACGCTGATAAAGGATGGAACAAGGGTACATACATACATATGTACATACCTACCTATATTAACCTATCCCTAACATAGACCCTTGATAACTTAAAACCTCTATAACTTAAAATATTTTGTGTTTCCCTTGGACTTTAACTTATCGAGGTTCAACTGTATAAATAATCATTTTCAATATCAGTACATAAAAAAAATTATGAAGGTCTAAATTATTATTAGTATAATATATTTTTTTAAATAATTTCAAACCAAATACCTAATGAATTTTATATATGATTCCAGTTACAATCTGATGGCGAAAGCGGAGAAGATGATGGCGAGAGCAGCACCGTGGAAGAAACTTAGCGCTCCTAAGTTATATGTTATTGAAATAAAATTATTATTGCAGAATAGTGTATTTTGATAATTTTATCTCTTTGCAAGGGAATTAAGTTTCCCTACCAGTGACGACCTTTAACAATCGCGCGACAGGGCGGGACAGATTTTGCGGGGTAAAAATTATTTGCCCCGCGGGGCGAGTAAGGCGAAATTTGAAAAAAATTTAAATTTTGAAATATCAGTGGTTTACAACGCTTAAAAAAACATGGGAACAAATAAATTATATTATAAACATTATATTGTAAACATATCAGTCCGTAAGTGCCTTAAAGGTTATAAATGTGCAGGAATTTAAAAATATTGTTAAAGTAAAAGTTCTTTACGCACGTTTTAACTTGGGGAGTAAGCTGGCGAATGCGTGACGAGAGCGTTACGAAAAGTGTGATCGGGCGAGACGAACGGCAGTTGAGAGGGGAGATATAAGTTAGTGAAGATAGAAGGGTCCACTCAACTTAGACTTCCTAAAACATTAAACTGATTTCGCCCGGTACATTTTGAGGAATCTCAAAGATAAAGTACTTTTGAAAAGGGTCCACTCAACTTGAGACTTCCTAAAACATTAAACTGATTTCGCCTGGTACATTTTGAGGAATCTCCTCAAAAATAAAGTTTTCAGAATAATGTTTTTTAAAGTAACTTTTAGATTACTCTAGCGATCGATACCAATATCTAGTCAGCTCTTTTCCCCAAACAGTTGTATCGATTGCTGTAAACTGCATAAAAATCTGTTGATTTATTCAAGACGTATCGTCAGAAAAAAAATTCTAAAAAGTTCTTTTTTTGCAAAATTTTGCTCTACCAATAGATTTAAAAATCCAGTTGTTCTCCTAAAAAAAAACCAACGTCGATCTTTGCTAAATTCATCAAAATCTGTTGATTTGTTTAAGAGATATTTTGGAGAAATATTTTTCAAGTGTTTAAAAAAAATATTTTTTAAACTACTCTGACGATAAATTTTTAAATCTAATCAGTTCTTCTTTTTAATATACAATGTCGATCGTCGTAAACTCAATCTAAATCAGTTGTTTCCAACGAAACTCAATTATTATCAGGCGTGTATTTTTTATTAGGTGTATTTTGCTATTTTACTTTGCTATTTGCCTGTATTAACTTACAGGTCAATTTTGTTCAAAAGGGATAAAAAAATATTGTTATTTTATATTGTCTGATACTTGCACAGAAAAGTTATCGCTTAAATTTTATGTATTGTTACGAAATGATCTTATCGGGGTTTTGAAGGTTGAGATCAGATGAAAGAAAACATGTAGAACAGTAGAAGTCGTATATTCAGAAATCCAAAGTCATAATAAATCGCTATGAAATCAGTTGATCGCTTGTCATTATCGCACTTGACATGTGAACGCTTCGATCTCAGAAATAAAACTTACGCGTCGTACTTTACTGTTTATACCTGCCGACTGGTCTTCTGGCAAAATCTCAAAACATTTGGAACAAGAAGTTGTAAATATGCCACGCTTGACATAAACAAACAAGACTTATTGTTTTTCAAAAAATTCCACCGTATAAAATAAAGCCATTTACAAATAAGTTGTAAACAAAGATCAAAAGCGTCGATGGGCAAAGGTTTGGACGCATGAGGTGGTTTGTTTATTTATCGAATTCTATTCCACGATATATTTTTATAGGGGAATTATTTTTCCGTTCTATTTTTTAGCTTGAGAGTTGCTTGATTAACAAATTTGTAAAATATAGGGATGCCAGACTTATTGTACTGTTGAAAAATTGAATAAAGAGAATTGTCAATATATTTAGCACATCCGTTATACAAATAAAAGAATTAAGAATAAAAATAGGACAATTTACAGAACGCAAGACAGGTGGTTTATCATTTAATTCATATCCAAGAATTGAAATATATTTTGTTACTTATTCCGGTAGCTAGTACATAGTCACAAACAAATTTTCTTTGGTTAGTAGGTCTAAATACCATCGTTAAGCGTAACAATGTAAACGTCCTGATTTAAAATGCTTGGTATGTTACCAAGCATTTTAAGCCGGAAAATGAAAAGTGAGAAAATTTAAGCTTGTCCTGGTTGTCTTGGCCAATTATTTGTATTTTAATGCTGTATAGTTTGGCCTAGTCGAGTTGCGATAGTTTACGTGGACTTGAACATCATTTATGCAGTTGTATGCATATAGGTGTCAACTCCGTGCATTCTACTTCATCCTTGCATTTATGATTCCCTGTAGGGTATAATACTCGTCTACCTGAAATAATACAATTGACATAAAGGAATGTGGGCGGCTGAATGTTTAGGTGAAATATTACAGTAGCGGTAGAGATAGCTACTTTTGTTTATGTTTTCATGAAACATTATTGCGGACGACCATAGTCGAGGTGACCTAATAGTTCCGGCTGTAATCTTATCTCGGCGTCCTGGGTGTGTGCCGTTGGCTATCGCGCGCGTTGTCTGGACCGCTGGTCAAATGACGATTTCTCTCCATTAGCTTATATAAGATGTTACGCAAGCTTTGGTCGCGTAAAGTGTTTTAGTTGTACTACTGCCGATAGTTGATCTCTACGTTTAGGTTCTGATCTATCCTCGTGTCTATGAAAAATGTGTTGCGACCGATTTTCTCGAATGAATCGATTTCTTGAAGGAGAAGACTGCTTAGAGGAGTCGTATTAAAATAGACCTTTTTACTTTCCGTGCGCGGGCTACAGAGAAAATACTATGCTCGGCGTCTATAAAAGCAAACACAAAATGCATGACATGACATTAATGCATTAATATCATGAGTTAAATACTGTGACAACTCTGTCGAGTGTACATGTTTTTCATTAAAAAAAACGGTGCTTTATTTACGAACATAGAGCTGATATATGTTTACGTTTGTACTATTACCACTTTAGAAATAATAGACAATTTATATCAATAATAGACAAGTCTATTGCTGAGGAACATGCCGGTAGCTGGGAAATTCAATTATAAAAAATGTAACGTGTTATTGTTTTAGTGGCAGTAGAAGACCTTTACTAAAAATTGTACAATGTGAATATTAACGACTTTCGAGTGAACGTAAAAAGTCCGTTAAATAAAATAGAAATACAGCGGTGTGCTTCAAACTCTTATGTGCAATAATTAACTGTTACTGTTAAAGTTGAAAATTGAACATGACAGAATACCGATAAGCTAATAGATGTTGGCATTTCTGACATTAATTTAATTAGTTAACTGCCAATTGTGAAGTTAAAACAACGTATTTTGACGTGTTTATCTTTTAACTTTAATAGTTAGCAGTTAATCATTTCAACTGAGACTTTGAAGCACACCGCTGATAGTACATAAATAGCTTATTGTATTGCGATTGAAAGTAGCGAGGAATTTCAATATACAATATCAGAACTCGAAGTCCGTTTGTTCCAAATTCTTGACGAAGATAACGGATATACTACCACTAAAACAAAAACTTATGAAAGGTTTATACAGAAGTTGTTTTGGATGAACTCCATGAACACTTCGCTTTATTCCTTCCTCTATGAAGTGTACTTCGAACATCCGCTTTTCAAATAATCCACAAAAATTTCTATGAAGAGTCATGTTCCGATAAGACTAAAGGGCGCCTCAGGATGGTGTCAGTGTTTTGACACGGCATTTGTAATATGAGAAGACATAATGTTATCTATCAATAGCATAAGATTTTACATTCTATTCTGTTGACAGCGATGATCTACGGTAATCGCTTTACAATAATAATATTACTGTATTTGATTTTTCATGATTTTTAGTGTTTCCTAGTCAACAAGGAATACTTATAGTTTTGTCATATACGTGGATCCGTCCATCTGTTTGTTTGCGGCTTAGACCAGAGACTCTTAGTAGTAAAAATCTGTAATTTGGTATGGATATACATATTTAACACGCCGTCGTTGGACAGCTTATTCAAAAACATTATGGGTTTCTATGAACCATTATTGATTTAGGGATCCGTTTGAGAAATATTAGCCTTTAAATGTAAAAAATCACAGCAACAGTGTATGTTACAAAGTTAAGAGGAAAACTATCACAGTTAAGTAGTTTTACAAGTTAAGTAGTAATAGTTGACCAACCTGCAAAATATATATTATCGTAATAATTTGATTGACTTTTCAGTAGTCTAATATTTTTCATTTCATTTTCTTAGGTGAACTCTAAAAAATATTTTGATAATTGTTTGTTGTTCATAGGTGTGTGTTGAGATAAATTTGAATTGGGGTGGTACCTATCTATCTTCTTGCGTGGTAAATATATAGATCGTACCTACATATTGATGAGTAGAAAAAGGAATTTGATTATTAAGTTATAGAAGAATACTCAACTATTTTTAAAATTTTTAATGCATATTAATTTGTTTTGGAACAGTTTTTTGAAGTCGGTTTAAAAACCGACTTCAAAAAATCAATAAACAAAAATTTTTTCAAAAAAATTGTTAAAATTTTTGTTTATTGTTTCACTGGTTGATTGAGTTTAGTTCTTTGAAAGACAAATGTTACTCTCATAAAAAAACGGAATGTGAGTTCTAAACCCACTCTACTGTTCATCGTGACATTCCGTGTTAATCTGAATTTAAGCAGGAAAGGGATGGATATTTTAAGTAATAATGAATAAATATACCAAAATTTAACTAGTCATGGCACATTATGTAAGTTTAATGGTTAAATTTAATATAGTAGCCATTGGCCCTATTGTATCATAGGATGTTTATAGTATTATAAATTCATTACTGTATTGTTTATGATTTTGAGTTAGGACATCTTGGTTCAGTTAATAAGTTATCAAGTAAGTGTTTATTTTTATCTAGTGATGTACTGACATGTACAATTTTCAAATTCGTTTCGGATATTATCCATTTGTTTCTCAATTTCGACTCTGATTACGACTTCTGAATTGACGGTTCATTTCGTTTTAATCGACGCGTATTGGTGTTCCGAAAACAACTTTTATCCTGATTTTACTTTTAAGTCCGACTCCGAACTTGGTCTGGCTATTTCAATTATATTATTTGCCACAGTCATTCAATGATTCTATTCATTCAAATTCAATTCATCAATGTCACTATTTTAACTCATCGTTAATAATGTTTTCAATATTTCGTAATCGCTCTATTTTTGATCAGTATGTAATTTTAAGAAGAATCCATGTACGTTATTAAAAATAATATATGCACATTTAAATGTTTCTCTAACGTTCCGTTTTGCAATACGTCAACTAAATTATATATTTATATTTTAAGGAGACTCAAGAAATTGTTAATTAGGTCATTTATTTTCATAAAACAAGCTGGTGTAAGAACAAAAACGATGAGAATTAAGACAATAGAATATCGTGAGCGACCGATGTAACAATGCGATACGAAACACGACCCGAATGATTCAAATGATACTGGTTTGAATCATCGCACGCGTAAGGTCCTGTCATTGAAAAAGGCGCGCACTCTGATCTTTGTACTGTAACGCAGCTGGAGCGGCCAACAAACAAACCTGATTATGACTACTTCGGTTATCTGTATTTTATGTGATACGTATGTGTTCTAAATACATATATTGATTTAGACATGTGATCTATGTGCAACTAAAATTTTAATTATAAAAGATTTTTACGGCGTTCATCTGATTAGGTGAACATCACGTTTTTCAGCGTCTTTTTAGTTGTAGTGTTTGCGTATAATTATTTATTTACCTCTGGAGTCT
Organism: Eumeta japonica; assembly: GCA_005406025.1. Lineage (NCBI taxonomy): Eukaryota > Metazoa > Arthropoda > Insecta > Lepidoptera > Psychidae > Eumeta > Eumeta japonica. The sequence continues at coordinate 734,769 of BGZK01000020.1, forward strand.
CGTAAGAAGTCGTCCATTAATTACGTGAGGCGTTTAAGGGAGAGAGGGGTTCCCGGCGTACATCACGTAATATTTTTTTTTGGCAAAATTTTGTGTAAAAGCACAAGAAAACTGAGTTAAATTAATTAAAACACATTTCTCCACTAAAATATAGCTAAATCTTATACTATAATATTTATCACGGTTATGCGAATGCCAATAATTAGTACAGCAGGTCTTTGGCCGCCTCCGGCCGGTCAAATGCGCGACTCTCGAATGTTTTTTTTAAGGGTTCTTAGTCAACTTGGCAAAAAAGGAACCTTTATAGTTTTGTAATGACCATCCGTCCGTATGTCACAGGTATTTTATTCAAAAACTACAAGACGTATATTGGTGAAATTTAGGGTATAGGTGTCTTGTATAAGTCACCTAAGTCTTGTCTACTTAGTTTGGTAATTTAATAATGAAAATAAATATTTCTAGGAGAGGCACTCCATACATGTTAAAAAGCTGAAAAAAAAAATGTTTTTGAGCAAACATCTATGTGTGGCACTTATGTTGACAGCTTTTTTAGAAACACTAATATTTTTAGTAAGTTTTCTGATTACGGAAATAATCGTTCCGAAATTAGCAGAAATTGTGCCTCCCCTTTATTTTCTAAACCGTATCCCTAAAAAAAAAAATGAAAAAAAATAACGTAGATAATACTTACTAAATACTTTCAACGAAAATTATTTTGAACATGGTCAAATATACTGTTTTCGAGTTATAGCCGAAAAACTGCGCTTCTCAACAAAAGGACGTAAGTGCCATGAAGATACGCTCTTTTGCTGATGCACTTTAGTTTCCACTTACTAATTTAATAGTAATACTCGATATACCTACTTGTTTTTTTAGTTATAGGCGACTAAAGTGCTTATAACTATTCTGTGCGGGAAACATGTAGAAAGTGTAACAACGTACTTTTTTCATCTGTAGTGCATTTCTTTGTGATAATGGCTTCGGAACCCTATAATGAGCATGGAGCAACATACTCTTGGCATGTTTTTTTTGAATTATTATTTTAGGTTGTGAAATGCGATGAGCAGGACTGTTGCAGCCCACGCCGGAGTACTCTGCATATGATTCTTCGCTTACGTAGAGGTGTTGGTTCCAGTAGTCACCCTTGACTTTACCTATGAGTTCTCGTGTAATGAATTAGAATGAATATTCTTTTACCGATTTTAGAAGCTGCTACTTCAGTATTTGTTGGTCGATTTTCTCACTGTGATTTTAAATTACATTCTTAGTACTCTTAATGAGCCTTAAGTAAAAATGATTAGGATTTTTTTTTTAATAAATTCAATGCAATTAAGCATAGATTAACGTATTTACACGATAAAAACGGAGGGGCTTGAGCCAAATCTCACGATATCTGGCCGGGGGGAAGGCTCTAAACATCGCCCGAGTATATACGACGTACTTCGAACAGGAGCGCTGTTATTTTGTAGTGCAATACGATATACTTAATCAAAATACACGTCTGAAGTTCAATTTTAAATTTCGACCATCCCATCTTCAAAGGTAGGTAAATTAGAAAAATTATCCCGATCAATTTTTAAATGTGTATTATAATTCTAACAGTTTATATATTTAATTCTGTTCCACGCATAAACAGTTGGACGAATCGTAACGAAATTTTACATAGCCCTGGAATAGGATAAGGAATAGAATCGCGAACGGTAGTAGGATCGCAATTGACGGCGGGGTGGGGACCGAATCGACCGGATAAATTGGAGTCAACAGCTACATCGATCAATGTAAAAGTCGAATGAGTGCAATCTATATCTAGTTGCTTTTCAATGAAATCTATGCTATTGTTTATGTGTTTTATCTTATATCAAGTTCGACACGTACCTTATTCCAAAAAAAAAAATGAGAATTTACGATAGAACATATTTCGAATTTTATTTATATTTATGCGTAAATTAGAAAAGTGTTTAATTTAGGCGAAATTTTTCGTTAGAAATAAAGCGAACTGAAAGGCAATAATAGTACATTTTGAGAATTTTTTTTTACATGTATCTTTTAGCGTTGCATTTCTTTCGTAAGAAAGACATAGAGAGGGTGAGATGGGATCGAACCCCTAATCTCCTTCCCCTTTATACACGTTCTAGGTGTTTATATTTTAGGGGGTAGGAAGCGAATAATTTTATAGGAGTTTTGCACAAAATCCCATACTGCATTTTGTGGTGGCTAGGCCTTCTATTAGGTTGTATTATTTTTTTTGTGGGTCCCGAGTGTTCTGTAATGCAAACGCACACAGAATATGACAAGTATAATCCAAAAAAATATAGACTTTTTTTATTACATTTCACAAATGTATATATATGTATATACATTCTTATCTCGATCACCATATCATTAACTATAGGATGTTTCAGTATGTCATCTTTCTCTTAATGTATGTCATAGACACGCCTCACATTTTTTATTCAAACCTATGATTTCCTTCGTGCAGTAAACAATATCACCGCATATCCGCAGATATTTCGAGACTGCACCTATAAAATGTTTATATTGTGGAAAGCAGCTGAAATTTCTTCAAGTAGATCGAATAAGAATCGAATATTTCGAATAAGTTTCACTTTCATAAGGCTTCTTCATTAGGAAAGTTAATAATACAACGATACAAATCTATTTGTCTTTGCTCAACTTCACAAAGAAGAGCTAAATGTTATGGCAAGTATAAATCACTTCCTACAGCAGGCACCTCATTACTGTTAACGTTTCAGTGTGTCATATTGTCCATGATATTCATCATACATCGTGTTCCGTAAATATGCGCCAATAATACATTTATCATAACTGTTTCTAACAAGCAATGCTTCGTTTATCGCGCGTCGGGGAAGAGGTGACGGCGTGCGGGTCAAGAGAGATACCGAATCGTTATAATTTGCTTGGAATGCATGTCTTGTATAAACTGATGCATTTGCATAATTTTATCATATACTAGCTCTCGCTCATGGCTCCATCCGCGTGGATGTAAACTGAATTTCGTATCGAGAGATTCTTTTTATAATCTCTATCCCCGATCTCGGTCCTGTTGTCGGTTTTAAACGCAGTTGTGCTCCCGATTATATTGCTGGTGCCAATCTTGGTCTCGGGACCTCGATAATGTTCTCAATTTTTGTCCCGTTCCCACTTTCGCTCTCGAATCGGATCATAGATCATATCCATTATTCGCTCCACGTATTCATCTGAGTGAAATGCTAGCTTAATTGTGTTGCGTTATTGATTGTGTTGTTTATCCACGAAATTGCATTAGTATTATTTTAGTTACTTTAATTATAGCAGCAATTGTTTATTATATAAATAATCTAGTCAGCTGTGTGTGTTTATGTTTGTATATACCCTCGTAACAGCGGAAAGTAGAATTATTTTTCAAATCACACTAATATTTAAAAAGCGAAAGTGTGAATATGAAGATATGCAAATTTTACTATTGAACTCTAAAACTATTGAGGGATTGTGATTGAGGTGAAACTTGGCAGATATAAAAAATTGGCCAAGTGTGTTGGGCCATGCGCAATATAGCGTTCCGTAGTCACCCATCACAATATACGGACTTAGAAGGATTTTTAGTTTGATGCTAAGAACCTATTAATCGACTTCACGTTTTAACGGATAATAGCGTCTAGAACTGGCCCACAGAGAACTGGTGTTATATGGATGTTATGATTTTATATTTCCATAATCTTATGTGGTTCATAAACTTATATGTTTTTACTACCTATGTTCCATAACCAACAGTGTCATCTAAGTAATTTTCAATGAAATTTGTATGAAATTTTGTTTTTTACTTCTCCAAAGTACAATTTATAAGTTGGTGGAATATTAATCGTTAACTTACAAAGCCCATTTAGCTATGATAGTTTTCCTTTTAACTGTGTTATATACACTGTTGCCGTGAGTTTTTTCACATTTTCACGAACAATTATTTACTTGATGGGGAAGTACACAAGACTCTAAATAAAAATTAAGAATTTGAAGCTTAATATTTCGCACACGGATCTCTAAATCGAAAAACGTTTTCGCAGACCGGGTTACCCCATGAGTTACCCGCAGACCGGGTTATAAACGAAAAAAAAATTCATCCCCGCTTTACGCGTAGGGAAAGTACCCCAAAAATTTTATTTTACCATTTAATACTCGTATGCATTGCATACCCATAGCAAATTACAGCTTTCTGGTACTAAGGGTCACTGAGCTAAGCCGCGGAAAGATAGTCAGACAGACTGACGGACGGACGTACATGGCGAAACTATAAGGGTTCCCTGTTTTCTATGGAACCCCATAAAAGATCAAAATGAAACGTAGTTTATAAATTATAGCCGCAGAGATATCTTGGGTTTCTTTTATTGAAAGAGTTTTCGGGATCTGTTCAGTAATTCCAGATTTTTCTTCCAACTTCCACAAACAAACAAACAAACAAGTTTGAACTATTTACAACACTATTAACACTTAACAGACTTAATGAATGTATTTAATACAAGGAAGGAAGACAAAAAAGTATAATAGCGGAACGAATGGCAGACATCACAAATGAATTAGGTACATCTTATGCCATTAAGGATGCGTATTCTACGTGGATGTTGACAACTTTCTGCATGATATATGGTGTCCAAGATTTATAATTATACTCGTAAAGTGATCGAATAAATACTAACACTACCCTACCATGTTGATAATTAGAAGAAAAAAATCTTTTAACTTACCTACGAAAATTTCGATCATTTTGCTAACTTGTATATTCTATAAGTATATTATCTGTTTTACTGTATAGCTATACATATAGTTAATTCGCACATCGTTTAGACTGTTTAGACTGTTAATGTGTTGTTGTATATATTTATACAGAAACCTGACACAAGTCTAATGGTCGTGTGAAGTTTTTATTAGTTCATAGTAAAGTTGTATTTTTAATATAGATCAAACGCATAAAACCTGAAGCTCTCGTGCATATGGTCCGGACTAAAGGCCATTGCCGGCGATGAATAATACTTTCCGGACCCATACGAAACAGCTTGTATTTATAAACTCCTGGGTCAATTTATACATGTTCAGGTATTGAACCCGTTACTTTGAGATTCGTAAGCATTCAGCTGACCACTTAGCCACAACTGCTCATCTTCATTGCGCAACACACGAATTAAGATTTTTCTCTGTTATCTATGAGAATGGGGAAGATATTATATTTTACAACTGAATTTAAATGCTTAATATTTATTACGCAAAGACCGCTGTTATGATGGTTGTACCAGGTATTTATCAATAGAAGAAAGGTAGTGTTTGTTTATGAGTACAGGCAGATACAATTTTTTTAGTTGACTTGAATTTCGTTCACTGCACTTACTAAGCGCCTCGGTATCCTTTTAAGTCGCTGTAATGGTTGGAAGGAAAATGGTTTAACTTCTTAGTGCGGTAGTTGCGGTACTCATGAAAAAGTTTGACGTGGATACGTTTAAGTTTACGTTTGTAGTTGTTAAAGCATTTCGTGAAAAGGAGTCTATGCACTAACGCCATCAGTTGGTGCACAACAAGTGAACGAAGTAGTGTTGAGTGAAAATTCTACCCCTAGTAGAACCTGACATTGAAAAGCCAATTATTTTTTTGTGGAGATTTAAACTCCGACATATAAAAAAATGAGTAATTTCTCAGTTTCATGGATGAAGAGTTTAATCTAGAATGTTGCCAGTTGAACGCCGCAACGCGGCTGTGCATTGCAGTCGAAGACATGAAACATGAAGCCTATTCAATTTTAATAATTCTCACTAATAATATAATGTACTTATTTGGCGTAAAAAGTACACTATTATAAAGAAGAATGTTTATTCTTCAAACCTTATATTAATTCGAGTCTCTCGCAAGATAATAATTACAACAATCAATCTCATTAAAAAATATTGCTCGGGCCGTGAATTGTTGTGTAGTTGGCCCGTAAGGATGTAATCACGATTTAGCTCGATTGGCTTTATTAATTCACTTGATATATTTTTTAATATAACCGAATCCACGAGCAATAAACGCCTATGGAACATCAGCTCTTGCACGTTTGTCAATTTTTTTTTTAAAACAAATTTATAATCAACAAATGTATCTTAACGAGAGAAACGAAGAGTTTTGGACAAGAGTGTCTGAGTATCCTTAAACGTATGAGTAAACTTAGCCTAGTATTTAAGAATATCTTTCTTTGTTTTTTTTTCTGTTTTTCTTAAGTTATCGCAGGTTATATTGTAAAGTTATATTGAAAGTTTTCTATTTTATTTTTTCAATTGAATTTTCATTCTGATACATAGCGGCGTGAAGTTTTGGATTTTCTAAATTTTCTTGATCTAACCTCAACACCTTGTTCAAATGTTAACCTATTTCGTTATATTCTACACTTTTATTAAACCAGTGTTCTCAGTTTGACAAACTTTCAGACTCGGTTTGAAATAAAATCAGTCTAAAACATTAATTCGTATTGTTCTTCCAGTTGCCCAAATATCCTTTTACATTTACACATATCCACATAAAATTTACGGCTGTACCAAGAATACAGCGGATTAGGGATTTTTTTCTTAGTTTTTTAACTTATATTTATTAACCTCATTACTTGCTGCTTATCTAGTGCCTGTATATACTTAAACACTACAACACAACAGACATGTCAAAGTTCGTAATAAAGTACAATTCGCTCGTGTTTCGCAGTTTCCTAAAGTAATGTTTTCCCTTTGTGCGGCAGTGCGCGCCCTTTGTCGCCGGGGCGAATCTCAAGCGCGTGCACACACAAAGCGCGGTCGTTATCACGCATATATAACGACGCGGGGGCTGCGCGCGCGCACTCATCGACGTACCACGTTTGGTTAAACATCGGTCTGTATCGATCGATCGCAGCGACTACGAGCCACGCGTGGATTTCTTTTCCCGTCTGAGGTTAGTGATTTTCGTTAATTATTTAGTGCAAAGAATTTACCGTAGAAAAAGGATATGTACTTTTTTATGATGAAACGTCTATTGGTTATGGTGAATTGTTCGCAGGCATTTTCTTATTTATACTGTGAAAGTTGAAGTGACGTGAATTTTATCGGGGTTTAAACGATAAGTGCATGATATTCAAAGAAATAATTCTAGTGTTAAAAGATAAAATATTAAATCCTACCAACGCTGTTTTTAAGTTTATTTATGTATTGTATAGTTAGGCAGGTGTAGGAAATGCTTATTTAATATATTTGTGATTATGGGGTGTTTGAAGTAAACTTCAAACAGATTTGTGGTCGCATTTTTCTGTATATAACTTTATGTAGCTCATTATCATTAAAATGATAGTAATTTTACATTGATTTATAAATTTATTATTTATAGAACTATTATTAATTAAAAATTTTCATTCCAACATCTCATGACAGTTAATAATTCAATACTTCGGGAAGATTTAATGAAAAAAAAGATTGTTGTTATGTAAAAAGTTGTAGTGTTTTGTGGCCAAAACAATAAATACATTTGAAAGGCAAAGGTTATTATGGTTTACAGAAATTAATATATCTCCGTAGAAGAATTTGTTTGTTATGTACACATAAAATATCCTGACACGTAAAAATAAAATTTGTAGCCTATCAAAATGTGGTTATAGTAGTAGAACTCAATACCATTGTAATTGTATTTATTCACTTCTTACTACTGGACTTGGCGGCAGGCGGTGCGTATGCCATCATGAGCTCCAGCGACTTCCGATTGGAGCGCACGGTCGAGCTGTCGCCCGACACGCGTGCCCTGGCCGAGCGCGAACTGAGGGAAACTCCGGAGAGGGTGCGCGAAGCCCTAGAACGCCTGAAGGAGCTGCTCAAAGAGCACAAAGACCTCTACTTCGGCGAGGATGACGAGCTCCTCACCATATTCCTGCGGCCGTGCAAGTGGTACCCCGAGAGCGCTGTGGCACTTGTGAGTTGTATACATGTTTATTTAACCTAATTCTTTATGATAACTTTTAAGGAATTTTGATAATTGCCTATATGGATAAATATATAATTATGTGAAAGGGTTTGGGAGAATTCCATTTTATTCATACATACAGAACTTTAAACAACTTCGTTAAAATTTAAAAGATCACGCAAACAAGATATAACTATATTTTCAGATTTGTCCCTATGTTATTGAGCTAAAAAGAATAAAAGAAACAATATACGTATCCGTAAAGATGTTTTTCTTTTTGTTTTGTAGCATCAAGTTTTATGCACTTCAATACCTATTAATAATTAACGTTACAAACTAAGTACATTGTTTAACATACTTTAAGACCTTGGGCTTAATCTAGTATTAGTGTTTGGCGTGTACTCTTTCATAGTCAAATCAAAAGTAGACATTTCTGATTTTTTTATTTGCTGTTGAAATAAAAAAAGATTTTTTTAAACTGTTCCGTATTATTATTATTAAGTATTCTTAATAATTTTACAAACAAGAAGTATTTTTTTTTATAAATTCGAAATTGTTAAATAGATTCAATGTCAGTGGCTACAGGTTTAGCGTTTATAAAACATTGCCGTGATCGTTATATTTATCAGTGCTTTGAAGAATTATTCAAACTAATTTACGTCGCCGGATTCCTTCATTACTCCACTCGTCGCTGCATGCGCAACGTTCAGCCTCCTACGGCAAAATTTTGAATGATCTACCGTCAGCGGTATTCTAAATCGACTAGGACGATTGGATCTTCAAGAAAAGAGACTTTCCTTTTTAAGATGCTAATCCTTGATGTTGTGGGTATCTATTAGATGGGGAATCTCACCTAGTCTCCGGTGGCTTGTATGCTCGTTTGCTTCTAGAACATCCTACAAATAAAAATATGAGACTAGACATTTTAGTGCTCGGTGCTGACATATTATTTGGATGACTGTTTGAATCTCTATGAAATTATCGTTAGCCTATAAGTTAGAAAATCGGAGTGACAATTGTAATATTTATTATACCTGTCCTGATTATGTATGATGTAACGCTAAAAGTATCGAATAATGCAGCACTTATTTGCCGTGCGGAAGGCATTGCAACCTCGTTAGTAGGTAACATTTGATCCGGCGCTTGCGCCGATCGGTCAGCTGTTGTCGGTCCTTGACACACGTGCCCGACACGGACACAAAGACACCCACAAGTCCGCACAATGCACGTTTGGACGGAGCGTCTTGCGTACGCAGCGATATCGTCGGGTCGTGTCGCGTGAACGTTCATGGATGTGGACCGACGAATAAATATCGTCGGTGTCGTTTGCATAATAGTGTGGGATCCGGTATGCAGGACTTAAATTTTCCCTCATATGTTAATTAATTAAAGTTCTAAGGACATACTTAAATGTAAAGAGTTCAATATTGTAAAAGTCATCTATATTGAATGATTCCAGAGCAACGTCAAAATGCCGTAGTGTATTCTGACCTTATTATTAATCGACTACCACCTTCATGACTGCCTCTAATATATAAAATTAATTAAAATTTTTGTATAAGGTCTGGGAAAAGAGTTGGCCATTTTTTAAGTAGTGAAATAATCGCATTGCTGTAGAAATTTTAGGACGTCTGATCAAAAAACTGCGACGAGTAGTTTTGACAGTTCTCTCTTGATGTTAACCTAACACTACCTAAAGAATTCTGTAGAGACCGAAACAGGTGAAAATCTGAGGGTGCAAGATCAAGGTTATATGGTGTACGTATTACCACGCCCCAACCAAACTCTCTCAATATTTGCTGAGTGGCTAAATATGTGTGTGGTTTGGCGTTATCATGATGACAAACCACACTGTTTCTGTTTATCAATTCCGACCGTTTTTTCTTCACTTCTTGCTTGAATCTCATGCAGTAAAGATCCGAATTTTCCCGGTGTACGGACGCGCATTAACACCTGTCACAATTGTAAAGTTACAGCTCGTTATTGATCCCATATTCTAAAGTTTTGTCATACTGTAACCAGTTCCACGCTGTTAGTTGTTATCTACAAAGTGTTCTGACCGTTCTTTAGTCACTTTCCACTAACGGTCGAAAGCAGATGGTCCATTTAATTTGATATTCCAATACAGAATGGGGTTGTATATGAATGAGGAAAACTTAAAATTTTACTTAGTCCAGTTCATGAATCCATTTTCCGTCTTTTGAGTAGATGTAAGAATAATCCTGGGATTGATAAAAAATGTGAGCCTCAAAATTTCTTCATGTACCGTTACAAATAAGAATCAAAGTTGTACAAGAATAAGTCTGAATTTTCATTGTTCTATGAATTTTTGATTTTTGATTTTGAAGTTCTTTGAATAGAACTACAAATGTTATGGGTTCGATGTAAATAATTTGAATTTCATTTAGGCGTGATTCGTGCGCCTAAAGTAAAATTACTTCCCGATATTTAGATTGTTTTTCATTTTTCGTTATTGTTATTATTTGTGTTACATGGATACCCTACTTCACGTTTTCTTTTCTTGCTGTGCGGTCTGGTTGTGCCTTGCCTATTCGATTAAAATTAAAATTCAATGCATCTTTATATCGTAGGCAACATAGCGCATAATTTTCGAAATACAATATTGTATTTTATGAATTTACAATTCGTTTAGAATGCGCTTTTTGTCTCAAGAAGTACAAGCCCATAATATGAGGAAACTACTTAAGGGTTGCTCGTTTCTAATTTCATCAGAATATCGCAGCAATCAAATGTAAAATTAATATACAATGAAAGAGTCATAAATTGAAATTGTCGTTAAGCCTAAGGGTTTTTCTTCTAAATATTCGGAAATTTTATAATAATCCTTTTTTACTAAGTCTTTATTTATTTAATTTTTTATTAGTAGTTTTGAGTTTATGTCGATCATTATTTTTCTTAGAAGTTACTAAATTTTCTATTTCACATACTTGCCCAAGTATACATTGATATATACCTGGGCATCTTACGTATATCTGTTAAATTTCTTTACTGTTACTGTTTTAATTTCTTCTATTTATCATTTTTTGACACTGTTTAAAATGTGGTATTTCAAAATTTCCTCCTTGGGTATATTTACCGCTCAGTAACGTCGCCGATGTGAAGTCAGCCACAGCTACGGCCGTAAAGTTGCGTATGTGCCCACTGTCGAAGCTTTTCTTTCGTATCGCCATTTAAGCCTACGTTTTTGCTACTGCAACTTTGCCCCATGACTAATTTCACGGCGGCACAATTTGTTGTTACGAGGTGTCTTGCATAATACAGTCATTATTTAACCTTGTCCATCTACGATTTTTAGTTGGACTCACCTTTTGAGGTTTGATATCTTCACAGTCATATATTTTAGTGGCCATTACTTATGCAACACTGAACACGCATGCGCGCCATGCACGAGAGACCTTATAGGTTGTATCTACACTGTTGAGCAAACTCTAATCGGTCACTCCAACAGGCAATTGCAAATTCAATTATTTTAATTTTGTAAATAAAGAGCTTGACTGTATTTTGATTTGTTGCACGTGATCTTTAAGTTTAGATTTTAATTTTGTTGAAGAATTACAGAAATAAATACAGTCAATATGAGGATTTCTCGATTAAAATTCCCATTTCACTTACCTTTTAGGTTATCAGTTTTTTATTTCCTGTAATTAGCTTTTGTCTACAGTCCCGTAGCCAAATTCTATTTGCATCCACTGTCGGTCTCGATTGCAGTCTCGTTACTAACCATTGGCGTATCTAAGAATATTGTTTAGGAGGCACAGCTGTCCAACTGAACTAATCACAGACATTTTATGAAAGATCATAAATGATGCTGAGGAATAAATAATAACTTTCTTAGGAGCGATTAAACAGTAAGCAATTCTTCAATATTGTCGATTTTTTTAGGTCGGGCAAAGAAGTTTCTAGGGTGGGCATTATCCACCAATCTCCCTCTCTCTCACCAAGCTACACACATGTGACAATTGGCAAATTTTTCTTCATTGAATTTTATATCTATATTTTAATATTTTTTAACTTGATATTTCGTAGGCCCACTTTAAGATTCCTACCTACGTATAACTTGTGGATCTCGATAGCCAGATCGATCGACAGAGATCGATTTTTAATAAAGTCCGTTCGTGAATAAATACAATTTTTAATAAACTTGAAAAAATGTATTCGAGAGCTAGAAATTTTAAAATCACAGACTGAACCGTATTTAGTATTCGAATGAAAGCTGCCCAATTTTCAATGTCAACGAGTGTCGAAACCAAATTGTGACTGAAATCTAGACAGCTTTAGAGTAAGTCTTAGAAAGGGGTAAACTTAACCTCGTTAAATTTCACTCTCAAAAGACACAACTTCGCGTTTTCCGCTAAAAACGCACCTTTATCCCTCGTCCTCTTTGCGGAGGCACGCCCTCTAGTGCCACACCGAGTATCGGGGTCCATGGTGTCGACGTGCCGAGCAGCGTTCAGTTTTATGATCGTCTATAGGATAAAACGAAACTAGCTTCTAAAAGGCTCGGGGTGCTCAATAGAGCGCGACAGTACTTGGAACCGGATCATTGCCTCCTACTTTACAAGGCACGGGTCCGACCACATCTGGAGTACTTTTGTTACCTCTGGGCTGAGGCACCCCAATATCAACTTTTAACTCTACACCGCATCCAACGCAGAGCACCTATAATCGTTGAAGACCCTGTAGTATCCGGACAAATCGATTTTTTTGAAGAGATGTAGTCACTGTGCATGCTTTATCGCGTGTATGACTGCTCTGAAGAGCTATCAATCTCATCCCTTACGTTGATTTCCGTCAACGTTTCGCTTTACCGGAAATACCTTTAACATAATCTTGATAGCTGGAATTCTTCTACTCTATGCTTCATGCGAAATTTTTTCCACGTACAGTGGGACTTTGGAATGATTTACCGTCAGCGGTATTCTCGACGAACTCTGATAAGGGGGTCTTCAAGAAAAGAGCGTATTGATTACTATTTAAAAAAGTCCGGCAACGCACAAGTGACTCCTTTAGGGTTGCGGGTGTGCATGGGCGGTGGTGATCATCTACTTTCCGGTGGCCCACATGCTCATTTGCTTTTTATAAATCTATGAAAAAAACTTTTATTTATTTAATAGATTGAGTATAAATTTAGGTACGTCTTTAAATTAAAAAATAAATTGTTTTGAACAGTTTCACCATTTTCAAAATATAAACGGGGAGCATTAAAAATTATCAATTATTCGATTCGAATATGCCCAATATTTTTTTGGGTATGTAATGTACAATATAATACGTTTTCGAATAATACAAATATATATTTTGGAATAAATTATTGAGTGTGACAAATATTTTTTTTTCTCACTTTATATTTTTTCTAAAAATAATTATTTGTTTTCATAAAAGAACATATTACAATCTTCTAAAGGTTATATTTTTTACTTAAAAATTCTCAGAGAAAAATTGCACGAACTTTTATTTAGAGAATTAATCGGTAATTTTCTATATGTTTTAGAATGTCGTGTTGCTTCATTTCTAAGTATAATATGTATATATCCATTTATATTACGTCAGAAATATACGTAAAACCTATATATGGAAAACGAATTAAAATGAAAATATTGTGGATCTAATTTGAAGTGCTCTTAAAATACAGAATCTTTAATTTTTTATATATCATAAAACATACGTTTGAGTTACCCATGCCGTGCATGAGCCACCCATCCTAACATATATAATAGTATATTGTGTGACTAAGGATGAAACAAAACGATTTCAGACCAGAGTGAAGTTGGCTGCCCGAGCGAAGCGAGGGCTGACATCACTCGGTCTGAAATCGTGTTTCATCCCGCGTCACACACTATATTTTTCATATCAACTGTATTGAAAATGCTAGTTTCATTGTCTGGAGCCGACAAGAACTAGATTATTTCACACAAACAGCGATAATACCATTTTATTACGTAAGTTTATTGAGGAAATCAAAAATTACAATTCAAGAACTTTCGATTTCGACGGTTAGAATGACAATTATAAAGGCATGAAATAAACAAAAGATACTCTGACAGGATTGAAAATAAATCTGCAACTTCGTTCAGCGGGCAGAAAATGATCAATTCCTGCCCTACGGACAGGAATTGCTCAATTGCTGCCCGGCGATGGTCGCATTGGTCTGAAATTGACTAGTTTCTGTCGGCTCAACAGGCATGAAACTAGGCATTTTCAATGCAGGCGATATAAAAAGATTATTTCAATGCATATCTCACAAGAACGATGAAATTGATCTATCAGGCTCTTTTCTACTTACCATTAATCCTTTGCATGATAATAAGTTATTCTAGTAGCTAATATTGTATTAAAGATTACGTCGCCAATTTCAAGAGATTAGCGGTCGAACAAGAGCGATACCGCGCCGCTGAATCACGAGAACGCATTGCAGCTGCTGATGTGTCTATATCTTGTATTTATTTCGCGTATTTTATCTTTCATATGTGGTTTCGCGTTGCACGTTTCAAAAGTACATATTGAAACATCAAAGTAGCTTAGGGTTGTCAGTATAATAATTTGTAGATAGCACATGCTTCAATCTAGTCCAAAAGACTTAAGGGTTACTACCGATCGGGTATCCATTTCAGGATTAAACCCGGGCTTAATACAGACCACGGGTGAAATGACACACGATTTTTTTTTAACTTAGGTCAAATAAAAACACTCGCCTCGTACCTGTAGAACACTTTAAGGTCGGGTCGTTGTCATAGGATTGGTGACTAGCCAGCCAGGGCGAGCGTTGAGGGTATAAGGTTCGAGTTCCTTCAATCTGAAATGCAAAGATTGTGAGAGAGTGTGGGTCAGTAACGGGCTGTTTAAAACCCAACGCAAATAACAAGTACAAATGACACCTCGATTATTTGCCAATTTCGTGCTATTTGTTGCATGCAAGCTTGATAAAATGTGACAGTCACCGTCGAGCACCGAACCTGTTACAACATCGATGGCGGATTATATGGTTTTGGATGATAGTTTGTGTCCCATGATGCGTTAAGATCTTTTGTACATCGTAGGTGTATCATCATCATATCGATTATATACGTAAAATTCCAGATGATTGCATCCCTTTTTTAAAGAAATTTCACAGTTATCACGTATGAATTTTATATATTCTCATAGATAGTTGCTTGCGCTATCAGTCAATAATTAACAAATTAATTATTACTTTCATTTGCACAAAATAATTATTTAAAAACAATATATATATATAAACACTGCCTTCTGACGATGAAATAAAACACAAAACACTCGTTTTTTCGCGTGGCGGTGCTTCTATTTATCTTGTATGATGTTTTATTATGTCTTTAAAAAAACAACTTTTCTACATCTTTTTTCGACTTGTTAAATGTAATATAATCAAGGGAAAAAGTAATAACTATTGAGAACCTATAAAGAAAAGAAAGAAAAAATGATTATGCTTATCGTATGCACATACATCTAAAAGTTTAAACAAATTTTTACAATTTTATGTATTTTCAATGTTTCATAGATTCATTGCATCATACGTTAATACATTTTAATAATTCCACTTTTAACCTATGCCATTTCTCACAGATCTCATTTATAATCAGCCTTTCATTTATGAGTCAGTTTAATAAATTGTCGTATCGTACTCGCGATACGGCGGCCATTTAGAATTGCTATTTATCTGTTTTATAGTCATTATAAATACTTTGCTTTTGCGCTATGGAAAAGTTTGTTTAACTGACTCCGTTAGACTGGAATAGGGAAGCGATAACGACATGACAGCTGTCAAAGGTCCCCCCGATACGACAGGCCCAATTATATATCGGATGCAGCGTCGCTGGCAATGGAGGATTGTTTTGAGAGCCTTCGTACGTGTAAAATAAACAATCGTAATTATCTGTTGTTTGTTGCCTTTATCGGGACGTTTGTGATCGTGTTACTGGGTGGATTATAAAGTAAATATTATTACTCCTTCGACCTTCGAATACCTATGGTCTATTACTGAAGTTACATTTGAAATGTGACCGACGCTTTGAATTTTTAATTTTGTAACAATTTTCTTCAAACCTTTTTCATTTTATTTCTATTTTTATGAAACAAAACGTTTAAGACAGCGGGATTTCGGAAAATTGGTATATTTTTCAATGAATTGTAAGTTATAAATCGCAAACAATTTGCAATATCAAATGGTAACTATATATGACATCTAATCAAAGTTAAAATACATTTAAGCTGCCAAAAATGTTTGCAATATGTCATTTATATCAGTCTAAGTATAGTTTAATTGCGTATTTTAAGTTACTATTTCTATTTATGTGTAAAATAAATGGAAATAGTAACTTAAAATACACAATTAAATTATACTTAAATTGATATAAATGACATATTGCAATAAATTATAGTTATAATTTGGCCACCAATAAAGCCCTATGCCGCATCTATTTACTTATACTGAGAGTAAACTAAAATTGTTGTATTGAATTGCGTTAAACCAGATCGTTTCATTTTATATTCACAAAATCTGTTTTACTTATCTTTCTATAATTTCATACATTTAATAGTCGGTTGTTGTTAATTACCGTTGGGGTAAACACAACCATTAACGACCAAGTGTGGAGTGTATGGATTTTTTACGAGTTTAGGACTATAAAGCGGTTGTCAATTTTTTAAGTTTAACGACGGTCGCCACGACCTGTGAACTCGCGGTGGCAAAGCACGTTGCCACGTTGAAGGCGATGACGCGTTCGTTTTCTAAAGATTTTCCGTATGTTAATGGAGCTGAATAACGAATTGTCGTATTGAGAATAAGAATCTGCCGATGTTTACAGGAAACCCTCGAGGTGTCAATAATTAACTTTTCTTAAAATCATTAATTAAATAAATTACTTTTTTTTGTATGTTAGGCAGTCTGGCCAAGGTCGGTCTCTAATAGATAAATGACTGATTGTAAAAATAATATAAATTAATCTAGAATTCAAAAAATACAGGAACGTGCCATGAATGAGTGTGACCAGTTATATATATGTAGTGATAATAAGTCCCATAATAATTAGTAGTTGTAATAAGATAGAAATAACTAGAGGGCGGTAAAATAATAAATACTACAATAATAATGAACTAAATATTAATGTATAATAATAATATTAATATGGTTATAATAATTATAGAGTAAATGAAATAAACTATAAAACTAGGTACAAGTATACCTAAAGATAAACGTTTCATACGTACAAATCAACTTGTTGCGTAGAAAACTGTTCTATTATTTATGAGTTAATCAGTCGCATAGTTTTATAAGCGGTTGGACTTTGCTTTACATGCTTCGATTAAATTATTATCTACTTAGTCATCGTTAAGGCAAAATAATTATCTTTCCGGATGCTTCTTCATTAAAGGACTAAGTTAAAAATTATTAAGAAATAAATACTTTCATTTAACTTTCTCATTATGGCTAATGTAGCGTGAAATTAAATTCCTGTTTAGTTAGTATTATAAACATGAATAATTATGATATTAATAATAAATTCAATACCGTTAAAATGCTCCCTTGCATGCGTGTTTAAATAAATTTTCGTAAATAATAATAATTTCGAACTAAAATTAGGCATCGATAAAATGCGGTTTACTATTTTAAATATTAATCTTACCATCTGTACGTTAATAAAATACATCGTTCTCATTCGCTTGCCGTCACGTGTTACACACGATATTGATTATCAGATGTACTAATGATCGATTACAAATGGAGCAAAGCACGAATATGGTTATCGGGTTAAGCCCTGACAAGTGGACTCGATAACGCAACCGACCGATAAGAGCCGGATGCACGCATGCGCGCGCGCACCACACGCGCACCCCGACGCCGGAATACTGCGGACGCTGTTTCCATGTCGTTTCTGATATGTTATGGTATGGTATAGTATGGTACGGTGTATGAGGTACGCGATATTTTTATTTCCTATCGAGGGGCTCGAATCTTAGCCCTCCACGCCGGTCCGGTGCGTGTACGCGACCGACGGCTTAATCCGCCTCCGAGGCACGGGGCGTGTGGTTTATTTTGGCTTAAGTTGAAACTCATCGGTCAATTTCATCCGTGGTCATGATCGAATCTGACATCTTTTGCTCCCAAACCGAAGCTTTTAACTGTCGAGCTAGAAGCGATAGTACCTACGTGTTTCACATATTTTATTTATGAGAAGTAATTAACGAAAAGTCTCACATAATTTGTGGTGAATGTTATACGTAGCGTAGGCAGTGTAATTTTGTACATTATTGTTAATGCAATTTTTTTTGTTATGAAGTGTAATTCGTTTATAATTTGTAATATTTAATTTTTTGGCTGTATATAAAAAATGTACCGTCAAGATGTCGGCATGAGCTTAATTCGAATAAAACGCTTTAATTAGTAATTAAGTTGACGATTGATATTAAATTTGTTTATTGACAAGTTTTATCTCAGTAACCTAGCTGACAAACTAAAGTGATATTGATTACTTCAATACTGATGATAACCTGTTATATTTTTTTGAATATTTATAATACGTTGCGAGCTTTTTTAATCAAATAAACAGCAACAATTTTCAGGGTTATAAATGAATTTAGTTGAAATCGAAATTGCCTAAACAGAAAATCAATCAAATAATCGGCACGGAATATTATTAATAAATGCTACAAACGAATTAACTCTTCGCTTAACGAAGTATAAAGAGTAGTTTATTGTATGATTTAAAGAATTTTAATTATAATTAAAAATTTCGTTGAAAATAAAACATTTGCCTACAAAAAAGGATTACAATCATTAATAGTAAGCGGTAATTATTGAAAGTACGATCTAGTGTACACTAGATAACGTAAATCTGCCAGTGGCAGTTATATGAAAGTGATTATTAGTGCTTGAGTGATTAAGCACTAATAATTAATTTCACATAATTACTTGAATAATTTTTTTCGTTTTTAGTCTCAGCATATGAGTCACATTATTGGTATTAAATTTACCTTTTTGATAGGAACATGTTTTCTAGGACAAGTGTGCACTAACCTTATATTTGTATCTCGCTCCTAATCTTAATGACTAGAAACAATAAATTAAAAGTTTATTGTTCCTCTGAACTAAATTCAATAAAAATATGATTTTGTTAACAATATCTCCTAAAATAAGAGCATCCTTACCACCGGAGGGAGGTGATCACCGACGGCCATGTACACTTCAGGGGAGTCACCGATGCGACATTGGCTTTCTATACGCTATAACACTAACGTCAAATTCGAACACTTGCATAATTTGTGATTTTATCTCCGCTCAAACGACAGATTAGTTCTTACGATGAGAGTTTCATGGTGAGCTATTTAATGTGTGTATTCATTCGGGTTTAAATATACAGAGCGGACTATTGTTGGTGATATTACGCCATCTTTAATCTTGTTTTAACGGGAGGTTTCAAACAATAACCGCTCAACGATTAAAATAATGATCGTCACTCGTCACAAAAGGTCTCCGACGTGCGCTATCGGGTGACCGCTGGTCTCTCCGATAAAGCGGGTCATCACCCGAAACAGCGGAACATAGTTACAATGTAATCGACTCAAAATCGAGTATCGGTCCCGTATTTAACGGTGAACGTGTCACATAAAGATGTAATGTGCGAGTCGGATTAACGCTTCGAGGGTTCCGTATTATATTTTCCTTCTGCTGGATGATGAATGATGCGGTGGTAACGTGACCGATCCGGATCGCAGACGAATAGACAAATGGATGATTAACTTAAGCTTATCGGTGACGGCGGTGGTTAGCGGACCCTGAACGGACCAGCGTTGACGATTTTAGGTTGAAGCCATAGGATCTGAAATTGATTGATCGATTGCTTAGCACTGCGTGAGGGTATACCTCAGTAGTAGATTGATAAAAAATTAAAATAAAAAAAACACGATTAAGGCTCAAATCTTATAAAAACAGGATTCGTAAAATCATATACAATTTATGAGTTTAAAAGTAATTGTTTATTTTTATCAATGTTTTTGCCATTTGTTCAACTATGCCCGATATCGATACCGATTTTTTTTATAATATCAGACACGGAAGACAAAGGCTGAATGTTGAACTTTCTGTTTTTGTTTATATAAGCTTATATTTTTTAAAAAGTATGATATTTCTCATAAACTGGTGGACGCTAAGAGCGAAATCGTAGACGTAAATACAATATTACGTGTATTTGTTAATAAAAATAACAAAATAAGTTGAAATCGAGCAATCGAGTAGTCACAGATATCTGTTTATGCGCGGTTTTATAGCATTTGACATTTTTAGTACCGCGCTGTTTCTTGTTTGTATCATTTCAACTAATCAGAACAGATAACAGCAATCTTGAACATAAATTAATATTACGTCAAAGGCTGCAATCGTAAATTTTTTTTCAAACGGGTTTCTAAATGCTGTAACTGACGTATAACATGTTCTCTACTTTATGACTCAATTTTTGGTAAAAGTTTGATATACGATTTGATAAATTGTAATGAAAACTGATACGTATTAATAATATATTGACTTATACACGAAATTTTAGAATGCATCGTATAAGTATAGTATAGTAGCGGTATAAACGTATTATTTGTTATGGTATTAATGTTTTTTTTTGTATTTCCCATTTAAATTTGAAACAAAATGATCGTTCTAGTCTTCACATCTGAAGCATGTTTTTTTCCATGATATTTTTTTTTCTCGAACACTTCACACTGAGAAATCCATCGATTGCGACTGGCACTAGATAACGTACCTAGCAGTTATTATTGTTATTGCTGGCACTCCTAAAGCGTTTAATAGAGAGTACGTGATAACTGGCCGGTGTTCGCAATCAGTCGTTAACCCGTTGTGCGCCGGCGCAGGGGAAGGTCGCGTTGACGAAATCCGCGCCTCGCCACATGGGCGATATGCATGCACGATATGTGATATAACTGCGAATAATCGTTTTTTTTTGCGTTGTAATATTATTTTTTAATTCTTGAATAGGGGACGGAGTTAAGGAACTTTGTGGATGTTAAGTTCAGCCAGCATGTTTGAGAAACAAACATGCTGGAGTTGCTTAACTGGTTGTAATGAAATTTTGATGAGATGTAGAATATGTCCTGAAATGAAACACGAGATATTTTTCGTATAAAAAATGTATAAATACTAGGAAAATTGTTATTGGAAACCGCGAGTAAATTAAAATTATCAAATAAAACAATTATTGCTTAATTTTAATTGACTCCTAGCAAAGCGGGCGGATGTAGGGCTTATTTTAACGGAATGTATTTTAAAATTATTTTTGTTTTAAAATAATTATAATTATTTTCTATGAAAGACGTGCATCATCATGCATAACATAATTGCAATCATATATAAATTTTATAATAACCAAAAAATATAAATAAGACTTGATTGCTATTATATTATACATTTAAACTACAAAACATATAATTCGATGGTATCCCATTTGTTGGCAAGTTTAGTTCCTTTTAAAACAGTTTGTTATTTAAGCCTTACGTAATAATTTTCTATCTTGTGTCACGTTTCGTTGTTCCAAGTCCTGGACCAGCTACGTTTTCAATATTATACTGTCAAAGTCGCGTTTGCTAAACATATTGTGCAATAAAGATATTTGATATGGACTGATAGTCATTAACGACAATAAATATTTAGGTCAAATTCATTTATCTCATGCATCCCAATCAGATACTTTCATAATCTTCATATTATAATCTCGTTCTTGAACATCGACACTTCGAGAATACTCATTTGTCGGCTATTTACGTTTACGAATGCAGGCAGCCGTCGTGAACTTTTACGTTTACGATAACCGTAATAACGTCTATCCGAGAGTTTATCTTTGATTTTTACAACGACGACTCAATTTACGGTCTGCGAATGGAAAATATTACAAAGACGCGGTCGTTTCGCGGGCACTTTATAGTAATTTTATATCGTTCGAATGGATGTCGTTTGACCGCGATGCATTTATGTATTTTGCTTTGCTGACTATAGCAGTTTTTCTTCGTATTATCATGCGATTCGAGTTAACCTGATGAAGCTGAAGCACTTATTATGATGCCCGTAACTTTTATAAATGACATTTCTGTATGTGTGTATATTTTGTACTTAACCGATTAAGGTAAATAATGTAAGGGTTAAAATTATTATGATATTATCAATATACGTGTACTTCTCTTTTGCGCACATTCCAATGAATCGTTATTTTTATGTAGCTTTATATACAACTATGATTTTATGGTACCTGTTAGGAATCTCTCATAGTTTTAAAACTGTGCATATTTAATATTACAGGCTTGCCAAATATAAGCTTATTTCAAAATGGGCAGCCAATTGACAGCTAAAAATGTATATTTGTTGTACTGTAAAGCGAAATTTAAAATAGCGAAGGCAAAGAACACGACAGTTAAAAGAAATAGCCAAATTCGTCAAATTAATAATATGTCAATAGACTATTGAGTCAAAACGTTGTCAAATTATGAAAATAATTATAAAACCGCATGCAACATGTCTTTAACAGGCACCGACTCTAAAAACAACCAATTATTATTTTATTTTAAAAATTTTGTATGAGATTTATATATATATTTTAAAGTTATTTTATATTATTTACCTACATCATTCCAAACTATTTTTATATTATTCGATGTGTTGTGAGAAATTTCCTTTTTCTTGTAAATGTTCTGAAAATATCCAACTGAGATGACAACTTTTTGTCCGTAGATGCGCCGCATAGCGGAATTCAAGCGCGACAACGCCTCGTTGCTGGACGGGCTGGTGCCGGAGGACGAGCGCGACGCGTTCCTCAACCACAAGGTGGTGAACGTGCTGAAGGGCCGTGACCACAAGGGCCGCCGCATACTCCTCGTCAGCGTGGGCGGTGAGTAACACAACCATGCAGTATACTGTCGTCGGTGTGTACCGAAAATCACTTCTAATAACAAATGCAACTATGTGCATAATGAGTCTCGGTAGTGCGTTCGGCGAGTTAGAAAATAACCTGCTAGTGCACACGGTTTATTTAAATGACTTAATGGGCATTATAAAAAAAAAAAACTGATAGTTTTTGTATTAGCAAAGATATATTTGTACAGTACAACGCACGTAACTCTACCGCTGTAAAGTTCGTCACGAAAGCGTCGCAATGGCGTAAAATAGGAACGCGGCACAGGAGAAGGAAGGGTCGGGGAGCATAATACAGGCGCAGTATATCATTAGCAGTCAATTCAGAGCGGCAGAGTTTCGTGCGTTTTACTGTATGTAGACTGATTAAGGAATCCATTTGAATATTCTTGGTCGATACTTACAAAATATGTATAGGAATATTTAAAACAACCTTTTAATATCCACTAAGGATATGCTATACTGTATACCAAGGGAGAGTCCATACTATTTCATTTTGGTACAGATGATAATTCTTATCAATAATAATAAGGTATCGAAAGTAAACTCTAAGTATTTAATTTTATTTTTGTTCTTTAAGAGCAATATTTTTGTCGTTTGTCTTATAGGTACCCTAAGCGCTCGAGAATTTGAATTGTCAATCTCCTTTTTCTAATACGGCGGTCAGCCACTTTTGTCGCAAATATCCTAAGACTTCTTTCATATTTTTGTATCATATTTCTTGAAGATTTTGTCGATTGCGAGAACAAATCGTTAACAGCACAAAGCATTTTACAGCGGTTTGCAGCGAAAGAAAAAACGCAATTCGTGACTGTCGTAAGATTTGACAGATCGTCCATGCCTAATCTGATCTAAACCACAGACATGAATTTGATAATATAATTAAATTGTATTCCTTTATGTATAGAATCTTACTAATCAAATTTCGTTACAATATTTTATGGTTTATTTGCTTTTAATTTTAACGTCACGAGAAAACCAGGATCGTCAATGTGCGAGCGAAACGTGAACCAATTCTTGGTCAATTGACCAAGCGGCGAGTGGTGGCAACGCGACGTCTGTAGCTAGACGACTTCACCTGTGCGGGCTGAGGTTGTCGACGGCGTGGTCGGCAAGACTGTGCGTGTCTTAATACGTGACGACGGGCCAATTGTGTAGACTTAAAAGGACCTAATTTGTATCATCACGACATCACAACTACGTTATCGGCAAAACTTCTCCCCCTGATGTAATTTTGACGTTATATCGATACACACCGATACGATTTAAATTCACACAATTGGCCGATCGCCATCTTCGTCCATTGTTAGACCACATGTTTCTTTGTTTTGAAATGAAAAGTGCCAGGTTTTAAGTCATTTTTCTCGGTAACGTCGATACGTTGAGGGCGTAGTTCATTTTTCAACTACAATAAGAACTTTTCTAAAAACGTATATATTCACTATTCTTAGTCTTTTTAATATCTTCACTTAGGTTTTTTCGCGAAAGAGGGCCTCATCCGTTTCAGTGGTTAATGTACGTAAGCGACTAGCTAAAGTCCGGAGTCTTGTTCAGTCCTCTGTTATGAAAAAAATACAATTCCGATAAAATATCGCAACTGTTGTTGTTTTTAAATATTGTAGTCTGCGGTTTTGGTTTTTTAAAAGTTCCTGTAATGGCCGTTGATATTTCAAGTAGGTGCCTTGCCAGTGTCTTAGATTCGACGGTCTTTTGACAAGTCATCTTTGAGACAAAATGTGTGTTGAATGCTTTCACGTTATTAGTAATATTGCTGAGTGAATCGCTGAGCGAATCACTTAATGTAGATGAAACGCCCTGTCGATAGGAGTTCAGCAGGTAATTTATACTTACTTTATAACTGTAATCTGTTAGTAATGAAGCAAGAGCTGCTACATTTCATTGTTCAAGTGTGTAACAAACATTTGTTAGATTTTGTGTCAGTAGTTAAATGTATATGAAGGGAGTGCGTTACGTTGAAACTCTATATGTTTATAACAAATGCTGTTAAAGTTTGTAACCCGAGAGGCGATACGCGCGCCACTCGTGGCCGCTAGCGTGTTGTGGCGTGACCTATTATTTATTAATCACGAATCTATTTTCTAGGCAGAAGGTCGTGTGTTGAAACTCAAAATACAAAATTTGTATTCACACTTTGGGGGTTCGAGATAAAACAATTTTCTTCGTGATGGTCCTTGAAATATTTTCAAGGAATTTTTATTATCGTTTTGATTTCGGTCGATATTCAATCTTTGAATCGTTATCTATTGTCCTCACTTTTGTTATGCGCCATAAATATTTAAAAAAAATCTAACAATACGCCGACACTAAATTTGATTCTATGTTGCATTTGAGTAGGTATTCATTACCGCGACGGTGAAAATAACTCTTCAATTTTTTTAATATAATAATTAGTTTTCTTTTCAGTACACTCATATTTGGCTACAGTAATATACCTAAATTATTTTATACTTGAAAAATATAGCAACGAAAAATATCATATTATCAATATATATATATGCCAATATATTTTTTAAAACAAAAATTAGTAAGCAATGCTAAAATAGTCTTTTAATTCTATTTACATAAGCTAATATCATGTACATGGTATTGTTTGTATAAACACATCCCATCAATTTCACAGTAAATGTTATATGAATATATGTCTTTATTTCATTAATATATGCGATAAGGAAATTATCGTATATACAATCAATAGTCCTCTATTTCAATATGACATAAATTCACCGTAGTGGATTTAGTGAATTTAAACTTTGACTTTAATCTACGACAGTTAAAAGGAAAGGGTTTAAATTCTCGGCCGTGGGCGAATCCACCAATGAGTTTTTAGCTCGTGTAAAATGAAATCATTTGGTCTGTGGCTCATAGACAATGTTCAGCCATTTCTACAGTGCTGTGCGCGAATCTTTGCCGCTGTGAAATTAATAACATAAAACGACGCATTGACGTAAAATTGGAACACGGAGCAGAAGAAGGAGGAGTCGTGGATGTGCATAGCATCATTCGCAGGCAATTCAGAGCGGCAAAGATTCGTGCGTTGCATATATCGCTGTCGCTCACATCGACGATAATGGCCCTGAACAACCCCCGACACTCGTCAATGACGGCATGGCAAGCTCGAGGGCTAAATTTCATCAATTCGAAATCAAAGATTGAGAGAGGGTAATTAATACCTATTTAAAGAGTAAGAAGTAATGTCGCAAGCGTTAGTATTCTTTCTTATTCTCAGAGTTATACGCAGGGGGTTGAACGAATATCAATCTTATACTGTGAACTTCCATTACACCTCAATGCTTTTCATTTATTCAAATTTTACAAAGCTTTTGAGGGGTGAGTTTCGATGGCCTTAGTGTTCAGTTATTTTCGAAACATTTTCACGTAAACTGTTTGGCATTTCGACAAAATATAATTAACTACAGATTTGTTACGAATAATTTTCATTTGAATTTTGTGCTAATACCAAAGTGACCGACATATGCTTTTGTTTGTTTCTGCCAGTGCAACAGAGTTGAGTTTTTTTATTAGTTTTTTTTTTTTAATATAGAATCAACTAGTTCTGTTTCTGTGTACTTATAATTAAAATTTCCTTGTTTTTGTTAAAAATATGTATTAATATGTAACTATTATCAGGAACTTGGGATCCGAAGAAAGTGACCGCAGACCAGTTGTTCCGACTGTTCTACCTGATACACGAGGCGGCCATGCTCGAGCCGGAAACGCAGGTCAACGGCAGCGTCGTGATCATGGACTTCCACAACATGGGCTGGGCACAGGTTAGTCGGTAGCAAACTCCTTACTGTATTTGTCTCTGTGAACTCTACGTCTAAATTCCTATAGGCGAATTGGCCAATTTTCTTTGGTCGATGTCTTATTAAAAAAAAATGTATTTTTGTAGGTTAAAGACAAACTCTATTACATTTTATAATTTTTTTTAATTGGAACCTATCTGCATAAAATCATCTAGGTATTTGTTAATTTGGGACACTTCCTATTGTTTTTGTCATGCGAAACATAGAACAATGACACTTGCGTAAAGTAGAACAAAAGAAACAGCTGACCCGATAAAACGTACACAACCTCACGCCTGCGCAGACGGACATCGAACTCTAGACATCTGTCTCTGTGGATATTTGTGCAAAACAATGAATATTGGAAATTTTACAGAGTTGATTGAATGAGTGATTAATCAATCCTGTGTTGCCAATGAGCCTTGACTACCTATGCCGTCGTTGGTACGAGTATAGTTGTTTAATGTGTTTCCAGATATATATGATAAAAAGGTTTTATTATTTCAATAGTAGGTACTCTCTGTATTAGATTAAGCATCATGATGAAATATTTAAATTGCTAAATACAGTAATAAAATGTGTATCAATTTTAAAATCGATTAAAAACTAATAGCGCGATAGATTCTTCGCTATCTCTTTTTTGAAAAACGGAGTCTTGAACATGTATTCTATCTAGAGCTATTAAACAATAACGTCACAGCAAAACATTTTTGTCTATGGTTATGTTTGTAAAAGTCTAAAAAAATAACGTGACTGCACTCCATCTTATATTTATAAGAACAAAAAGAACTACAAAATCCATACAATGCTATGCCATTTTAAAACCTTTTACGGTATTGAAAATGCAATCACCACGATATTTATTTTAAGATAGCAATACTTAGACTTTATACATTTTAACATTTTGCCTTTGGTTCTTTAAATGTAATTGAACGTTTTAACATAAAATAAAATAATAAACAAATATTTCATGGCGACGTCACATTTTTCCCTGTTCAGTATTATCTTTGTGAACTTATGCAACTTTTTTATCACACGATTATGCGATGATAAAAGGTTTACTCGATTATCGTTCACTCAATGAGTATATAAAAATTCTATAATTATATAAATAATTGATAATAAATAAACAACAATGTAATTGCGTTCTTTGCCTCGACCAAAACAACGAAAATGTCAGGCGTCAGGCATCATCAGGTGAATTTCTTTGTCCAATATATTCTCTTCATAAATATTCCGTGTACAGGAGCATAATTATCATACATTTGATTTGGCAGACGTTAGATAAATATTTGACTAAGGGCCTGTTTCACCATTAACCAGTAAATTGTGAAATAGCTAAGGGTCAATTATTTCTTAATTATCAAGTAGGTATAGTTTCGATTAACTCAATATCAGTTTGACCAAGTTCTGATAAATAATAAATAATCGTTCTTGTGAATACTATCCCTGTTAAGTTACATGTTAAGTATTGTACTTTATGAGGAACCTAAAAAAATATTTACCAGGATTAGCGTCTTATTCATCTTTCAGAGTTTCATTAATGTTCAGATGATATATGATGGAACGCAAAAAGTTATCATCAGGCAGTGACACAGGTGAATGACATTGTTTGCGTCAATTACGGAAGAGGAGCAGCGGGTCGCGTTTCGTATGTAAACCTCGTCATTCCTTTAATTAACATAGACTTTTAATGCGGGCGCTAATGATGCCTCACAATTAATACGGCAACAGAGGCGCCACCTCCGCGCGGATGCGGCGGGAGCGAGAGCGAGAGGGCCGTCTGTTGACGTCGTTTGCGCGGGTGCGGAGGTCGGCGAAGTTATTTGCAAGCGTTTGCGGGGACCGAATTCTAGTGTTCAACAGCTGTAGGTTATTTTTTCTGCTGGAAACGAAATTCGACAGTTGTAGTTGTTTCTCGATTAATCCTTATAATGTGTAGAATTAAAGTTGTATGAATGTTTTGTTAAAACAACATTTCATGAATATGTCAATTATTTCTTATATATGGGTATTATGAATATTTCATATATTGATATTAAGATCATAAAAAAGTATTAAATATATATATGTAAATTATGAAAAAAAATTGAACAGTGCTTAATTAGTGCTTAATTTAATATTTTTTAGTTTTTCTACAATCTACGACTAAAATATTTTAGTCAAGGAATTTTTTGAGTAATACTTATAGAAAAATATTTACTGGTAACAATTTTTCGTGTTCTTCCTTGATCGGTACGAAAAAAAATTTGTACAAATTTAGCGTCAAAGTGCTGTATATGTTTACGAATCAGTTCTCTCTCCTTTTTAATTTCGCTCATAATCTGATTCTCCATTTTGTTTTCATGTCAAATTTTAATTTTCTATGCCATTCAGTATCAGAGAAAATCGTCTGTGACCGATTGATAAAACATCGACATATACTAAAATGATCGTAATAAGTTTTATCTTTTGGAACGAAATTCTAAAAATGTGTAATCGTATATGCATTAAAAAAAAAAATCATTTGTAATTTTATTTTCTGATGTACATTTCAATATTTAATTTTGCACGGATAGCTATTGCGAGAGTTTTTAGACCAGTCACACCCATCTCACGTTAGAGTATAGTGTCGTAGGAGTTGAGAATAAGTCCCCCGAGTTGTTGGCACAGCCGATACGGTCACTGGACAATGTGTCACCGGTAGACTTTCGTCTGCATTAAAGCCCATTGTTGTGCCATTGTTCTTTGTAACGGATCGCTCACAATTTATTTTTAATAACTTTGTGTTTATAAACATTCAAATCGATTCTAAGATATTAAAATAGACAACATAAGTCATTAACATATTAAAATTGTATTTAAAATTTATAGTAAATGTTCCCAAAATCGTTTTTGGCAATGGTTTTCTGTCATTTTTACATATAAAATGGATTTAAAAAAATGTAATTTTCCATAGTAAATATATCTATAATATTTCATTATATGCATTCACTTAATTATCACTAGTTTGATGTTTACGTCATCAACATAAATAAAAATGACAAACTGATTATTAATGTTATAATAGCTTGTGGATAAACTACATTAAATAAAGGATTTTCTTGCAGAAGTAAAAGACCTATCATTTTTTAAAGCATCTTATAGAAATGAAAACATTTACAATTTCAATTAAATTGTCCACCCTGTTCGTTTTAATACAATCCATTTATAAATATTCACAAGCCAACGGTAATGCAGACAATAACAAAATAATAACCTCATAATTAACGGAACAATTCATGCCACGAAAAGGAGTTTTTTAACGATTTATACTTTTCGCTATTTATTCCATAATTCAACATAAAAACAGCTGGCAACATACAGTTTATGATAAATATAAAGAGCGATTGTTGGAAAGTCGTCTATATGAACTTGACACAAACAATGATAGTGTCAACGAACTTGAAAAATTTCCCGCGCCATGAATACCGTACAGCATAGCCCGCACACTCAGGGTCAAGCACGCGGAAACCTGGGATTGGTTGAATATAAAAATACCTTTGAAAATAAATGTATTTTCATATAACATACTCTATTTGAAATTTAACGAGGCAACGGCCAACTGCGATTTGTACCGCTATGTTACATAACTATGTATCGAAATTGGCATAAAACCTGTCTCCGGTCAGTAGCGTAGGAATAATCCATATACTAATCATACATAGACAATATTTAAACAATAGAAGTATTCTAGGTGAAACATAATGCATTAAAATCGATCATACACAAATTCGCATTAACGATATGACTACAGAGTTTCAACCCAGAGACAAGCCGACATATGTTTACAAGAAATCTATGATGATCGAATCAAAGACATTCATGCAAGGAAAATTATGTTTTCTATTGGGGAGTGTACAATTACCTTTACTACATTACTATTCGTCTGCTTTTGAACCCTATGTTTATTTTGACGGTTAAATTATAGTATTCAGCGGTTCTTCAGATGCCTTAATTCTGAGAATAAACTGAATTTTTCACATGCCATTAAGGTAATAAAAATATAGAATGCTTTTTCTCTTAATTTGGTTTATTTCAGTTTAAACCAAGTTTTTTTTTTAATAGATATTATATTTCATTCCCATGTTTAAACAAGACTCGTTTAGTGAAAACCATTCTCAAACAATCCAAACAAAGCAAACTCCGCACTGCTGCGAGCGCGCATGCGTTGAAGAGCTGTTTCTCAAATAAGTTTCAGATTTCAGCGTCAGATACTTATTCCGCGTAATGGACGAAGGAAAACGTATTTTGCGTTTTATCGGCCAAGCGATTACGCGTCATGTGTTTATTATGTGCGATTTTATCGTACCGGTTGATTTGTAAATTTTCGCATTGTTGTTTTGCGGCTGCGCAGGAATATAGCACGTGTAAACCTGAATAACAAATAGCGCGACCTTTAACAAGAATTTTCTTTTTGCTGATATGATGCGATGACGCGTATGAATACTGTTTACTATTGATTGCGAATCGTTTTAAATTAGAATTCATAATTACTGCTTGTAACGCATGCGAATAAAATATAATGTTAATATTCGATTAATAATTTATTACATCGATTTATAATTTATTAATTACATCGGACGAGTAGTTGATTCGTGCAATCAGCGACGACTGTTTGAAATGTGAATCACTGTGACTAGGTATATCATAAAATAGAAATTTTTTATGTATCCACGTGAATTTTCCATTAAGAGAAGTGCCTTAAACGTAATATTTTACACAATTATTTGTTTTGTTTGTTTCATTGATTATACACAGGAAGAATAAAAAAAAATTATAAGTTGGCCAAAAAAATTGCAAAACTTCCCGCTATTTTCAAGCTGAAAAAATCAGAAAACAATACATATATATTTTCAATCTTGAAGAGAAGAGTGGACAGATAGAACTTATTCAAGAAGTTACCAATAAAGTAGTTTATGAAATTATTCAAATCAACCAATTTAGTCCAAATTGTCCGATCTAATGTAACAAATCTAAAGCAATATAACTTTTTTGAATATTTTGAATCTAACTTTACTCCGGCGCTTCTTTAAAAGTTAATTTTAAAAAAATTTTAACATTTCTCCGACAAAAATCTTTGGATTAATATAACCGATTTCAATGGGCTTTGTCGTATGCAGCAACGTTATTGAATATTGATTGGTAATGATTACACGAGTATTTGGCAATGAATGGTTCGTTATTTTTAAATCTAATAAAAAGAACAATAAATATTGTTAAGGTTTTTTTAAATACTAAATGATCACATTTCTCAGATTAAGCTAAAAAAATGTATGTCCATTAATACAATTGTAGGTTTTAGTAACGTTTATTAAAACTTGGTGAAAATATGGTTGCTTCAAATGTTATTAAGGTTTTATTTTAATTATAGAGTAAAAGATTAGGAATCGCGATCAATAATCAATGATGAATAAATGTTGATCAGCGCCGGATCAACATTTATTTATCAGGAAAACCTTCCAGATCGTCCTCAGCCAGTCGCGCGCGAGGGGCCGCACGTACCACCTTGAAGATTGAACGGGTCACATGAATTCAAATAGAATTTGCTTAAACCAAGTACATATGCTTATTCAGCTGGCTCACTTACGATAAGAAGAAGAAATTTTATACGCTATATATTACCTGCCAATAGAAAATGAGTGTTTATAGTTGTGGATACGTTTAAATGTATTGCTTGGTACGAACTTGAGTTAGAGGATAAGTTTTCGAGTGTTTTTTACAGCTTATTATAGTAATAATAAGCCGAATCGCTGATTGGATATTCATAGGAGAGTGCACATAAGTTTTGCGGTTGCCCGTCTGTAAGTCACAGATATTCTTTCCAGTATTAGGTGTGTATGATGACTCGTGAGGACTAAATTAATTATTTATATGTTTAACGAATTAAAAAGAAAAAGAAGAATATTTTTAAGAACGTCGAGTAGAGTTTGAAATAATTCAGAAAAAATTTGAAATTCCAATATACGGGTAAAAAAAAATTTCCGAATGTCTGTTGAAACTCATTCACCGTTTCTGAGAATACTTTTTGAATTATTAAAAAAAAACAAACAAATGAAGACAAATATAGCATACCATGCAATACTTCTATAAAACACGCAACATTAAAACTGCTTTCTTTTACCTTTGTTTCACAACCTATTAATTAATTGTTCAGTACTGAATACTGAATTAATGGATGGTAATGGTATGTATATGGAATACAGCTTAAGCTATTACGAAATCTTTTAATTTTTTTTTTGCCAGCAAAAGGAACACTTTCAATCTAAACAATATTTCAAGTTTCAATGCTATTCTTCTATTATATTAAATTCATTTTCGTTACGTGGGCGCTATAGCACGACGCAAGAGTGGATCAAAGGCGTGGCGTTAAAGCGTGCGACCACCTCGACACACGGAGGCTGCCGCAAAGTTCGACATTCAGTCCAAAATCAGAGCAACGACGGCATCGGTAGCCACACGTCAGGCATTGCGCGACGATGTCGTCGCTTGCTGTTGATCGATTGGACGGGCATTCATGAACAGTGAAATTGACGATACCCAAATGTTTGACTTTTACACTTCTGACCTCAGCGATTATATATATAGTCACTCCGGACCATTACTGTGGTCTTATTGAAACGATTTTCCGAATGAGGTCTTTGCACCATTTTATTACACTGTTATTTAAAATGTGATGCAGTTTGATACTTCGGTAAAAATGAATCAGCAGAATTTTTATTTCATCTTTATGAAATCGAAAAATAACCCAAAAGGGCATTTGAATGATATAGTTAAAATTTTCTCTCATAAAAGCTAGCCACCATTCTAATTTGGTTCGTGACGTCACTGGAGAGTCAATAGCTGTCAATTGTAAACGACAGTGATGGTGTCTGAAAAACGAGAGATGTGTTCGACATTCACTATATTATGACATTATAATAATCGATTATGGCAACGGTTTCACAATTTTGTAGAACAGACACAGAAGTATTGAATCTTTTAAATGAAATACAAAACTTGTGTCATATTTTTTTGAATTAAAATCTCATATCGCAGAACTATGATCCGAGATTAAAATTAATTTAAATTTGATTATTCACGTCGAAACCACCTTAATCATGCGTTTTTGGATTTATTTGCGCACACAGTAAAATGTCCTTTTCTCGTTTCGGCGAAATTGATCAACCTTGAAGTCATCTTAGTGTTTTTTTTTATGTATTAACGGTAATTGATGTTTTGTCAACTTGAACGATACTTCCCGCCTACCTTTTCAAAGATGGCGAAAAGCAAACACTCGCATGCCGTATAGGACGGTCCTCAAACATCAACATCCTTTAGCACTCGAAAGTGCCTAAGTAGGCACTACCACATCTTGAGTGTCTTCGTCAAGAGATGTGTTATTGTCGGAGAGAGATCGGTGAAGCCTTGCAGGCATTTTTCATCTTTATTAACGAATTATAATTGTGCAAATCGTATTCTTATTATTAACATTTACAAAACAATTTAAGTATTTGCTGATCATTTAGGTCTCTCGAAACGGCCCTAAAAGAAAAATTCACCTAAATGTAATAATCAGGGTGAAATACCTTCATTATTGTAAGAATGTTATTCATTTTTATAGAAATAACAAAATTCGAAATTGACAAATTTCTCTTTAATTACACGCAGTTCTGCTTTACTAACAACACATACTAAAATACATCAACTCACCTGTAATTTCATAACGAAATTGCACTATTTACTTTTTATTTCGTAAAGCAAAGAAACGTTTCCGACCACTGAGCATATACAATCTATATATTCATATTCATCTATGATATACAATGAGTTATTCGTTAACTGAACTGGAATTAAGAATATACTGCTGTCGCCATCTACCTTGATTTGTTTGAACTAACATATCGTAAAATGGTATGTGGAGTAACGTTACATTGTCTTGAAACATCAAAATTTTAATTTTATTTTTAATTATACACGATACATTTAATATACAGCCGACGTATTTTATAAAATATGTAATATTCGGTATAATTTCTAGAGGTTTCAGTTGTCATGTTTTTGATAATGTATTATAAACTGCGATAATAATTCTAAACAATTATTTTGGTTTCAGACGCTTCTTGATATTCAATCCCAATCAGCATTTCAAAAATATCTCTAAGCAGCGGGTACCTATATCAGACGTATGGCTGAAAATTGACTAGTTTTGTAGTTTCCACGAATTGTATTGCTTCTTTATGGAAAGAAATCACGATCGCCTTGTTTCATAATAATCTGGATTAATCGTAATTTAAAATTGGTCCTACCGTAAAAAAGTTTAACACAAGTGGTCTCGTAGGTTCTCACTGGTCATAATCCTTGGCGGTCACCCACATGCGGGTCGACCATTGAGCAGTGGGGTCGACCTTCGAGATGCGCGTGCGATGCGAACTCGATAATGTAATCGTGCATACAGTATGATATAACTGGTTGAATACAAATAAAAGCATTAAAAAAAACTGTATTTATAATTCATTTTGATAGTGACAACTAAGGCTTAAATCATAGATGTATAAAAAATACATCAATCTTTATTATAGATGTATAGAGAGATCTTTTTTATAGATCAATGGTCTAAATTTAAAAATAATATTATACGCTGTCAATTGATATTAACTAACGTCTCATATTGTGTATTATACACAAGATTTATAATAGACTTATATAATAGAAGATTTATAATAGAAGATTTATATTAGTTTTTTTTTGGAAAATGCATTTGGAATAATTGTTCTATATTTTTACATTAATGCTGTGCAATGGTCGAATTTTACCATTATATGAGGTAAACTAAACTGAATGTATAATCACGGCTGTAGTTTATTGCCGATCGAAAGAGCATTCGAGACGGATTCGATGAATTTTCAAATTCTCCGATTTCCTGTATAAGATCTATCTATAATGTTAGAATCGATCAATCAACAGATTGATAAAAAGGAGTTCCAGGTCAAGATTGCGTATTAAAAGTTCACTGCTAACCTCTTATCAGTACCTAATTATCATCGGTGGTAACAGTATTTACAAGATAAATATGTAGCAATTAGTGATTAAATAAAGCAATTAGTTAAACGTAATAAATACTCATCAAGGTTATTCAAGGCTATGAGAGGATTATCGAGAGTTTTAACGATTAAAAACTGTAATTAAACATTTTGCCTTAATTTTAAATGTGGACATGTGTGTTGCCTTTAAGATATTTAATTAAAGATGATGTAACGAGAATAATTTACACTATATTAATATCGATCTGCTAAAGTTTATATATACATGTATAACCATATAGCGCATTGATCGGTAGTGGAACTTGATTGTTGTCTTAGGCGCATGCGCGATCGACTAAATTACGAAATATAAATAAATAGATAAGAAGTGTAAAAAATGTTAAGTTAATTAAATGCAAATAAAATCATAATATGTAGTGGGTTTTTTTTTTTTGGAAATTTAAAGTATTATAATAAATTATTATAATATAAATAATTCAATTTTTAAAATTATATTATTAAAAAAAATGATATTAATTTTAAGACATAAAGTATTTAATATTTTTTACTGGATTGAAATAGAATTAGCTTTTCTAGTAACCCATAACTGTATGTTAAATTAATATTTCATATTATTGGAAAAAAAACTCAAAACAATAGACGTAATGACTATTTTGCTTAACTTTGACAATTTTCTGATTTGCAGACTATGGGCTTGACGCCAGCTTTCTCAAAGCGGCTGCTGACCTTCATCCAGGACGCCATGCCCTTGCGGCTGAAGGAGGTGCACTTCGTGAAGGAACCGACGCTGTTCAACGTCGTGTGGAACATGTTTAAACCTTTCATCAGAGAAAAACTTAAGAAAAGGGTGAGTTGGTACAATGTTTTTCAATCTGGTGTTATACACGAGATCCTGGATATGTTTTTATAAACAATAATGTCATAAATATTATATAAAATGTGTTTAATAACTATAACAATACAAACCTTCCAACTCTTTATGGACTTATATTATATACTAATATTCAGTTACTTATAATGCAGCAATTAAGGAAGATTTACGATATACGAAATTAGTATGATTATCAGAATAATTATTTTTTATTACTTATATATCCAAATAATAAGTTTAAAAATATATGAAATATAGTAATATGTACATTAAATAAATGTATAAAAATATAATAGATAAATTTTGGACATAAAGGTACAAAGTTTTTAAAGTTAGTTGAAACATTATAAAAATGAAAAATGAAAATAGAAAATCTATAAAGATTTAGCGACCGCATTGCCAACACGAAACTTTATGATTTAACTATATTTTGTATGATAAGCGATCGCATTATTCTTACATATTTTGAAATTGTACACAAAGTTTACTAAATCATGCCACTATGCTTAGGCGCAGCTAAGTCGCCTAATACATTTTTGTCAAGTTGATCATTTTACTATGTTTCTTAGGATGCCACGCAATCGGCTGATTTTTCGTACCAAAAAATATTTGTCTGTTTCTATTTTCAATTACTAACTATAAAATAGATATTTAAATAGTTGCGTTTAACACAGAAAAATCTGCCTCGAATGAATGTTCAATAGATAATATTAAAACATATTTATTTATTCGTTCTAGATATTCTTCCATGGCAAGAAAATGTCATCTCTACATCAGTATTTGGCTCCAACCCACCTACCTTCGGATTATGGCGGTGAGCTGCCCGCGATCGACTATTCAGGAGCCGACTGGTTCCCGGTCCTGGACGAGCTGACTCCTCACATAAAGAATTGGAACAGCTTTGGTTTCGTTAAGAACCCTTAAGATTATTTGATTTTTTTTGTAATCAACGAGAAAGGTTAATGAGAGAATAGTTAAGTTGAAATTTAATAGTTATGAATGTTGAAATTGCAAGAATTAAGTTATACACGTGTAGAATTATAACTAAAAAGCAATTTGGAACACTATTCAGTTAAATTACTAAACAAAATAATTGCCTAATTTAAATAGGACTAGTTTACTATACTTTATTTTTCTCAGTTTCATTTAGAATTTACACCTTTGTAAATGCAAGTGGCGTATTCTCGTAACACTCTAGAACGTTTAAATAAAATTGTCAATTTTTACTGATAGTTCCTTTAATTATTGTTACGTAGCTAGGCGTGATTAAGACACGTCGTGCCTTTTGTTAAAAAATCAACAAATAATATTGATGTAATAAAACGCACGAGAAGAGGCAACCCCAAAATTATAGACAAGTTTTGTCCAGTTTTATAGATATTCTGTTCCATAAAATAATATTAGAAGCAGGCTATTATTTCTTGCAGTGATACTCAGCTATGTGATTATCATGTCAATGTCGTCACTTCATTATACTGGAAAAGTTTTATTGGTTCAAAAAGAGCTGACATTTTTTCAATTGAAGTGCCCATATAAATGTCATTTACGTTTGGACAGTGACAATAATCAAAAAAAATGATGATATTTATCAAGTAATTTTAGATGTATTTTTAGATATAAAATTTTAGACTATCTAAAGTCCAAATAGTAGATAATGGTCAGGTAATTAATTTGTACTGAGGCTGTCAGTGTGATATTGTTTGTGCCAGTTTTATTGAATATTTTGACAATTATCAATCGAAGCATGACAGTAAATTAATTTAGAATTGTAGGGTGGTTATTAAGTATAGCGATGTGGAATATAGTAAGAAGAATTTGATATATTACCTTAGTTATTATTTTTATTATGCTTATAGTTTTGAAAATTGTGATAATGATTTTCATAATTCCATGAATATTACTTATTAATGACACTGCAATACGCACCAAAAATTGCTCAAAGTTTGATAATAAACTTATAGTATGTAGTATATTTTTTGTAAGTTATATTTTTCATAATAAAGTGATTTTTTAATATCGTTTGCTTTAGTTTGTATTCATAGCCTGTGTCACTTTTCATCACCCCACTCCTTCATATTTCGAATAATCTATTTTTGGTTCTAGCGCCATTGAAATAGAAAAGCATAGAAGTATTGCCACATAAACAAAATGACAAAACGAAATTGGCTTAGTCGTAGGCGTGGCATACGATATTGGCTTCGCCGCCGTACAGATACATATTCACCATGTGTCTTTATTCTTTCTCTCTCTCGTCAACGGATGTCTTCATTCTTTCTCTTTCTTTCTCTTCGGTTAAGAAATACCGATGTTATTCGAAATTACATGTATAAAAATAATAATAAGGACGCTTTTATGAGATTTATTCCGTTTAAAAATATGTCGTATATCCTCATTTACATTCGTGTGAGTTATGTGCCACGAATGAACGTAAATTTGTTACGAGGTTATAATTCTATGCTTTTCTATTTCTACGACTAGCGCTAAGGAAATCACTCATAAATTCATGGTAACAATAGTTACCGACCAATAAGAAACGGTAGTATATCTTTATTTACTACGGAAGACAAGGATTGAGATCGTCTTAAAAAGAAAACTTGTAAAAATAACTAAACGGATTTTAATGTCCGAATTACCGGGATGTGACGTTGATTCGCAGAAGCACCATGTAAAGTGGGGACTTGTCAAACGCCGTTTATCAAGAAAAACGTAGCAAAAATTCTTTTGTGGTTTGTAGATTCCTTGCATATGACGTCGATTTCGAAAGTAACATTGCCTCGAATGTGCCCGTTAGACGTAAATCATTCAACTGTTTTCCTCTACTCTTCGAAGTTCTAACACATCATATCTCGATTGCCTATCTAGAAATCCAGGTGTACACTACAACGCAAGAAACTCTGCCGCTGTGAAGTTGGTTACGAAAGCGTCGCAATGGCGTAAAATAGGAACGCGGCGGAGAAGAAGGAAGGTTCGGGGAGCGTAATACCTGCGCAGTATATCATTCGCAGCCAAACAGAGCGGCAGAGTTTCGTGCGTTGTATTGTATCTGACAGTAATCACGCTTAGAATATGAAAATATACATTTCTAATAATTTTAATATTTCGTTTCAATCACGATGATTCAAGTTTGCCTTAGTTCGTTTTAAAAGTAAAGTTTGCCAAGATGTATCAAAGCATATGGATCAAAATCTTGTGGATCAAGATAAAGGTTGACTTTATTTACGATTTAAATGAAGTTTGAAGTTTAACCGAGCCTAAGTTCTGTCAAACTGCATTGCTCCTTAAAATTTAACCTCTTAGAGGGTGAAAAGGGCGAAATATTGTTATATGGAAAATCGAATCCCTTAAAGCAATAGGTGTCAAATTCAAAATTTTGACATTAAAACGTCTTTTCGATGATCGACATAGCCGGTCAAATTTTTCTATCACAAAATACAGTCAGATTCCAATCACTAATTACCACGAGACTGTGCCATAAGCCATAACAACGGTTAAGATCACAATGGATAGAGCATGTCTGTATGTGTTTACAGTGTAGCGTTTGTTTTGCTCATGACGTCGTCGAATTAAACAAAAAAATATATATTAGTGTGTAGTTTTAGTTAGTACGTAAATTTGCGTGTTATTGTAAAGAGTTTGAGAAGAACTACTGGAATGCCATGTGTTAAAAGATGTAGTCTCATATGAGTCGTAAAAATGCGTAGAATTGTAGAAAACGCAAATCAAAGGAAAACTCACATCAACAGGCAGTTGAAAAATTTAAAAACTCCAGTGCTGAGCAAATGCTATTGTTATGATTTTAACCTGACGTTTTCACGTCAAACCTACGGGTTGAAATTTAGCTATGCCTTTCAGTTTTATAGTAAATTACAGGATTAATAAAATGACACAGGTTTTTTTAATTAATCGTGCAGAACGTAAATAAAAGGTGAATTAAATGGAAAATCGAAACCGCTGTAGCTATTGATGTCAAATTCTATCTTTTAAGTAATGAATACTAATAATACCTTTTTTTTTTTTTAAATAACGCTGAAGAGGGCGAAATACAGGTTGAAATGTTTATACAGAAAAACGAAACCGTTAAAGCTATTGACGCCAAAACTAATATTTTTGCCACTTATTAGAAATTAAAAATAACAACATGCATCGCTTTTGGAAAGGTAGCTCTAAATTGTGAAATTTAGTATTTAATGCAATGTTGTATGGAATATCGAAACCTAGATCAGTAGGCATAAAATTGAAAACAATGTTAGGGAGGATGGTTATGAAATCATGCTACTAGTTGCGGTCGCATCCAAAGACTAGGCAAAGACCGTCATACAAGCAGTAAAATAAATTGAAATAATTATAGAATTCACTTATCTTTGATTTAACTAATTAGACGTTATAAGTATAGGAAGGTAATCATTTATTTCAAAATCTTCGTAGTTTGTCTATTTTTAAGAGGCTTGTAAATTTTACGCTTATGTCTAGAGGCTCATGAACTCATAGGATCGCCACTTCTTCCTGCATGCATTCCTAACACACATTTGGCCAGTTTTTTTGAGCGTGTGTTTAGTTATAAATATTCAAAAATCTAGCTACAATAATTTATTAAACTAACATTTCTAGATTAAAATGGATCATTTTTATTCGCTGATATTAGATCAATGTTACTCGTTTTTTCATTCTCGAAATGACCCAATTTGTCTACTTATTAGTAAACTCTTAACATTTGTATAAATTGTGGTAATATTGTACCTG
Organism: Eumeta japonica; assembly: GCA_005406025.1. Taxonomy (NCBI): domain Eukaryota; kingdom Metazoa; phylum Arthropoda; class Insecta; order Lepidoptera; family Psychidae; genus Eumeta; species Eumeta japonica. Next base: position 776,097 of record BGZK01000020.1, read on the forward strand.
TTCACTCCGTTGTATTTTCTAGTTTTTATTCTTTTACTTCGAACTTGTTTTTGAATGAGTTATTGTTAAATTATTGGCAACAAAAACTGAATGAAGCAGTCTAACTTTAAAAATGTTCCCTCTCTCATACAAAAAGTCTAAATTTGGGTTTGAAAATAATTAAAAAACATTTATCAGGCTCATTTGATTTCAAAAGTGGCTATTGCAGATTTTTATTTAGCCAGCCTAACTAATTAGTTTGGAATATGAGACGGAAAATCTAATCAGGCATGTTATTACAATATTTCCGGTAATCTGGCTTATTAGTACTATACTGACACCGTTCTCTCCGGGTAAATCATAAAAAGTAGCCGAGTCCTGGAAAATTAGGGAACAGAAACCCTTTAGGAGAGGCATAGAAAATTAAGAATAGGGAATGTTATAAGAAACGGATAATGGATGCTGTTTAGAAAATTAATTCCCATAATATTTTTTTTAGTATTGAATTGGAACCAATTTTGATAAAGACTAAACCATAACGTATTTTCGTGTCACTGCCATGCTATTTGTGCTTATCACAACAAGTACTAGTATTGTAACGTTGAACTTGTGAGCTGTTCGTATTGAAATAATGAAATTGAACCAAATCCTGGAGCTCCAATAGTTGTTATACATATATTAACCATATTGTCAATGATCGCTTGTTCTTCGTACATTTGCCAAACACCTATTATCAGGCGTTCGACTTATAAATATACAAATGTGAACATATCTGTCGACATTTTGTACATACTTATTGTACAGAAACAACAAATTTCGAAGTATAATCTTCACTTATAAACTTCATTCAGCAACCAAACCCTAGGCCAATTCGCCCACCGAAGGTTCCGTACTACTAGATAATACGTTTGCATTAGGTATGTATTTACAAAAAAAAGTGTTTCTTTTCTTAAATTCTGGTTTCATAGAGCAAGTCTGACTCACACTTGTTTTTTCTTTTTTTTTTACGGTACCGTACCTTTAAAGGGAAAATGGAACCCTTATAGGATCCTCGTGTGTTTGACTAGCTGTCCGTCTGTGACAGCCCATTTGCTCTGAATCTACGGAGTCAATTAAGTTGACATTGGTGCAAACTTAAGGAAAACAATATTTAAAAATCGGCCAAATGTAAGTGGATGCTCGTGTTAGAAATCCACAAATGTGTGAATGAAAATAATTTACAGAAATATATTGTGCCTTAGTACGGGAAATTTGGTGCGCTAGTGCGATTGGCACTTGTCGGTTTTCTTTATTGCGTACTTTTTAAGTTATCAGGTATAACAAATATTCTGGGAAGATTTCCTAGATTTGCCTTTTAATGTAAGACAGACAGATGGACGCACATCCGTATTGTGTGAAATAAGGTCCTTTTAATACTGCTCGGGTACGAAATCCTGAAAAAGCTGAAATTTTATCAGGGTTTGACATAAAATAAAACGATATTACATAATTTTACGTCTACGCGAGCGACTCACGGGTGAAAACTAATATAAATACATATACTTACTTTTCATAAGTAATAAAGAATCAAAAGGCGAGAGCGAATAAATATTTATTACATTTATTCAATTTTACATTTACTTTAAAGTTTACTATAAAAATTTATTTGACAGATTAAATAGAATGAAATTGAGATTCATGTAATCGTAAGAAATTCAGTCGTTTACACTACAAAGTAATGATTATCTATCAGTGTAATAGTCCTCTACAAATTATATGTGCTTACGTGTACTACGTCGAACAGGCGTTTCTTCATTGATAGGTGAGAATAGGATACTTCTTAATTAGACTTATCCTTTGTGCGTTGAGAATCATACGTATGAAGACGATTGTGAAATTGAAAATTTACATTGTAAGCTATTGTCGTGAAGCTTTGCTTTGTAATTATTCTTATGGTCGTCTGACAACAATACATTTAAGGTAAAGATACGTTTCAAAGGAATTTAACCCTTTCACAATCTCCCGAAAGGAAGATCGTTGGCCAACGGCCTGATTCAAAATATTTGCAATGCAGTCGAAGTTGTATTTCAAATAACACAGGTCTTTGAGTCTAAGTGTCGAATTCTGATTTCTTTTACGGGAGTAATAAAGAGAAACAGATTTGTTTGTTTGAAGTTTGCTTTTGTAGAAAACAGAGCTATATTTTGATTTTTAAGAAAAATCGCCTATTTCCTTACAATTTTATTCCTAATTAATATGAAAAAAATAGCTTTGCATTTAAGTCACTATTTTAAAAATAATGTTATTTACGGCAAACTACAAAAGAAAAAATTTTGAAAAAGAGTTTAAAAATAATTGTTTTTCATATTACATACGTTTTTATGGACTTTTGTATACAGAACTCCAAACTTATGTTTATTATTGTGTATATCCCATAACATAAAATTTTTATTATACTGTGTCTGACGATATTGTTCCAAATGCGTCGCGTCTTATGGTGAAAACGTTTTCCTTGCTCTTCTGAACAAGCGCCCATATTACTTTAAAATTGGTCCAACTGAGTATATAACATATGCGTTTCAAGGGATATTCTGCAGTTCGTGGATTATTAAGGATTGAAGAATCGTGCCAATCAATTCATCGTGATGACCAGCTCTGATGTTTCCGAAAAAATAAATTCATAGTCAAAGACAAATTTGTTTTTATTTTGATAAATTCACCGCAAATGAAATTAATGACTCGACATTCTATTTGCTATGTTTCTATTCTATGTATCTATGTATGTAACGGAATTGTTGAGCATAATTTTCATCAATTTCCAGAAGTCCGATTAATTTGAAATTTTTCTATACGTATCAAGGATCAATGACAATACAATAATTTGAGAAGCTTATCTCATTATCTTGATCAGGATCGCCAGGGTCGAATAATTTCGTCACGTATCGTCTGCGTGAGAGCAAGTGGTTTATTACTGTTACTAAATTCTATTACTATTTTGTAATATAATTTAATAACAGTAATAAGCATTATTATTCATTCAACTATTGTTGTCGAACAATAAAGTCGAACTAAAAAGTGAAAAATAAATGTAGTTTATAAAAACTAGAAAACACGCTTTTAAAGCACATCAAACTAAAAATTTGGGGCACTTTGTGCCATATTTTTCGTACATAGAGCAACCCACGCTTTTTCCAAAATAATAGTATTTTTCGTCATTGTTTATTATTTTTTTCAGCTCATATTAATATTATTTTTCATTTTTTAGTTTGTAGTGCTTTAAAAGCGTGTTTTTTAGTTTTTTTAAACTATATTTTTACACTCTGTGACACAAAAACGGTTGGTACATCCGTGGAAGGCAAACACATATACCTGCTTTACACTACATGAGTGGTATGCAAGTTGCTGCTACTTTATTTCAAAGTGGACCGTCCGATAATTTCACCGAAAACCTACAAACTTACTCATCGATGTAAAAAACATAAAAGCAAAGTTTAAAAGCTTAAAATGAATATTTTGGCTTTTCTTCGATGTATAGAATCGAAATTTATGAATTGAAATAGGTACTCAATTTTTTGTCAACCTGTACTATCTAATTTAATACAATAACATACCGACGGAGTCCACAAAACTACGAACGGCGCTAGTGTTGTGTGGGGATTCATTCGTTACGTTTTTGATATCCTCTTCACTTAGAACACATAACGTCATTGGCATATACTATACTGGGGACGGATCATGAGGTATCCACATATGTCTTTAGTACCACATCTTAGTGCTGTGGTACTAAAGTAATATGTGGATCGCAACTAGAAATCGCCAACACAGTGAATGTATGGAGAGTAATCTTTGACTAAATATTAACAAAATAAAAAATCCGAGTTTTGTCGTAATGAAGTGTACAGATTGTATTCGAAAATGTATAAAAGGATTTTTTGCACTATTTTGGTTATATTCAACTCAAATAAATTTTAACTTCCATGCAGCTGTAGTTCTGCTCAATAAATTTAATTTGGTATTAATATCCACTAAAAAAAAATGTAAAATGACGTTTGTCTTTTTACTCGTTCGATTTCACAAATTTAAATATACTATTTTTTATATCACTGAATAACTTACAATCTTTTTGAAGTGAAAACTTCTTTAGGCGCGTTGGGCATTTTTGAGATGGGGAAAAAACCATTGAACTCGCGACACTGTTAACGTTACGTAACCGACACCTCTGAATATAAGTATCTACATATATTGTGTATGTACATACATAGATACACATGCTTGCTGGCATTTGTTGAGTTGGGAAAATACCATTATACCCGCGACACTGTTACCGTTACCGTAACTGACATCTCTGTATATAAGTATCTGCATATATTGGCCCCGTTTACACGAAAGTTGAGTTTGGGTTGAAATACATTTATAATATAACTATATCTATACTAATATTATAAACGCGAATGTTTTGTAAGTATGGATGTTTGTTGCTCTTTCACGCAAAAACTACTTAATGGATTTCGATGATACTGTACAATAATATATAGCTTACACTTCAGAATAACACATAGGCTATAATTTATAAAGATATAGTGTGAATTATCCAAAATATAACGATACATGTCAAGTATGTAGGAAAAAATCTGTCATCTACGATCTATTCTGGCGTGCGCCGTAAAAACCGTTGGTATTACCACGCATATAATGTATAATGGAAATGTTTATCTTAAATAGTCCTACAAAAAAAAGCTCGTAACAGCGTATCTTTTATGTGTAAGCCATTATCGCCAAAATAGTGAACCATAAATACAATAAAAATTGATAATTTATTTCTAACGCACATTTGATAGTAACAAATTGATCCTTATATCAAAATAAATACTTTTACCGCATCTGGTGTTTAAAGTAGATAAACTTTGTCTTCTACACTACATCATTTGGACAAATATTTGAATAGTTATGACGATAGATAAGCGAGTGCGCGATATTACGGTGCGGTCCGGCGGCAGGGTCAGACCATAAAGGTAGCAGGCATACATTTGAGCACGCAATGTTTTTCCCACGGCCAGCTCTATGTGGCTTGCTCACGCATTTCTAAATCGCAAAATCTGCATGTTTATGCAGATTAAAATAAATTGTTTAACATAGTTTATAGGAGTATATTGCAGTAGCCACCTACAACTTTTGCATTACCATCATCATATACTTCCATACCTATCTATCCTTACAAACTATAGCGTTTATAATACCTATAATAGATATTAGCGAGTTCATCTTAAAAAATACTTAGTTCCAATTTACATACATTACACAATATAATCGTTCGAACACTTTATAACTGGAGAATAGCTAGACCGATTTTCATTTTTAATTTGTTGGATTTGTCTCCGTCCCAAATAGCAAAATAATAGAAAAACATTAAAAAATGGACAAAAAAAATAAAACGCTTTGTATCAACATTATCAGAATTTTCCATTACCACGCGGGTGAAACCGCGGGGCGCAGCTAGTATAATATAAACATATGTTGTGTATATACGTACAACATAAATATATATTCATGTTGGAGTTTTTCGTATTGTACTTTAAATTTACGTTTTAAGCAATAGATTGCAATTTTTGTATGTAAAATAATATATATTATATTGCCCTTTAAATGAAAATTGAAATATATTTTTTGTAGTAGTAATTTATAATAATGAATATAAAAACTATTCACTTAAAAGTATTTCCTGCACAATAAAATATTTCCTGACGTTTCAAAAAAATACACACGTGATTGTTCAAGTTTTCATTTCTGTCGGCACTACCGGAATGCGACTGTTTTTTTTTTATAATGTAGGCAGTCTGGTCAAGGTCGGTCTCTAAGACAGAAATGAGTGGTAGTAAAAAATAAAATAAATGAATCCATAAATTGAAAAATAGGGGAATGAGTCATAAATTAGTGTGGCTAGTTATATATATGTAAAGATAATAAGGCCTCTAATATTTCAGTGGTGGTAATAAGATAGAAATAACTGCAGAGCGGTAAAATAATAAAAAGTACAATAATAATGAAGTAAATATTAATGTACAATAATAACGAAATTAATATGTTTATATCAGTAATAGAGTAAATGAAATAAATTATAAACTTCGGTAAAAGTATACCTATAGATATAATTAATACTATTATAATACGATTATGACAATATCAGTCACCGATTACGGGAACATGCGGTCACCTGGACGATATAGTAATTTTAATTTACAGGCATATGGGTTCGGTGTCAGATTGTAATGTTTAATAAAAAGTAAATTGAAATATTTCAATGAATTTGCATGTTGAAATTGTTGGGTAATTTTCATTTAATTTAAATACTGGTCAACTCACATTTCGTTTATAACAATTTTTTAATTTTGTTTTAAATCTAATGATTTAAAACAAATTCAAAGAATGAGTATACTCATTCTTTAGCACCACCATATTTTACTCCACAATTGAAAAGGTTTGGCAGATTAATGCTATACTAAGGTTAGGTTCACTTTTCATGCAGTCACTTTAAAGAAAAACCTAATTTTACTATAATTTAATAAATTGATATTAAGAAGTGTCGTTTTATTCGTCAATTTTATTCTATTAGACCAGATGCAAAAAACGTTTTTTTTACAATTATTTAAAATTGAACAATCAAAACACAACCTTTGATTTATGAAGGCGTTTATTATTAGATAAAATTAAAGATCATCGCTTTCAGTATGAGAATAAAAGGAAAAATGTATGCATAGAATGTATGTAAATTAATATATAGTTTATATAAAGTGGTCGTTTAGAAATCGCTTTTCTAAACGAAATTGTTATGCAATAATCTCGTCAGTATAGAACCGCGAGTGATAACGGTTTATTCGCGACGAGCGTGTTTGTATACAAAAATGAAAGGTGTTTCGGTCGTACACCTAAAATGCGCGTACGCATCTCGATCAGTACGAACTCTGGCGAAGTGCGGCGCGGGCGCTTCCGAAGTTTCTCCCGCTCTCGTATTCATCGCACTTTCTACTCTAAAACTTTTGGAAGCTCGTCTCGTGTCGCAGTCGCGTCGTTGACATACTCGTGGTGTGCGCATCGCTATGAGTAGCATTCCCTTTACCAGTTCCGTGGATGAATACAATACGGAGTTTGAGGAGTGCCAGTGAGAATAAGTTGATCGATGGAATAAGATCGAATAAAATCACGACCGCAGACCAGTTTGCAACGTTAAGTAAGGCCTTTGCAGTGCGTCAACGCTTTGAAATCGTAAGCCGGCCAGTGTGAACGCACCGAAGTGAACGGCCAGACGTTGCGACACAAACATAAGTAACGTTTCAAGTAAAACATATGAGCGAGGATAAGTTACAAAACAACAGTGTAGCGCTCTATGTCGTCGTTGGCCCGCGCTCGTGGACAATATAAGCCATAAAAATGAAGATTGAGTATAACAGCGACAGCTCTCCCTACGTGATGTGGGGCGACAACAAGATACAACTGGAGAGGACACCGGCCGTGGAGAAGTATTATGAAGAAAAGGCCGAAACCGAACTGAGGGAGACGCCGGAGGTCGTGGAGGAGGCTGTGCGGGAGCTCAGGGAACTGTTGAGAGGTAAACGGGGGGATGAATTATGTCGCTGCTGATTAAATGTAAACCTATTTAACTACCTTCATGCGACGCCCAGAGGATAAACAAAACAATGAAAAAAAAAATGTAAGAAAGAAAACCATTCAGTAATCGGGTACAACCTAATATGTTGAGTGTTTAGGTGTTTAAAGATTTTATTGTGATAAAATTTAGTAATGAACACAAAACAGACTTTTCGTGTTTTATTCGGACATTGCTGTCTTATTAATTATAATTCTTTATCTAAATTAGGCATTATTATCTGCGACGAATAAAATTGATAAACGCAATCCGGCGCAATCGCCGGCGAACGTCTCTTATTAAATTCTATATGCGTGTTCACCTTGCTTGTAGTCTTTAAGAGGCTGTGCTGGTAGAATTTTAAACAGTTAGTTCTTGCTATGTTACCTGCGTTTGTGGGACGTTATTCGTCATTTATCATCTTCGTATTTGTTATCACATATTATGTATGCTGTAATGGTCTGCTATAACTTAACACACAATATGCTCAAAATTAATATATATATATATATATATATAATTGAGTTGAAAAGTATTTGATCATAGACATGTGATCGGTAAGACAGGAAATTTAATACAGATTACCTTTTATTCAGGGTTTAGTGTTAAATTCCAATTAGATATAAGACTATTCAATTTATTAGCGTATTGTTGGCATTGAAACGGCAACTGATTAACATGTAAAGAATTAACCACAAAATTGCTGGGTTATGAAATTTGAAATTTTGCAGTATCATAATACAATGTAAGTAAGCGTTAAGAACGTATTTTTGGAAATCCGTCTTCCAAGGCGGTAAAATCAAGTAAAAATTATTCCGTAAAAATTTTGTAAAATTATTATAAAAATTGTAAATACTAAAGCTGTATTTATTTACGTGTTCAGCCTAAAAATGTTTCATTATTTTATAGAAGATCAACTGAATTCAGCAACTATATGGATAAAATGGAATCAGAACGCGTAACGCATTTAGAGTTGAAAACAGAATCGATATCGGAACCAAGATTGACGTCTTATTTCAGATCGGGAACCGAATAAAACATAAAATATATACATATTTATGTATTATATTTAAATGTAATATTATAATATTATTTTTGCAAGAGACAGCATGTATAACATAGGCAGTTCGTGGGCATTTTTGCCCTGTATTACGTAAGTACGTATAGTAGACATACTTTATACATTGGTTGAATTATGAAATAAGTCGCAACAAATAAAAAGTTATATTTTTTAAACTGGTGCTACTCTATTTTGTATTTTCATTTTAGTTGTCGCCCAAAATCTCATACTTACTATATAATATTACTATTTTGTTTTCTATATACTGTTTTTTTAATGTCTTCGTCTGTATTTGGTTGTTTGTTTTTAATTGATGAAATTGTTTTTTGGTTGAAAGATTATAAATATCGGGAAATTTTGCGTTTAATTTTAAAAGAAGCAAGCTGCTTTTAGAAAAAAAAAATATAACAAATGTTTGTGGGTTTTTTCTTTATTAAGTAAATAACATTCCCTACTTATCGAATATGTATATAGATATTATATGTATATCGAATTATGCATACGTATATATATATATATATATAAATCGTGTATGTTTAAATACCCTATACCTATAATGAAAACAATTTTGTCTTTGACTGAGCATCAATTAAAAGCTACTATGTACGAGTAAACGTATCGGCATGGAACATCAACCATTCAACGCGTGTTCTTTTGTAAGTGGTTATAGGTTATTTACAATATTACAATGTGAAAGTACTGTTTGTTTGGATGTTCGTCACATTTGGACGGAGTGTAATAAAATTTTCCATAGAGGTAGATTAACTCCTTGAATATGATATATATATACCTGTAACGTAAAATACTAATTTATTATCACTAACAATAATGCTCGACAGAGGATTGACGATTGACAAAATTGACGTCAAAGTTCATTCCGTCATTGGAAGTGAGAGCGGGACCGGGGCCGGACGCGACAGTGAAACCGGAAATGTCGTCGAGTACACGACCGTGGTCGGGATTAGAATTGACAGCGGATTGGCCGATATGATAGATGAAGAATCTACGTTCACGCCATAGAAGATTTTTTTAGTTCACGCAAGCGAAACTGCAGGCATATTTAAATCTTGATCGAATTTACGTTCAGCAAAACGGGTGAGAGTTAATAGCTAGTCTGTAATAAATAAAAGAAATGTTAGTATCACATATTGCGGATATGGCTGTCTATGTCATCTGAAAAGCTTGGACAGAGTTGGCTGTTGTGATGACAAAGCGGATTAAACGAATACGTTAATGTTAATAATACGCAATAAAATTGAATGCCGCCTGTATGTTTGTTGGAGTTGATCTCTGTAATGGCTAAACAGATTTTGATCAAATAAACAAAGGTGGGTTAACTCCTGCGATACAATGTGAGATACTTTTACTCATAAAAAATTGTTAGCATCAGAAAAGTACGAGAGATATCTAAGAGAGAATCAAGATTGGCGTAGGGAAAGACACTGGAATAGATAAGAGGGCCGGGATTTAAATCGAGGGCGGGATCGCTATCGAGATCATTACTACACATTAATTTAGGCACAGCAAAGTGGGCGACAAACGATTAGCATTGCTTAATACTGATAAAACGATTATGGTCACCTTTGGTTGTTATCGAGATGCACTTGTATATCTACTGATTTAAAATATAACATTAATATTATATTGATAATAAAGGAATTAAGAGAGTAGACTTTTAGAACTTTCATATAAAAGAAACTATTTAGAAAACTAGATATTTACATTTTGTGCCATACAAATGATATTATAAGAGATCTATGGAGGTGATTTATCAAGCTTATTGAAACTGTAATTAATTATTTAATAATCGTCTGGGTCGGTGCATATGATAATGCAACGAAACAATTTATTTTATTAAGTTTATTAAGGAAAAAAAAATATTTGACATCTATCTTGAGTCTCTACATTGTTTTTCACGAACTCATTAATTTTTTCCTTGTCTGCAAGCTAATGTATTAGGTCCAGGCAAGAGTTTGTCGTATTTTGTAAGTAAAAAGGTGCAGCAAAATTTCTTCGGTCGAGTTTCATTAAATAGACATTATTTGAAGAAAAAATTAAAAGTTCAAACGGTGTCCCGCCATTTTTCTTTTGTTTTGTTTCTTTGTTTTGCTGTCCACCATTTTGGTGGACAGCAAATGTACTCATTTTGAGTACATCTAACGTAGGAATTCAATATATTTGAACGTTTATAACAAAAAAAAGGAAAAATACGGTACAAGCCACGAAAAAAAAATTGTGACGTTTATGGACCTAATTCAGTGTGGGTGAGAGTAGCATAAAACTGGTTCAAGCGTTTGCAATTCGGTAATTTTGATTTTAAGGGTGAATCTTGCTATGGTCGTCCTGTTATGGATAAAATTGATGCCAATTTAGAAAAAGTAGAGTAATATTGCCCTATTTGTTCTTACGACACATGAAGAGCTAGGGATTGACCACAAATAATTTTAACCCATTTGAAAAAGCTGGATATACAAAAAAACACGAAACTTTGATCCGACGCGAGTTCACTTCATGAGATTCAAAGAATCGTGCACTTATTTGCGATTCTCTATTGAAACCTAATGAAATCTAATCGTTTTTGAAAAGATTGATCACTGCTGATCAAAAACGGATTATTTAAGACTACAATAGATCGATTCAGATCTCTAACGTCAACAGCTGATGAGACTCGAGCAATAAATAGAAAAGAAACGGCCGAAATTGATCAACACAAAGGTGTGGTTTTTCACCATGATAGCGCCAGAGCACAAACAACATTAGCCACTCAGCAAATATTGAGGGAGTTTGATTAGGGAATGTATCCACCATATAAACCTGATCTTGCACCCTCAAGTTTTCACCTGTTTCGCTATCTTCAGAATTCTTTAGGCAGTGTTAGGTTAACATTGATAGAAGACTGCCAAAACTACTTGTCGAAGTTTTTTCAACAGAAGTCCCGAAATTTCTACAGCAATTGGATTATGTCACTACCTACAAAATGACAACAAGTTGTTGGACAAAATGTCAATATGTCAATATTATGATTAAATGGAAATAAATATAATGAAAAATTATCTTGAATAAAAGATGAAAAAACTTTATCCCCAACCTTGTGCACTGAACACAGTGGCAAAACTGCATTTAGATTATTCGTCCGCCTAAAGATAATTAAATCATTTAGTAAAAAACGCTTGTCAACAAGATAAGTATTATGACTAGACTACTATACGACAAAAAAAAAACTTGTAATAGAGATATTTTATGGAAGCAGTTGCTCAAATGGATTGTCATTTTCCTTATATTAAACGTTTCGTTAAATTAGCATTAATGGTGTCGAATAACCGCAATAATTATAATAGTTGTAATTTTGTTGGGCCACAACACAAAAAGTTTATAGATGTCGTAAGTCAATAAACACGTATAACGCCTAACTTTTTCACTCGGATTCTCCCATCATCACGAAAACAAATTCATTCGCTCTCTACGTCCATATAGTCCTGATCTCTGTTCCGCTTTCTGTTTCACCTTTGCTTTGGTTCAGGTTTTATTTTTATTACAGAAAGTTTGACCTTGGCTTAGCTGGTCAAACTAGCACCGCCGAGTTAGGCTCTGCAAAGCGTTCACGGATAAGGAAAAAGTCAATAAGGAAAAGACACAAGGGCAATAGAAATAGAAGTACACAATATAAATAAGTATCCAAACGGGGCATCAAAAATGGTCGCGGGTATAAACTAACTTATGGTAGTGAGAGCGCGAAACGAAAATAAGCATGGTGGGCGGTGACTTTGTATGTATACAACATTAAGTAATAAAACTTGTAACACTTAACATTCAGTTACTATATTTAACAAATTCGCCGAGAATGAATTCACAGAATTGCATGTTAACTACAGAACTACAAAAGTGTCATCGTAAAATTGTATACAAAATTTATGTATTAAATGCCCTGTAACAATTAGATTTCTTTTATGACACTACTGTTTGATATAAACTGTCTACTGAATGTACTATCATAAAATAGTCTAGTGATGGTTTAAACGCGTAAGACACAATTTATCACCGGCAACCATTCGAATTTATAAACTACAACAATTTTCTGATTGCTGGCCTAATCACCTCAATTCATTCTGTTGCAATCATGCCAAGCGAAAGCGCCGTTGAGGGGCTGGGGAACATCTAGAACTAAAGGGTTTGTACCAGCACCACGTTGGGAAGTAAAGTCACCTGTTCCATTTTATTCCATTCCATAACCAGTCGCATCGCTTTTTACGACAAAATGAACATAAACACCTTTTCTTTCTTTTCGAAACCGTCTTTGCTGCAGGAAAGTCGATGCAAATATTTTTCCCGTTGGTATCCCGCATCTTGAGGTCGTTCGTGTCCATCACTCAAATGTTACAGGTGTACGGGTTAACATGAAACAAACTTTTTGTTTGATATCTTTTTCGCGATACTTTCGAGAATATCGCATCAATGTACTTACAAACGTACCGGATCAGAGATTACACAAATACAGATTATCTCGTATTATATTAAATCCTATTTTTTTAAATCTAAATGTTGTTGATGTTCAGAGATATAATTAAAAATAGTGAAATTCGCAGAGTGGTCTCGAAATCTATTTTAAACGATATGCCATTATTATATTCTAATATTAGTAAAGTGAGAAAAGAATGTTATTTGCACTACCAAAAATAATAAAGATTACCATTGTGAAGGGTTCATATAACAAAAAGAAGGCAGAGAAACAAGAAGTGCGCTCAACGCAAATTCGGTAAAAGTAATCTCGTAATAGTTTTAACTAATTCGTATTAGGCAAACCGCGTCACTAAGGGCTCGCATTGCACCATTGTTACCACATAACATAAAGAGAAATCTCTCGTTATGTTATGTGGCCGTTACCAAACTACGTTATGAAAATATGTTGTCTTGCATTATTTTTTTTCCAGCCATGTGTATTGAAGGTCACACATAATGACAATGTGCTGTTACGGCTAGCTGAGACGAGGTAATGCTATGGTACAAAGGTTCAAAGTGTAGATGATGGAATACAATGTTTTAATAACTCGTAGTTACCTGAGACCTTCATAGTTACTAGGTTATCCTTCTAAGGTCTAGTGCCGTTTGCACTAAATTATTTGCATACGTGTGTCGTACGAGCTAGGCACTCATATATAATAATCAATTCAACCATCTTCCTGTAGATGTGTCTTTTCGTTTGTGCGTTTATAGCTTAAGAACCAGTGGTCCGATTCGCATGGTTCTTTTTTACTAAGAAGATACGTTATCTGGACAAGTTTTAGAATACATTTACTTATGGTATGTAACCTAGGGTGTTACAAGTAATAATTGTAGCGCATCATGTTTAGCTCCGAAAGGGCTGAATAGATTGTATGGTAAGAATCTGCTCAGCCTTTCCTGAGATTAGCCCCGAGAAACAAACAAACAGATATAATTTTTTTTATAATACTCAATATTTTAAAATTTAGATATATGTGTGAATGAAAATGTAAGAGAGTGCGAGAGTGTAAGTGAAAATGTTACGAGTTTAGGGCATTTGTTCTTTTATCAATGTGTCAAAATGCGTATACCAAGACTTTTATACTTTTAAATCATAAAAATAATTGATAAAACACTCATACCGTTCTAGTGAACAATTTTTAAGATAAATAAAATTATTTGCAGAGAGACAGTTTCAATAACTCGCATAAAACTTCTTTCATAAGTCTTGATCAGTTAATAACGGACGTTTATTTCGATGCTATCCATTTAAGTGTAATTGATAAGGCAAGTTAATTTATTGAGAACATATCTTATGTTTTCAGGCGAGATAGGGCTAAATGTGCCCATAGACAAGAACGAGTTCATCATCAAGTTTCTCAGGCCGTGCAAGTTTTACGCAAAAAGCGCACTAGAAAAAGTAAGTAATGGTAATTAAGGAGAGAGGTATATATGATAAAAAATAGATGTATGTATATAATATGTAATTAATACAAATAGATAATTCGATAAACCTCATTAGCTTAACTAATCAGCGGTAGCCAAGCGGTCAGCGAATTGTCTTTGAATCGGGTCCTGTCGGCATTGCACTTTGATCAAGGACAAACTGATTAATTAGTAGAATTTGGTCGATCGTTGGTCGGTATCAATGGTCGTTTACAGTCAATCAATGTGGCGAGCATGAAGTACACATGGACCTGAATCTTATGTAAAAATATTGTTAGATCATATGCTTCTGCAGTATGTTAGTATAAATTAATCGATACACGGTATAAAAGTTTAGAATCGATGATTTAACACGTTGACTGCCCATCACGCTGCGAGGCGTGAAACGGGGTGCAGAGTGGATGCCCGTCACGCCTCAGCGCGTGATCAGTTCATAAAATGTTTTAAGCGGTGTGCCGCGGGCTTCCATCCGAGAGTGTTGTCATATACGTGCATGGTGTGAAACACTTCAACAAATGGGTAAAAAGTAGTGGTTTTCACTTTTTGTATTTTTTTTACTGAAATAATGGGGAGTCAATCTGGTCCTTCAAGAGGTAAGAGAGATTGCGTACATAAAATGTACAGCAAGTACTCTGGGAAAACAAAAATGAGACTATATGACTTCCGTCTATCGGTGATAGATAAACTATTACTCTAAAAACCATCTGACAAGCCTAGAACTAAAGTCGTCTATGTAACATTATTAAAATTCTGAAAAAAACAGGAGCAACGCGTTTGATCTTACTGTCGGTTTATAGATTTATATGAAATTAATTATATGCATTTTAATGGTAATTTAATAGATAACTCAATGTTCTGCATTTATATTGAAAGATAATAATTATGTTTGTTATCAAAAAATAAATAAAACTACTTAATATTGCTACATAGACCGCCATAGAATTTTTATAATTTGATAAATGTTAAATTTCAAAAGGAGAGAATATTTGAATAAAACGACGAAGGAAGTGAAAATTTAAATTTTTATAAAAAAAAATTCTTTGTCATTCATTATATTCACATTATTCATTAGATGTGTCATCAAGTGGTGGTAGAAGGTCCTATTGTTCACTTTCAGTTTCATCTCTGCGGTTTTTATGTGGAAGATTCAAGTAAAATGGGTGATGCACTGGTGGTACAAATTTTAACATTTTCTTAAATGACGACATACGAGTATCACTCTCATTAACGGATGTAAAATTTCGCAAGAACACAATGAAGTTATTTAAGTTTACAATAGGGTTATTCAAGTCTATTCATTTGTATGATTCAGAATAATCATCATTATATCGTATCACTGATTCTTGTCAAATTTTACTTTACTACTCTTTGATATCATAGCACCGTCAGCTACCAAACCCTGATAGTTCTTGTATATACATGGTTTTGTTTTTGTTGGGCCCTACTTATAAATGAAACATCTCCATCATTCGGCAAGTAAGTATGGCCCGTAACGATATGGTACACATAAATCTCATTTAAATTAGGTAAGGTACATGTACATTGTGAAAAATATGACATTTCAATTTTGGTTCTGACCCCCGCAATAGTCGCTGAATAGACTAAGCTTTGATGTTTGGTGAGGAAGACGGTTTTTTAATTATAAATATAAGCAAGTCAATATCTCCTGAGAGCCTCTGGCTCCTGTAGTTTCATGCCACAAATTCATTACAATATTTTCTCCGTCGTGTTGGTAAGTACGTATTCCAAAATTAAACATATTCAGTTGCCTCAAGTAATACATTTCACCTGTATTTGTATGAGGGAGTGGAAGCGTTCTTTCCAGGTCGAAAGTAATCCGTATTTCTGTACTCTCAGGTGTAAGACTATTTTCTTTATACTTATTAAAGGTGTCTCTTACTTTCTTAGCTAGATCTGTATGTGTATTCATTTTTTGTCTGATTTCCAAACATTTTTCAATATCTCTTTCAGCAACCAAGCTATCTTTTAGTTCGTCACAAGTCTTACAAGTATCTGTATTAGTTCTATAAAATGTAAATTGAATTTTGACCGAAACATCTTTTTAAACAAATGATTTTCTCAATATTTCCCTACCATCAGCTTGGCGTTTTCCACAAATAATGTGTATAGTTTAGAAGCGTTCAAATTAGGTGTCAAGTATAGACGATCAGATGATCTCTCTCCATAATAGTTTCTGTATATAGCAAATGTTCGTATATGCTCTCTTATCTACTCTAATTTGTTCTCATCTTATTTCTAGGGATTTTCCATCCCCTTTGATCTTTAGTGGGAATATTAATGTTAGATGTTCTTCTCTTTTTTGTAAAGCATAATCTAAGCTATAAGGTAACTGATTTGTAATACTTTTAAAAATAATTGTTTACATACATGAATATTGTTAAGAATGAAGTGGCGAGTGTTTTGTTTGCGGCTGGGTTCTTGATTACTCGTCCGTTTTCGAGGTTGTTTTGGAGCTGAGGTCGTTACTGCACCGCACAACCAAACAGTTTGTGAATTCCAACTTTCTAAATTGTAGAAAGAATCATGAATATATTTTTTTTAATATGTAAGGACACCAGTTCACTGCACTTAAGTCGGCATGTAAATACTGTAGCTTGAAAAACCTTAGCTGGAACAATAGCTCCTTTTGCATTCATTGCCCGTTGCACTTTTAAGTTTCCTTTCATTCTTATTCCAAGTGTGCTCTCGTCCCTGTTCTTTTCGTCCTCTTAACTGATTATCTTGTGCCAATGTACCTTCATCAATCTCACATAATTTTTCCACATTAGCAGAATATATTATGCTATGTGATGAAATTATTGTCTGAACAATAGGCCTTATGCAAATTAAAAAATATAATACAGTTAAAGAAAAAGCAAAGCAAACCAGTTTAATCATTGTATCTGACTAATTCCGACCATATATTATAAGTAAAGGTCTTTTTGCTCACTTAACTAAAAAACATGTATATACAATAAAACAAACCATTAACATCTATTTAGTAACTATATACCTTCATTATCACTGGAACCACTCTCGGATATTGTAGGTATATATATAAATCATCTTCATCAGGGGGTTAAAATCACGCCCAGAGTCGCTCTCTTCATAATTTTGGAATTTAGCACTTTGGAGTGCAGCATGAATTTTCGTTGATGAATTCGAGATACTTAGCTTATCTAAGGCCATTATTTTAAACAGTAGCATAGACCAGTAAACAAATAGCACAAATCACACTGTATGGACAACGTGTCTGACAGCAGACTAAACTATGGTCATGAGCATATTGAATAAATGGCAAATTAGGGAGATACCACAATCACTGTTGCCAGGTGATATCAAACCAACTGTTGCACATTAGAAATGAATTATGAAATTTGTAAAAATGTGCATTCATTTATATTTTATTTTTAACTTGTGTTAATACATCTCTTTAGAATACATAAACTTGTTATTTAAAGTGGTTTATGTAACCAGAATTTCACATAGATCAGTTTAGTTTCAATACATTTGCAAAATAGACGAGTCTATTTAACACAAAGCTAATTATACCACGTTAGAATTAAATAAAAAGTAAAAAAGTATGAATTCTAATGTCTTTGAATTTAGGTGATTTCTGTGCAGAAATGGAACATAGACCACTTTTCCAGTCATAGAATATATATTTTTAACTTGGAATTTGCATAAAAGTGGATTTTGGTAAAATGTTACATAGACCATTTTAGTTCAGGGCTCGTCATTTAATACCTTACAGATATCACGTAAAGCAAATCCAATTCACACCATAGCTAGGATCACGAAAAAGGCTGTCGTTGTTGATTATTATAACTTAAGAGTTTCTAGATTGTGATTAATTATATTATATAGTACTTTACTATTCAAAATTTGGCTTACGTTCTCTGGTGTGATGGGCATCTGAGTGGGAAATTCCTTCCTCGGTGTCCATCACGCCCCTAGGCGTAATTTTTTTCATCTATTTTCACCGTTATTTTTCAATTTAAAGAAATATATATATATTTTAATAATTTTGTATATTTAAAGCTAAATAACTCGAAAAAGAAAGTGGACCCCCGGCTTACTGTTTTCATTTCCATGGGTAGTCAATGTGACAAGCTCGCAGAACTAAAATCACATTGGTGAATTTTTTCGGTATCAGTGTCGAACTGGTATCTACTGGTTCGAATGCTATAACTTTTAATTGTGGGAAATTTATGCAACGTCATTATAATAAAAAAAAAGTTTAAAAAATTCGAAGAAGCAAGAATTTTCTCGAACAGGCCACAGAATACTTTTTATTGGGATAGTTTACATTTTAATTCCTTTCAGTTTAATTTATCTATGCATCGACGACTTCTACCTTTTTCTTCAGTCTCCTGTAATAGTGCTCCTAAGAATGTTTAATAATTACTTGTCCGCTAATTATTCAGAACGTTATTTGTATTTGCAGATAAAGGCCTACTATCGATTCCGTGTGAACCATTCGCATTACTGCAGGGATCTGTTTCCTTCAGCGACCCGTGCAGCCTTCGACCGCAGCATCGTCTCCATCCTAGCACCTCGGGACCAACACGGCCGGAGGATCATGCTCATCGAGTCCGGTGGTTAGATTTTACTACTGCCGCTTCTGTCCACATCACTGATACTCATCGTTCATTATACTAGCAGCGGTCGCAGTTTTACCCGTTACAACTGAATCTATGCTAATGTTATTGTTAAAACTATTACTAATGTAGATATGCTTACTAATGTATTCATTCAACCAGTGCATTCGATATCCCGCGCCATGATTTCTAATGTACTAAATAATTTAATTCTTAAATACATATTGTATTTTTTTATTATTTATTTATATAATATTACGCAACGACGCTGGATTTCTGTCCTGTATTTCTACATTCGTATTTTACTTTTCATCAAATATAAAATTGTTTTCTTACTGCAAAATTTAAACCTAAATTTCACCGTGGAAGAAGCCTCCAAAAAGAATTGTATGCGTAAACTTTAGTGACACATCGAATTATTGAAATGCAGCATTGTTGCAGAAACGCATAAATATTCCTAAATTAAAATATGTCGATACGAAATGTGGCGGATTTACACATTTGCCGCCAGTAGACTATTCCAATTTTGCCGCCTTAACCGTTTACAATTCGATACCCTAGTTGACAATAATATAAATTACCTATATCTTTTAGAGTGAAAACTTTGGGCGCGTTGGGCATTTTTCAGATGTGAAAAACCATTGAACTCGCGACACTGTTACTGTTGCCGTAACCGATACCTCTGTATGTAAGTATCTACATATATTGGCCCCGTTTACACGACGTTTAGACGAGTCGAGTTTGGGTCGAAATACATTGATAATATAACTATATATAATATAAACATATATTGTGTATATACGTACAACATAGATATATATTCATCTCGGAACTTTTCGTATTGTATTTGTCGTACGTTTTAAGCAATAGATTGCAATTTTTGTGTGTAAACACGTAATTGTTCAAGTTTTCACTTATGTCGGCACTTCCGGAGTGCCACTTTTTTTTTTAAAATGAAATTGTAACTTCACGGTTTGTGCACTATCGTCCTAATTGCACCACCTTCTTCCCCTAACTAGTACGGTTGTAAACTAAGGGATCGATGTGCCAGTTCCTAGATTATTTTACAATCCGATGATTTAGTTAAGATTGCAAAGAAATAGTTTTGGATATATTTCTGAACTAATAAAAGCTTAATCGTATGCTACTAATAAGGCAGGATAGCCTTATTAGTAGCATACGATACTAATAAGGCTATACTAATAAGGCATGATTGTATAAATACTATAAATAGTATTTATACAATCATGCTCCATAAACGGATTTAAATATTTTTTATTTCGTTTACTTACAGCTTAAAAATAATAAATGCCATTATCGAGAAACATTCCGGCTGTTGACGTCAATGGAATTCAATTATGTTGTAAAAATTTTACATTTCATTTTTGCGGTCTTCTTGCGTTCCAAATGCAAGACAAAGTGAGTAAAAGAAACGCAAGAAACGCACTGTTTTACAAAAGCTTAAACTTCCCAAAGCCCCAAATTTTCGGCCCCTACAATATGCCGCTTAACCTCCAGCCTACTCAGCCTGCTGGTAAATCCGCTACTGGAAATCTATCAAATGCGAGTTGAACTCATGTGGAGAGGGTTCCTCGCTAAAAATTATTGCACTAGATCTCGATGAAATAAGAAGCATATTTTTTGCACATTCGCTCATCACGGCTGTTTCGTGTTATTTATTACGGATAAATTTTTCTATAAACAACGAATTGACGCTCTATACTTTGCATTATTTTATTCAAATTCTACGATTAGTACGTTTTGGTAAAAGGGTAAAATATTTTCTTTAATATCTTTTCGACAATACATTTGGAAATCATAAAATTATATTCGTATTACACATAATAAATCTGTTCATTTTATATCTACGGGATGCGTTTGACAAAGGTTTTTTTTTAATATTTATTTAATTGGCCCCTAAAATTACGCCAGGAAATCAAAATTTCCCTATTTGGCCTACATGATCGCGATCGCGTCACCTAACTGTAAAAATATGTATCAAATCGCAAATTTTTTCAACCATCAAATTCGGAGAAAATAGGACGCGACACAGAAACATCAGTGATTCTGTAAGGGTTCCGTTGTTTCATAAGGTCCCCAAGAACCCTAAAATAAACAGTGACAACTTATTCTAACATCTCGCATCCTCGAACGAGTCACACTTATTTATTTGTTACTTGTTTCGATAGAACGATGGAATCCCCGTGAGGTGCCTCTGAAGGACGTCTTCCGGGCGGTCCAGCTGGGCCTGGAAGGGGCTATGGCGGAACCGCGCACCCAGATCTGTGGGGTCGTCGTCATCTTCGATATGAAAGGGCTATCTTTCAGTCAGGTTATGCAGTTTACGCCCTCGTTCGCCAAAATGGCCGTCGACTGGATACAGGTGTGTAGCTTATAATACGCTCAACGATTAAAA
Organism: Eumeta japonica; assembly: GCA_005406025.1. Lineage (NCBI taxonomy): Eukaryota > Metazoa > Arthropoda > Insecta > Lepidoptera > Psychidae > Eumeta > Eumeta japonica. The sequence goes on from BGZK01000020.1 coordinate 797,696, forward strand.
TTACGTATTGAATGTGTTCGCCTTAAATTAGCGAGGTTGACGTTAGCTTGATAGCGTGATACGACCATCAGCTAAATGCGTTGCATCATTACGATGTACGTCAATTGAAATTTGTGTATCGATTAGGTTGTGCCAAGTATTGGTATTTTGAATAAATCAAATGTGTTTATCTTTTATGACTACATTTCATTTGCATCGAAATTATTACAAAGTACTGACATGTGGTTAGTTCTCTTAAAGTTGTCAAATATTAATATGTTTTGTTGGAAACTTTAAATATTTATAATGCCATATAATTATTATAAGTTGTAACCAACTAACTGTTGTTTGAGTTTGTTATTGTTTGGAATTAAAATATTTCAAGTAAAGTTTGAACAAAATTTACGTAAAATGTGTTAATAGTATTATTGTTTTCTATCATAATTGAGGTTCGTGATTGACATATAAAAGAGGAATTACTAAAGCAAACAGAAGATAAACATTTAAATATAACACGACACGAAACACACATTACCGAGCTGTTACTAAACTTTTCATTGATTGTATTTCACTTGTAAACTCACTGGTCGCTAAAAGAACTGACTCTCAAAAATACCCTTATATATATATCTGCTAGCAATGGTTTCAAAAAAATTTTGGAAGCAAAGTTATAAACGGATTGTTTTTGGTCATAACCAATTTTGGGGATACTCCAACCAATCTAAATTCGTATTTTTTTTTACAAACGCATTCACGCTTACGACGCAAACAATGGAGTTCTATTCTGCTATTTATTTGCGGGGAGTAATTCTACCATTGTTTTATTTATTTTACTAGTATGGTTTGCAACAATATTTAATAGAAGAGAATTAAGTCGTCAAAATTTTAAGTGTAGCTAGTTATGGACATGGTTAACTTTAGACAAATGCAATAAAAAAACCCGTTCAATGTTACATATTAGGTCGGGGAAAGGTTTTTTCTTATTTTATAAGCAAAAAGTTGCAGAAAAATCTCTTTGGTAATGCTGTTTGTATTTGGCTAGTTTTGACACCGTTAAATAGACGACATTTAAAAAAAAGAAAAATAAAAACAAAGTCTCGCCATTTTTCTATTGTTTATCTGTCCACCAAAATTAGTGATACTCATGTAGAAATTCGATAAAGTTTGTGGTTTTATTAGAAAAAGGGAAAAACGCGACACTAGCCGCGAAAAAAAATTGTCATATTTATGGAACTAATGCAGTGCTGGTAAGAATAGTACAAAACTCGTTCAAGCATTTTCAGTCCGGTAATTTTGATGTCAAAGACGAATCTCGCTCTGGCCGACCTGCTATGGATAAAACTGATGCTATTTTCGAAAAAGTAGAGCAAGATCGGCATGATAGTTCTTACGATATAGACGATGAGCTGGGGATTGATCACAAAAGAGTTTTGATCCATTTGAAAAAAGTTCGATATGCAAAAGAGGTCGATACTTGGGGCCCGCATGAGCTCACTGAAAGAAATCTAATGAAACGTGTACTCATTTGCGATTCTCTATTGACACGTCATGAAACCTAATCGTTTTTGAAAAGATTGATCACTGGTCATCAAAAACGGATTATCTAAGACTAGAATAGATCGATTCGGATCTCTAATGCCAACATCTGATGAGACTCGAGCAATAAATAGAAAAGAAACGGCCGGAATTGATCAACACAAAGGGTGTGGTTTTTCACCATGATAACGCCAGAACACAAACATCATTAGCCACTCAGCAAATATTGAGAGAGTACGATTGGGAAATTTTAATACATCCACCATATAACTCTGACTCGCTCCCTCAGATTTTCACCTGTTTCGATCTTTTCAAAATTATTTAGGTTGTGTTAGATTAACATAGAGGACGGCTCTAATATTCATATTACTCTATGGAGAATTGTCAAGTTTTTTAATCAGATGTCCCAAAATTTCTACAGCAATGGGATTGACCTACAAAATGACGAGAAGTTGAGGAACAAAATGGTACATGTATATTAAAATTAAATGTAAATAAAATATGATGAAAAATTATCTTAAATTTGTAATATACGACATAAAATAATACGAGAAAACTTTTCCCCTACCTTATAGTTAGGAGACTCGAATACATAACTTGCTATAAGAACTGGAATGATTCTATTGAAATGTGCTTTCAGGATTGTACTCCAGTTCGTTTGAAGGCCGTCCACATAATCAATCAACCTTACATTTTCAACATGTTATTCGCCATATTCAAGCCGTTTCTGCGCGAAAAACTGCGTTCGCGCATCCATTTCCACGGCGCAAACACACAATCTCTTCTGTCGCACATTGACGCCAATGCGCTTAGATCGAGGCACGGTGGCGCATTGCCCGATCCTGAGGTTCCCGGCGAGCTTTTGTGGAAAATGCTGTCATATTATGAAGATGATTTTCAGTGTTAGTATTCGGATGTCAATTTGAAGCCAATATCGGCCTGTCTAATGAGGAATTGAGACAAATAGATTATTTTTTGGAGTAATAGTAACCTATTTTGAATTCTGATCCTGATTTTATTCTTGATACCGATTCCGAATATAAAAACAACTAGTTCCAACATGAGCAGCGGTCAGAAATAAATAAACATACTAAGAGTTTTTAAATTAACAAGTCAATACTCATTCGACAGATTGACAAATTAAAACTGTTTATTTAGCTTTGCATGCAGCCTTAAAATTTACACAAAAAGAAACATAAAAAAAAAACTTAAGATTATTTATATGAAAAAATGTAAACTATTGCTTCTTTACTATCTTCGCCTGGTATGTGCGTAAGCTGACAAGTGGCAAGCTGGCGTAACCATATGCATTAATTTGTTTGTTTGGCTAATTGCAGCCGATTTAATCTCAATTGCATGATGCGCATGCAACTTCCATGGCTTTAATTTTACCTTCTAGATATTTAAAGAAGTATAATTTTAATTATTATGTAAACTATTAAGATTATTTTTGTTTCAATTTAATTCCATTTTGGTTTTTTTTCTATTCCAGTGGCTTATACCTTCGGTTATTCAATGAAGACCAAGAACTAAGGGGATAAGGTTTTGATGATTGTATCTTTCATCTGTTTTCTATGGTTTTGGTCTAGGTACACATTTAAGTAATTATTATTATTAGTAAATATTAGTTTAATTAATATTATTGTAAAAATCTCTTTTTGTTATACTTTCAAATTTCACGAAAACTTTGGAACGTATTTTAATTTTTCTACCAATTATTTTATTATTACGAAGACAAAAGGAAACATATACTACAAAATAGTATTAAGCAGTAAAGAAAAAATAGTCAATGTTAAAAGCAAAACTTTTTTATTTGATTTCAGTCAACAAGACGAGCATGCATATTAGGTTGCATTGTTTTTATTTATGCACATTGCAAAACTTTTATATTTTTACACACATTTAAACAGTGCATAAATAAACTCCGTCTGTTGTTTCGTAGTCCCAATGTTATATAAAAAAAAGTTAAAATTAAATGTGGCAATTAACAATTCTCCATAAATATCGTAGTACAATAAAAAATAGTTTCTTGAGTTTTATGCATAAAAATAAAGATTTTTTATTGTACATCACATTTCATATACATTTGAGATATAAAAGCGAAAAAGAATACAATATACAACAATAAATAACTTTATAGTTTACAGGTAACTAATTTATTGTCATTTTTAAGGATATAATAAAAATTTTCCTTAAAAAACTCAAGGATTTATTACATATTATATTAACTAATCAGATTGATCACCCCACATTATGAGATTTTATTCAACTCATTGATCCTCGTAGGTATGTGCTTACAGTCCAACAAAAGGCATTTTATTGAAAACTGATGGCTCTCGTATATTTTACACGAGGCAATACGGTAGAGTCGGAATTTAGGGTAGTTCCACACAATATTAATAAGATTTTTTTCTGCGCTCACATATTATTATTTTAACTTCGTTTTAGCCTGAAGGTTTTTCCGCGTAGATCCATAGTTCCTCAACTACCCTTTGTATCACAGCGATCCTTAATCCGAAGCCATACGAGTTTCGCTTTCGGTTGGGTTCGCTTCTGTCACCAGATTACAGAATTTAGTTTTCAAAGGTTTATCATGATTCTTGAAAACCGTTTTTAATTTGTCATCAAAACCATATACACCAATTTTCACAGTTTTAAATTTTAAAGGGATCGATTTCCATACGAAATTTTATCTCTCATTTTAGCTCCTTAGGAAAAAAATTCTACTCCCATTCATAGTAAATATTTATATCACAAACGGGACCTCCTGTTGAACTGTCGCACAGCTAGTTTGAAAAAATTCAGCTCAGCCACGATTATTTGGTTAGGATTTTTATTTTCAGAATCAAACCTATTATTTATTTCCATAGAGGGGGTTTGAAAAATGGGTGCCTATTTTATTTAATTACACAGATTATAAATAAGATCGTTCACGAATTTTGAAAGGGTGAAAATTTCTAAAAATTCTATAAAATCATTGTAAAATCGGAACTGTAATACTCATGTATTGAGTCTACATTTTCTATTTTTTTTTTAGGTAGATTTGTGTAGTAACCTAAAAAACTGAAACAACAGTTTGTACTGATCAGATGATTATGAGTTAAACACATGATCCTTTCGTATAAAAATATGAGTGATACATATAAACTAGTAGAATATCACATCTTTGCTTACTACTACATTAAATCTAAATTGAGGATTCAGGAATCAGTTCTTCTTGTATCCGTAAGAGTTAATGGCTGAAAAAAAAGAACAGTAAAATGAGTCGGTTAGAAAAACTTTGATTGAATAAATTATCTAGTGGAAAATATAGTTTTTTTTTTTGAGTTATATATAAATATTATTCCATATTTCTCAGTACAACGAAATAGGTAGAGGTGTCCAAAATATAGTTGCTGTTATAAATTGCCTTAGTTTAGTGCGGGTACACTCATTCTCTTTCATATTTAGTAGGATGTTAATGTCTGATACAAAAGCGGATTCTGGAGGGGTTATGGAGGCATTGACTCTCAAAGCCTGTCCCGATTGAACTTCATATGTGTGAACCCCCACGACCCGCCCTTGGTCTGATATGAAGTTAGATAATTAGAAAATATTATTCATAGTGTAAAGATACTAAATTCAAAAAAAATGACATGCCCATGGATGTATTATTTCTTGTATTTTTGAGGTTTCATTTAGAAATCATGCAGTCACATACAATTTTTCCTCACTATAAATTATGTTTACGAATCGTCATTTAAAAAATGAAATAAATGTTTATTATGTTTCATAACGGAAAGTAGAAATGAGCTAGTGTTATATACAATATTAAGATTTTTTGCATATAACTATGTGATAAAAAATAAAAAAATTTAGCAAAAATTTTCATACAAAAGTCTCTAATGGAAAACTATAAAAAGGTTTTCTATGAATTAAATTAGCGACTCTTGAATTTTGTATATAGTTAGATTTTAAGTGCGAATTTTTCAATATTAACTTTCGAGTACAAAGAAAATCATTAATATACGTACCGCTGAACTCCTGGTCGCACATTAGCAGCAGCTCCAACCACTGCTGTCCAGTTACAACGGGCAGCGAGAGAGTACCACCGTAATTTTCTGGCAGACACTTGGGGCTGATGTACTTGTAGAGCAGCTCCCTGTCGGTGCCCATGAATACGATGCGATTGCGCAGCTTCTCTTGAAGGAACGGTTTGAAGAGTTGGAACACCATGTTGAAAATGTACGGCTGGTTCACAATGTAAAGACCTTTTATACGGAGCGGGATGCTTTCCTGCAAAAGATAATGTCGATTCATATACGTAAACATATATCGATACAGATATGGTGTGATCGCATATTATATTAAAACGACAGAAATCAGAATGAATGGGTGTGTAGTATTATGATTACATAATATATTTTTTGCGGTAAAACTCGTACTAAAACAACATTAAGGAATTATTGCTGTTATTCGACCAATTTTGTAGTAGAATGTAACATAATTACACTTAGATTTAGAAAAATATACTTTAAGTATAGTTAAGAGAAATTATATAGACTAATTAATAAATTAAGTGACATAAACTGAATTTGTAATATGGCAGTAAAATAAAATAGAAGAAAATAATTATAAATCTTTTATTATCGAGCTTTTTTTTCCTGTTTGTGGTTTCTTTGCGTAAACGTAGAATTCGTCTTTTATACAGATCTCGTCAAAGGCGCGCTTACCTCGTCCTTCCAGTGAAGCGAATTCTCGGGCGATGTGGAGATTGTCACATGAGACAATTTTCAAATGTGAAAATTCCGTGATATACCGTACACAAAATGACGAAACGTGTCAAGTGATGGCTATAATATGCATTCTCACTCACCTATTGAAATTTAAAATAGTTCTCATTTCGAGACTGTGAACTTATAACAGGTATGAGAATATACTTATAATATTTAAAACGGGAAAAGTGGAGTTTCATATCTTTTCAATTAGAAATAAAAAGACCGTTGGAGAAGATTAGCAGAACGACCGTTAGTCATGAATTCATCAAAATAAGGTGTTACTCATGATGTTGATCTTCTAAATTTAACGCGTGACAATCGTCATAGCTTGGAAATTGAGAATACTGAATTAGTATTTTCGTTTGAAATTTATAATTTAATATCAAATGACAAATATCGAATGACCATACTAATACACTATTAATATTCATTTTATTCTATCAGATTTGTATTCTATTATATATCTCCTTATAAAATGTCTCATGTGACAATATCCACATGGCGCGAGAATCGCCTCCCTGATCGCGAACTCAATACCGATATTGCTGTCTCTTACGGTTCTCTCGGCCGTCCGACGCCCGGTATCGGTCCTATTTCGGTTTCAACATCGGTCTAGCTCTCGAGATCGACACCGAAATTGCTATCGGAATTAGAATAAAATTGAAGCGATACCGACATCGGGGCATTCGTGGTGGACCGACACAAAATGCATAATAGGAACTTATTCTGTTTCAGTGAAGACGAAATCGTAGTTAAAAGTTAGTTTGAAATAAATACAGTGTTTCATGTTTTTCCACGCGTTTTCATAATTACATACATGTCAAATTCCATACCGATCGAACGAACAGTGCGTCATGAAAGCTAAGGAAACAAACAAATTCATTTTCGCCATCATTTTATTATCAGGATTAGAATTACATACCTATATTGCAATATAACAATAGTGTAATTAATATTATTATATGATAATTATACTAGATTAATTGCATTGTTCATATTATAGTGATCAAGAAATATAATATTTTCGTTAAATTATATTAAAAAATCTGTACCTAGTTTCTGCAAAAGGAAATCTATACGAAAAACTACACGATTGCTGAATAAGATAAAAGTAATTGTAAATTTTACTTTAAATCATAATAATACGCATCATTATATTTTTTCCAATGATAACTATATTTTTTATTTATTTTATTACAGTTATTGTTAGGTAATTTAATATTTACTCAAATTTAGGCAAAAATATTTCCAACCCTCGGCTTCTAATACATGATTTCTTATTTAAATCAAAAACTAGCATAATTTGGCAAATAACATATGTTCTGTTTATTATACTTTACAGCATTTTATTTTCAGATGTCGTCGAAAAAGGATTTTTGTTTTAATTCGAAGGAGTACATGTAAACACAAATTCGCAACTTTACGTAGTTATTTCTCCTAACTTTTGGATTTTAATAATCTTCAACCTTACATTTCAATAAGGCGGTGTCATAAAGGCCAAGCGAAACTGCGTGCTGGAGCTTGCTTCAAAACTTGTTCCATACTACACCACTAAAATTATTAACTTACAATAATGTATTATCGCTATAAATAAATTATAACTAAATCCAAATACAATCTATTTGTCGTGTTTAAGACGCAATAAGTATCGACTTGCGATAACTGCTATATTTCATTTTATAAAATATTTACTACCGTAATTTACTATACGGTTTTCATTTTCCAGAGAAAAGTTATCCAATTGAGTTATTCAAGTTTTTATGTATGTACTTTCTTTTGTGTCGACTTTAATTCGAAGTTATCAAATGAAAGATTAACTGAACTACCGATATATACATCAGCTTATTTCGTTATCAGTTTTTTTTTGTGAAAGCGAATGAAAAAAATTGCTCCTGGCTTACGCTTATATAGTGAACAGCCTTCCAGTATAAAGCTTCTATTACAGCGGTGTGCTTCAAACTCTCATTTGCAATAGTTAACTGCTAAGTGTTAAAGTTAAAGTTCAACATGTCAAAATATCGGCGATCTTAGAGATATTAGCATTTGTGACAAGTTTAATGATATCTTTAACAATAAATTAGTCAACTACCGATTGTGAAGATAGAACAACGTATTTAGTTTTCAACTTGGATAGTCAACAATTAATCATTTCAAATGAGAGTTTAAAGTACACCGCAGTCAGATTCCTGCTGGGTCTAGATAAAATACAGTTTTAACGGCCTCAACATTTCTGAGGTTACCTGCAACCAGTCAACGATTCTCTTAGCGAACGGCGGGGTGAACTGCCAGACCTGCTGCATGGACAGCCCGTCCATGTCGAATATCACCACGGCGCCGCATATCTGAGATTCTGGTTCCAGCATGGCGGCCTCCAAGAACAGCACGCAGCCCTTGAAGACCTCGTCCAGCGAGCACTCGTTGTGCTTCCATTTTTCTGTAGAACAACCGAGAAAAGTTTTATTCATAACGAGTGTGTTTCGGATTGCGTAATATTTTTGCACAGCATTTTATTCGTGAGGGAATATTCAATAATGCCAAAAACGACCTATAAAATTCTACATAATAGCATACGTTCATTTAATTTGGTTATTCGCTTATGAATGTCTGAGTTGAATTAACTAATTTTTTTGTACATAATCTAGTCGCAATTATGTTCAATACATTACTATTCTGTGATTTTAGAGCGGGTAACATTTATGGAAATGCATCGTTGGTTGAGGTGGTGATATGGCAATAAACTGTGAGAGTTGTTGCGGCTAAGCCTAATTAGTATTGAACTGGATAGAGGATTGTCTTTGACAATCGAGTTCATTTTTTTGTATTACTCATGCGGGGAAAGTAGTATCTCGACGCTCGCTGTTGCGGTTGAAAAAGAACCGTTTGCCCATTTTAAAATTACGCGTGAGTTATTTTTCATAAATAAAACTGTTATTTGAGTGCGACAAATTGAACGCACGTTCGACATTTGAATTTCCGTGCGACAATTTTACTAGTCGCACGCAAATTATTCTTGGCACACGCAAATTTAAATATATTTTGTACCCACATAAATCGCCGCATTTGTAATACAAAATAATATGTAACTCGTGCGACGTTGTCGATTATCCACTCAAGCGAATGACCGCACTCGCTTCGCTCGTGCGTTCAACTTCGCTTTCGTGGGCAATCGACAACTTGTCGCACGAGTTGCACAATTATCTTTTCTTAGGTGCCTGTCATTTTGTGACATTTAACATTGTGCTTTGACTCAATGTAAAATAATAAGTCTGTATTTCCGCCAGTCTTACTGTCGATCTTGACTTACCAAATACAGCAAATAGGATTGATAAGGATATAATGAATAAAAAATGTAGTGTCAAAAAAAGAAATATCTAATTATAAAACTGTAAATGACCTATGGATTAATGCAACTTGTCACCTTGTTGTTTTTCTCGCGGTTTAAGTCGAGATGTTAGAAACTTCGAGCTTTCAAACATCAAGTTAAAGCACTAACAGAATAATGCACTTTCAATATACAGATATAGACCTATTGTTTATCAAATCTGTAATTAGTTGTTTTTGAAGTTGATACCAGATACCATATCTTAGATTGCAGCCGTGTCTCAGTTTCCATCAATTTTTGACATCTTTTAATGCAAAACATTATTTCAATTTTTGTATTAGTTTTCAAATGTATTAAAATAATGAAACTTTATAATATTACTTGGGTCAACGAAATGTGACAAGTAGCAGGTCAAAAGCTTTATGACGTCAAATCCGAAATACGAAAACACAAAAAGGTTTATTTTGTTTTGTTCAATATTTAAAGTATTTTGAACAAAAAAAAATTGTAAAATTGCAGTTTTCATTTACGTGTGACCACCTTCGACAAGGTCGGGGGCGGGGGGGTCAAAAACCTTATAATTTATGTGACGTAATTTATGGATGGCCCCTAATAGTGTATAATGTAATAAAAATAAATGCACTTAGGTAATAACATATGTCAATAAAGAAGGTATAGGGGTATTAGGTAAATTTTTAAAAACCGTTACCATTTTTAAAATCATTTTATTCAGAATTGTTTCAGCGATTGGATAATTAAACTTTATAAATTACCTAACTGTTGTCTTTAGGTGTGTGAATGCTTTCGTATTTCATATAGATCAATCTCGCTGTCAATCTAGATCTAGATTCGACTGTCGTTCTGAATTTATTCTCGCTTTCAATTTCAACCCCTAATCCCTGTCTGATCTGATCCTTGTCTACCTCTCTATTCCGATATCAAATTCCTAATTTTATACAATATTCTTTTTCAGAACATAATTTGCTTATCTTTGCAAAATTTCATTAGAATCCATTCAGCTGTTTAGGCCATGCATCAAAACCTTTTCATTGGCATAGCAGCCCCTTGGGCTCCGCCCCTAGGTTCCTATTTCGCTGTCATTCCTGACGCGTATGGCGGCCGTTTTTTCGATTTGTATTTCGATTTCATTGTTGCTTCCGACCCTGGTCCAGCTTTTGATTCTGATCTCCGTTTCACTGCCGATCTTGGTTTTCTATCGTACATTGCTGTCGATGAAGCCGTCCGATAACCAATCGGCCGGCGTAAACGTTAAAGATTTTTTTTTTGTACATCCATACGGAAAAGAGATTTAAATAGTGTTTATCAAGGAAAGTAATTTGTATAGTGTTTAGATGGAGACATATTAATTATCAATATCTAATTGGAAACTGAAGTAAACCGAAAAGCAGAGTTTCATAAGCGTTAACAAGCGACCGGTTTTATATTGACAATTCCTAAGTTTTTTATATATATTTTATAATGTATTCATTCTTGAACATCGTTTCTTTATAACTTTTTGTTACCAGTTTACCTTTTTTTTTGTGATGGAGATAAAAATGGTAAAGTAAATCACAATAAAACACATTATGTAACAGTAATCATAATGACATCAAGGCAAGTTGAAATTGTATTCAAACGTCACGGTGTTTGATTTTTTTCTTCGTGTCATTACGTTACTTAATAGTTATGTCCTTATCCGCTTCCATTAAATTTGTCATTGACGTATTCGAATATGTGGTAGATGTATTTTGTTACAAAACGAATTAAAATATTTAACAGAAGCGATCGTTTTAGATGAATGTTTTTTATTGTCATTTTCTACTTAAGTTTCTCACAAAAAAATCTTTACGACAACTACTTAAAAATTATAATAAAATTGAGAAAAATTAGCTCTATGCGTGGATCCATTATCTGATAAGACGGATCCTGAAGATTATCGAGGACTCACTTCCGAGCTCTATGACCAGTACGCGTCTCCCGTATTGGTCCCTGTTGGGCAGCACCGTCAGGATGTTCTGCTTGAAGATGTTCTGCTCTTTGCTCGGCATGAGGCCGTCGTATTGCTTCTTGTGCTTGACCTTGAAGGCGTAATACCTTTTTATCTGTAAGCGTTATAATTGCAAATAAATGTCGGCGATATGAACTTATGCTGTCAATTCTGATTAGATTAGGTGTCTTGAACGTATATTTCATGTTTATACATGAGAATATCGTTAAATAATTACTCATATTTAGATGAAGAACTTGAATTATGTGAGTTTTGATAAAAATATTCTTCAATTGATACTCTAAAAACAATGCACATATAAAAATTGACATAAAGCTTTTAGTTCAGGGTGGAACGTATTGAATTTTGTAAGCCTTTTAAAAAGTTATCATAAGGAAATAAACATTATTTAAATGGTACGAATCAATATTTAGGGTTCCGAGCCAAAATGCCAAAACGGAACTCTTATAGTTTCGTCATGTTCATCCGTCCGTATGTCACAGGCATTTTATTCAAAAACCAGAACATGTATATTGATGAAATTTATAGTAGTTGTCCTGTATAAACCGTTACTTAGTTCAATTACAAAAACAATTTTTTTTTAGGGGGCACTCCATACATATAATAGAAGCTAAAAAATTTTTTTTTCAATGAACGTTAAGGTGTGGCACATATTTCGACAGTTTTTTTAAAATACTTTCAGGTATTTATGCATTTTTTTTTCGATTAAACAAATATTTTCGGAAATAATCGCTCCGAAAGTAGCAAAAATTGTGTCCACCCTCCTTTATTTTTGAAACCGCATGGACAAAAAATATGAAATTACAAAGATAACTCTAAATAAATACTTTTACCGAAAATTGTTTTGAACATGATCGGATATATCGATATATCGTTCAGTTATTGCTAAAAATTTGCATTTCTCAAACAAAAGGACTTAAGTGCCATGAAGATATGCTCTTTTGTTGGTGTTTTTTACTTTACACTATTTTAAGAGTAAGTCAAACCAAGAATAAGTAAGAGAAGGTGACATACCGACATACATGTTTTTCTAGTTATAGGTGACTAAAGTGCTTATCTTATTATGTGCGGGAAACATGGAACAAAGTGTATCAACGTCGTTTTTTCATCTGTAGTGTATTTTTTTGTAGTAATCGTTTCGGAACCTTATTTTCAACATGGTCCGACATGCTCTTGACGGGTTTTAATATTGTGTGAATTAATTTAAACCCCGTCGTGAACCTGGGACTATGTGTATAATTTAAGATTGTGTGCATTATACGTCCAATGGCGGTTTTGTGAAATGTTAATGATCAATAAATATATTTTATATTAGTTTATATGTTACGTATAAAAATATTTAATAAAAACAAAAATATTTTTTAAATTCAAAGTATATTTTTTACTTTTTATTTAATTTGAGTTTTTTTATAACTATATTTTATTTTCTAGTTTGGTAAATCTTATTTTCAGTTTATAAGATCGGTAGTCAACGAAGGACCTTTTTAGTTTTGTAAAGTCCGCCCGCCAGTCTCTCTGTCCGTCTGTTTGTCTATCCGATGCTTAGCTCAGGGACTATTAATACTAGAAGCGTAATTTGGTACGGGTACGCATATCAATCACGCTGAAAAAGCAGTAGAATAAAATTTGGAAAAATTTTTTTTAGGGTTCTTTTACACGTGAAGTGGAGGATTTATTTATTTTTTTGCCAATCTCATGATGTGGGTATCGTTGGATAGCTCATTCAAAAACGTTGGGTCTTTCTGGGTGGGTGGGTGTGCGAAAAAAATTTTTCGAATTAGGGATCCGTTTCATAAATATTAAGCTTTAACGTGTTAATTTCTGTTAATCATGTGTACTCCTTCTCTCCAAGTGAATGATTATTATTGGATGTGTGAAATGATGGCAATAGTATATATAAGTTAAAAGGAAAACTATCACAGCTGAGTAGACTTTACAAACTAACGAGTAATAGTCGACCGACTTATAAAACGTACTTGAAAAAGTAAAAAGCAAAATTTTATGTAAATTCCATTGAAAGTCACTTGACGACGTTGTTGGTTGTACAGAATAAATAGTAAATAGAAGTATATGAACTATGCAAAATTTTGAAATTATAAAATCATAACAGTCTTAACATATGCGGGTATGTGGAGTTCGCTTTTAGACGTATTAGCCATAACACCGTGAACTTTATCAATGGATTCAAAATATCAAACAAAAAACCCTCTCTAAGTCCGTTTATTGTGACGGGCAACTACGGAACCATGCAATGCGCGTGATTCTACACGCACTATTTAGTGTGATCTCGCAGTCGGTAGTTACATAATGGTGTTGGATTCGTCAAAGAAAACCAAATGAGCCCAAACCCGAGAGCTTCGCTGGTAGCTACTAAAAAAATACATTATCCACCTCCAGGCTCCATCGTCAGATCAGCTGAGTGGTACTAAATTGTAAAGTTTGAAATCGATGAGACAGTCGGAAATAAGTTAAAATCATTGAGTATCGCATGGGTTAAAATCGACTTCCAAGATTTGTTTAATTTACACAGTTCATTATATATATATATATATATATATATATAATTACAGGTAAAGCCAATGATTATAAAAAAACATATCTATTAAAAAGGGAAAAAATAATGTTTACAAGTTTGTTTCATAAGTCTAAATTTCCGTATTAAAAAAAATTTAAACAAGAATCTTATGTATTTGAAACAAATTATTTGTTTGATAATAAAAACAGGTGGACGTAGATGTAATAGCCTTATCAAACTACCTGTCCTTTCCATATTTCCCATTCCAAGGTTTTCATGATGGATGTTGTAATTGGTTAGGTTGATGATGCAGTTAACACTCACCAACTCGTAGGCGCTCTCCGGGTAGAATTTGCAAGGCCTGAGGAAGCGGACGAGCCAGGCGTCGCTGTGCAGCGGGACGTGGAGATCTTTGTCATCTGCGGGGTTACGTTAGTCCATTATTGCAACCTCAAAGCGTAGACGAAATACCGCGTTTATTGCATTCGTTGGATGCCATAGCTGTACAAACGGGTCTGTTTTAAGAAGCGATTAAAAATGGATTTGTTCACATGCCTTTAAAGGTTTGATTCCTTGTCTTAGCTTTAATCATCGAAACTAATGACAAGGGATATTTTAATTTACTCATGAGTTAAAAAGGGCTGATGGCGTACGGAGTTTTCGAAACAGAAGGTACGAACCCTGACGAGGAGTGAATAAACTAGGGAGGGCTCCATCAGAAATAAAAGAAGGCATGCTTCTGTAGCATGGTAATAAAGTGTGACACATTACATATACGAGCTAAAAAACACTCCGTATTGGAGAGCTGGACGTCTTCTGCGCTGGTGGCCGAGCATGCTTACCTAGTGCCCTGTATATTTATTGGTTACTAACATAACTCTGGAGAAATTTAGTTTACTTAGATGCATACCTACTAATCTATAATTTCTAGAATTTCGATGTATTCAGAAATTGTACATAAATACTAGCCCAATCAATAGTCAATATGACATCCGTTCTGTGGTGCTAAAATGCTGAATTAGCATGTACTAATTTAGCGTTTTAGCACCATTTTTCCTTTATCTGCGAGCAAATTTTGTCGTCGTTCTCACATTTAAGTACAAAATATTCAGTTATGACTGAAAAAAATCTGAAAACTATGAAAAAAAGTTAGTAAACACGGTTTGAAATATTACACAATCGACTTTTTTCAATTATTTAATATTTGGTATTTTAATTAAAAAAATAATTAATTGAAGCTTAAAATGTGCGTTCGAGCCCTGAAGACCCACGCAACGGACTGCTGTTTCTTTTAATTTAAGCACAAATTGAATGTATCGATTGCGATTTGATTTAACAATGAAAAAAAAAAATTAATGGTATCCACATATTGTGGATGGTTCGCTTGAATCAGTCAGTTTTCTAGTACGGAGAATTAGGAAAATATGATTAAATAAAAATAAGAGGAGGCGAGAACTGTTCCTAACAGTTGGTTTTTCTATGGATTATATACACCAATATAATTGGGTGTCTGTACGACAATTAAGTAAAAAAATAATAATAACATAAACCACCACCTATTTTTCAGAAGCCATAGACTACAAATTTCCACATGGTGCGATCTTTACAATGCGTTTGCTTTATTGACAAGTGATGTCTATCATTTTTCATGCTTTCTCGTCGGTTTAGGATGTTCAAAAATTGGCCCTTTTCTAATATGCCAGCAATTTGGTTTGCATAAAATTTCCTGGGACTACCCTTGCCGACCTTTACATCACACACATTCGTTCTAAAGATTTTTTTGTCCGTCTACTTTTATTAGTCCTTTCTAGACGGCCAAGCCACCGCAATATACCTTTTTCTACTCTAGTCACCACATCTTCCTTCAAACCACACCGTTCTCTCACATCACTGTTTCTACATCTATCTTTTAAAGGCACCCCATACATATTACGCAGAGATCGCATCTCCACCGCATTGATTCTACTTTCATATTGTTTTTGCCATACCTAACATCCGCTACCGTACATAAACACAAGCATGAGGATCGTGTTATGAATAGCCAAACGTGCATGTCGTGAGAAGCTTTTGACGTTTATAATAGAAAGCAAGGCCCCATTCACTTTCTTTCCCGCATTCTTCTTTAAATGTCTCTATCATGTTTACCGTCGTTTTAAAATAGACTACCCAAGTATAAAAACTCTTTTACCTGTTCGACTCTCTCACCTTCTGTATATATATCGCATTGTGCTTTCGGCTTCTTTCAAAGACCTCTTGAAAACTTGAGCATGAAAATTGTGTCATATTATATCCGCGCCGTGATATATTTATGTTTTACTGACTGATTTAATTGAATTTATTAAACCAATGCTATTTCATTTTTAAATTCAAACATGGTAAATAAATAATATTGGTAAAGTTTGATTTGTCTCATTTATCACACACATGTAAAACATAGACGTTTGTATACATATTTTGATAGCACTTATCACTGTGTTGGCAGACCTAAATGTTTTAATTTTTATCAAAGAGGTATTTTACAGGTATTGTAAGTATTAAGCACTGGGATTTTTTGCTATAAACTTGCCACTAGATAGCTTTGCAGCGCATCATTTTCTGCAACCGATTGCTATGAAATTTTATACATAGATATTATTTGTGCCCGCGGCTCTGCTCGCGTGGACTACAGAATTGTTGTCTATAATTGAATTGTTGTCTTTTTTTTATAAGTAAAGTAGCGTTTTACTTGAATATCTTAATTATGAGACAAACAATGATAAGACAAACATTATTAATTTGAATATACTTTTAGAATTGTTAGGTATTACATGTATTTTTTTTTCTTAACTTGAATTTTTTTTATATCAAAGCCTCATTGTATATAATATACCTCGCTCTTTTTTAATGAGTGTAAGTCAGTTTCCCGCCGTTATTTTCCGTTATTTCAAAAACCAAAATGCTTGCTATACATTATCCATACATATGCTTTCCCGTATTTTTTTAGGTCTTTTAAAATCTGCAATTTTATGGCGAACGAATTTGATATAGCTCTTATGGTTACTCGGCGTAAGCTAATTTAAGCGCCCCAAAAGCAATCTTTTTAGAGTTCCGAGCCAAAATGGCGAAAACAGAATCCTTATAGTTTCACGTCAATTCATCTGTCCACATGTCACAGGCATTCCATTAAAAAAACTACAAGATCTATATTGATGAAATTTATAGTGTAGGTGTTTTGTGTCAGCCGGTACTTAGTTTCCTGGTTAAATAACAAATATAAATATTGAATTCAGGGATCTACATACTTGTAACAGAAGTAAATTTTTTTTTCAGCAAACATCAACGTGAGATACATACTTCGACAGTTGTTTTAAAAACACTTTAAGGTTTTTAAGCAATTTTTCTGAGTGACTAATTTCGGAAATAATCGCTCCGAAAATTGTAGAAATTGTGTCTCACACTTCTATTTCCTAAACTGTATGTCCAAAAAGTATGAAAAAATTAATGCAGGTAACGCTTAATAAATACTTTCAAGAAAAGCTGAGCTTCTCAACAAAAGGACGTAAGTGCCATGAAGATACACTCTTTTGCGATGCAATTACTTTACACTATTTTAATAGTGATAGGCGACCGACGTGCCTACTAGTTTTTGTAGTTATAGGCGACTAAAGTGCTTATAATTATTCTGTGAGGGAAACCTGGAAAAAGTGTAACAACGTACTTTTTCCATCTGTAGTGCATTTCTTTGTAATAATGGCTTTGGAATCGTATAATGAGCATGGTCCTACAAGCTCTTGGCCAGTTTCCTTTTCAATTTTGATTGGCTATTATTATTACTGCTTATTTCGTATGTTACTATATGTAATAAAATATATCTTACAATTTAGTTAGATAATATTGTTATGAATTTAGAAAAAAAATGTAAATCGTATAAGTAGTTTTCGCGTGAAAAGGGCATAAACGGCAGACGGACAGAGAGACGTTGAGTTTTATAGTATGCATCGATGGATATTCTTCGATTTATATAATTAATGTTGTCTTTTACACACTTTATTTGTTCGCTGTATGTGTATTGTATGTTGTACATTACATTTCAAGACGGTGATAATGTAATTATTTTTATTTTTTTACAGTTAATGCTGAACATTAGGAAGTCGTTAAAAATGAATGTATGTAAACTTGTCTATAAATATGTCTAAAAATCATTGATATATCAAAAAACACATTAATGGTAATTAAGTAAAAAAAACATTTTTTTTTTTCATATGTTTCGTATGTATCCAAATTTTTATTAACATAATACGCTTACATAGAAGAATAACTTAACTTTTTTGTTTGAAATTCGATTGTAATTAAACAGATACTAAATGTTAAGGGAAACTTGCCACAATACGTCAATGAAAATAGCATTCAAATCGGTTCAGCCATTTCTGAGATTAGCATGCGCAAACGCTCAGACAGATTATTTTTTTGGCCTCGGTAACATAAGTATAACGCGTATAAATTGAAATTTATGGAAAAGTTATTTGATGTACAGACACGGTTCGTTTACAGTTTTATTATATTAGATTTGAATTTTTGTGTTAGACATTTTTTTCGACTTCAACGTACGCATCAAGGACGGGCAAGTCTAGAGATAAAAATATAAGAAATTTATTATGTTTCCATGTCGACGGTGCAGCAGGTATATGCTTTACGAGCACGCCATCTACTGGAAAGGACAGATCAAAGTTTGCCAGGCCAGCCAGTAAAGAAATAAATAACATATATTAATCGCTGCCGATAACTAAATCGGATAATTTTGGAGTGCTCATTTGAGAAACGTCGAACAACGAAGTTCTTTTGGAAATATTTTTTTCCAAAACATGCCACTTCAATAGATTGTATGGAATAAGGTCGCTATCCACCTGTATTTTTGAGTGTTTAGTTCTCCTTAAACCAACGGATTTTGATATAGCTTTCACTGTCATGTAGGAAATTTCTTTCGGAAGGTTTTTATCGATAATACATGCATATTTTATTAATAAAAAGTAGATAAAGGGCGATTTTTTAGTAATCGAGCGGTAAAAAAATATATTTTGGGCGCTTGCATTTCTAACGTAGGCTAAATTTTATGAGGCACATCAAAATAACGTACTACACAATTGTATATATCAAAAAGGTGTTCAAAAATTTGAACAGTCGTAGGACACCTGGCAGACGTATAATATCGAGACTGTTATGTGTAGAAAATACGCATGAAAAGATGGTTTATTAAAGGAAATAAATATGGTATAATCGAAAAATAAGGCATAATCAAAAATAAATTAATTAAATTTTTTTTAAGAAAAAAATTCTTTATGTAATAAACAAATATGGATGTAATAGCAAAATTAAAAATTAAAAACGTGTTCCGAAGTGAACAACAACACTATTTGCATTGTAAATACACGTATATCTATAGCGTAAGTATGTCTACATATACTCGGACCAGCTCGGGGAGAGAAAGGACGGATCACCGACTCGCATGGGAAAAAAGTCGCTGAGTCAGGTATGCGGGGCGACGCGTCGCCACGATAGCAGTCGGTCGGAACCTAAGCATTTGATGTTTCACAACAAAAGTCAGTGATGGTATATATGTCTATATACTAAACACAATCTATAGCAATCATTCTTGTCTTTTGCACGTATAATAGATTTTATTTGTAAAGTTATTTAACTGACATTACATTAATCCAAATGTTACTTACGTTGTGCATCGAATACACTCCTTTGTAGCGTCAGACATAAAAATAATCTCTGTGCGTTCTTTTCCTATGTATTCGTACAACGTTTATTCGATTGTGTTGAAATTTAATGATGTTGAATCGCGAATGGGATGGTTTCTAAAAAAAATTAACATTTCTTGCCGACTTCGTCCGAGCATTGGTACTATAGAAGTTATTTATAGTTAGAAAAAGCCACACTATTCACGAGCGCAATAAAGCTATTGACATTTTTCCCGGTTCTGTCCAAATCAGAATGGTGAATTTTGAATTTTGAATCGCCAATTTTGAATCGGAAGCAAGACCAAGAGCAGCAGTCACCTTGAAACACCGTTTTTTCTTATGACGTACACGCAGCCCCATCTGGTTACAAACTAAGCAATGAGTCTCGTACTATGGGTACCAGATAGTTGATATAATACACAGAAATACCCAGACTCAAGACAACATTAGTTTTTAGTCAAATAAATAATTATCTTGCACGTCCTCACACATGTCTTCAGCACAGGAAATAGCATCACTACCAACTGCGCCAATTGAGCAGTCGAATCTATATTGTACAGTTCAAGCGAAGCGGACATGACATCATTACGTTTTCGCTTGAACGCGTCACGAATGACTAGAGCTTTAAACCAATTCGATGTCCACAGTTTGCGACGAAAGATATTGTTTAATTTGCTTAACGTAGGTATGCAAACTTCAATTAGTTAAACGGTCTTGTTTGGTGTTTTAAGGATGTCGGCGAGAGCATTAATTTAAAAAAAGCTGACTCAAATACCACATAATTGACAACACTGAGAAAACGTCGTGGTCACGCCATCGCCGTTGACTCGTCGCACTTTACTGCGGTAGCCTAATAAACATTCTGATATATATCGCTTCCAAATTAAATTGACAACGGCTCCACTTCCGTAACGTTCTTGTGTCGTGACGTGATCCGGCCACGGGACCGAGAGCCGGACCGATACATATAATTGTGAGCTATTGAACTATAACACCGAAGTCGTATATAACACAAAAAGCAATTTAGTCTATTATTCACGTGTACGTATTCAAGCGCTGGGAAGTTAGTTTCTCGTCGCTTCGAACATTCAATGCTCCAACAAGTCGACGGCCGACCCTCCTCAGCCGCAGCCCGAGAGCTGTCGGCTCGAGGCGGTGCAATGTCTCAATAAATATCAGTCGATTTATTATCATCGGGACGTTTCACGTGTTTCGTTCGATTGATATGAAAAAAATAAATAAATAAAAAAGTTATGCGGTTATGCTAATGGGGTTAGGAAATGTGAGCTGTTTCTCCATCGATTAAACAAGAATTAGTGAGGTGGTAACGGCAGGTCGTCTAATACAGCATCACTGCATTATATTATAATGATATTTGATTGATATTCTATGAGGAACTTTTAAAAAGTTCTTTTGAAAAGTTCCAAATCGGTTCTTTTGAAAAGAACCGATTTTTTTGGTTAGTTCTTCTCTTGAGAAAAGACTTGCATAAAAGATTTTCAAATGTGTATGCAAAACGAGCGGTGACGCTTGAGTGGTAAAAAGCGTCAGCCTCGTATTGGAACGCATCGGATTCGATTCCGACAATGGGTGAATTTGATTAATTAGTTTTAACAGAAGTCATGTAGTAGTGGTTTGGCCATCTGGGAAGGACGAACGAAAGTAGACTGACAAAACAAATCTATAGAGAATCTGTGTGGTGGAAAGTTCGGTAACAATCGCCCTAGAAAATCCTATGCGGGCCGTATTGGTGGCATATTAAAAAAGGGCCGAATTTCAAGCACACGAAACCGACGAGCTTACATGAAAAGATTGAGTTGAGAGGGATATGCAAAGATCGTACCGCGTGGAAATCTATAGTCTCTGCCTACCCTCCTGGGACATAGGCGTGAGTTTATATTAATATTACTATCAAATTAAAACCACTCAATCCGTGCCTCGGAGAACACGTTAAGCTGTTGGTCGCGGATTTTATTAGGACAGGATTATCAACGGTCGTTAGCACCCCTAGCTCGCAATTTGAAATATCAATATTGTGAGGGGGAAGTCTCAGCGATTAGGCAATCAAAAATCTGACACAACTCCACTGGCGACGACAGCGCCAATTACCGGTTACGACTGTGGTGGACTCTGAAAATGCTGTTGAAACTAGAAGTATTTTTTTTGTGACTACAACCACCTTTTAGTTTAGGTTAAAAATGAGCATATTAAGACGTAAAACTGAGTTTCAATCATCGCACACGACCAAGCTTTTCTACCTCAAAATTTACCAAAGGGCCAAAAATTTTCTCTACATGTTCGAGTTGTGGAGGAAGTGAAACATTGAGTCTCGCTATTAAAGCTAGATTTTAGTGAACTTGATGTCGTATATAGCATCCTTGAATAAAAGCTGATTTTTTATATGTTTTTTTACTATTCCTAAGAGGAATAATTATGGTACATCAATAAATATATAAGTGGGCATGTGTTGATGTTTTTCTATTTAACAAATTTATTTATTTTCTGATTGATGCTACGTGTTGTTTTGTTACCTGTGCAGTATATTATGTGATTGTATTGATAATCAAAGTCGCATACGCAGGATAGATGGAAACATATTGCAGGTCTGGTTTATTGCGTCAATAACTAAGAAAACATTTCAATATTGTAGCTCGTAGAAATTAGTGAAATCTTTGTTAATAATTATAATATTATTATTAAAAGATACTTCGTGAACCAATTTTATTTTTAAAATGTGATGTAAGGAAACGCGTATATCGGGTTAATATTTTTTTAATAATCTGTATTTTATTATTTTAACTTTTCTATTAGTGATTGATCTATAAGTAATAGAATCGCTTGCCATTTGAAACAATACAAAAGAATTAATACATATTTGTATTTTATCTGTCTTCTTTCCTCAAATAAACAAGGCAATTACATAGATAGTGATCTACGACTGATACTATGAATCAATAGGGACGAAATAGACGAATTTACATTAACATTGGGTCAACGATACCGACATTTACCTAATAAAATGTTAATAATGTGAAAATACTGTGTTTGAATACATAATGAAACTGACTTACCCATAAAAAGAAATTACTTCTCTGCCAGTTTCTTACGGCTCTTATAACTTTTAGGCTACAAGAACTTATAGTTATTTGACTAATAAATGCTTATACTACAAGGCACAATATATATTAATTGATTTTTTTTTTCACGTAACCAAATAACAGTTACAAGCAAAAATATTGGCAAAATCAACACTAAACGCCACATGGATCTCAAAATGAACTGTGGACAGCTCTTTTTTTGGTCCGGTTCTACTCAGGCAAACGAAATTTTAAACATGCTATTGTTTAAAATTTCAACGAATTTGAAATTTTAAACAATAGCATGTTCGTTTTTATGATTTGTTAGGAAACATCGCGAGTCGTTGCTCTCGATGACAACAGCGAGACGTTCGAACTCAAAGGCAGACGGTGATTTTTTTGTATTTCAATTTATGTGCCATTTGTATTGTATTTTATATAAGTAATTTATAGTTAGCGGTATATCGTTAATTGTGATGACAGAGCGAAAACGCACACGGAAGAGCGACGTGTAAGATGACTTTATTAGCGAAATGTCGAGTTTTTGTTATAATACGTATACGCACGTGAATTATGAAGTGTCGTAAATAAAAAAAAACATGTTTATACTGTGTTCAGAGGTACCTAGAAGTAGTTTCATGTTTTTATTCGCAACAAGGTAGGTACGATCCAATATTTTACGTTCGATCGTATCGGTTAGTCGAGTCCGTCTGCGTACGCGCAGCCTCATCGGCATAAAAAACTTTCGCTGACGTGTTGCGTGCGTTGTCTCAAATGTTTTTAGATAACTGCTGTACCGGATTTAAAGTAGGCTACGAAACAAACTAGTAATTACTAATTTTTTCCGTTTAAATATTAATGCACTCGTACATAACGGTGGATTAAATACTTTACAGTATTAGCAGTGACTAGAAGTGCAATTAAGAAACACAAACACACTTGTTTCATGTATTACAATAGTAATTTCAGTGTTTCTTGAAAAGTCTTTTATATTTTGCGGGTGTTTGAAGTTAGTGAATCGTTGCAGTGTATAGAAATGAATTAATTTCAAATGAAGATAATTAGGTTTTTGAAAAAAATTTTTTTTTTGAAAAATGGAAAGATCATATATAAGTTTTATAACAAAACAATTTTATTTTTTTTCTGCAATAATTAAAAGCTATATCAAAATAAAAATAAATTTTTGAATCCAGTACCGAAGACGCCGACAACTCCCGAACAAATCCGAGTGCGTGTGACGTCATAATGTTAGTTTTCACTCGTAGTAGTATACGGAGATAATAAGTGTAGTGCTTTTGAGTTTTGATTTATTTTATTCTGTCATTGTTAAATACTCAAAAATATATAAAAATGTCAAATCTCAAAGTTACCGCTCTTGTTTTGTACCATTATGTACAAATACTACAAAGACAACTCGGAAAAATGTTTTAAATGTTCCTCAAGACGAGAAACGTCAAAAATAGTTTCAAGCAGTGCTCGAGATAATCCTAAAACAAAATCGAACTTTTTTTGTTGTGAAGATCACTTTGATGTAAGTATTTCATATTCATATTGTCATTAGTTACTTATAATAGCTGTAAACGCTGCACTGTTATGGAATTGCTATAACATTATGACGTCACAAGTATGGTAGCCAATCGTGGCGCGTTCACAGTCACGTGATTTTTTTTTAAATTTTATCAATTTTTAATCGCTTATAATTAATTGAAAAAATATTTTTTTTTTCAAATTCCCAATTGTTTTAGATTGTCACAGTTTGGAATCTCTGGCCACCTGACATCGGTTTCAATGTCGAGCCGTCTATAAATACCCATTTAAGTTGCATTTTTCCCTCCCCTCTTATTTCTAAAAATTTTAAGGTGTACAATTAAAACATAATAGAAATCTGTATTTGGAGACTTAGCGAATGTCGTACGGTAGTTATAAAATACTAATAATTTTGGTCTGTTGGGTACTATTACCATAAATAAAAAAAAACAATGTTCATTATAAAAGCAATAACATCCGATTAGAATTACAAACAATTGTAATTATTTTGACAAGTGTTCAAACATTTTCAGCCCTAATTAATTAATAAATTTTTTATATTCATTTGGAATTAAATTCTTTTACATTATAGTATTCTACCCATAATAGAAACAGTATAAAAAAAGATTTTACTGCATAAGTAAAAACTTTTCAAATTACATATAATTTAAAGTGAAATTATAAAAAAATATAAAAATCAGTAATTTTTGGCAAAAAATTGAAAAATTATTCAAGTTTCTACAAAAGCAATCTTTGATTAAAAAAAATTTCCCTGGTTTTTGGCGTGGGAGAAACTTAAATTCAACATGTAGAAGTCAGACCCAAAAATCGTGTTAACCGGTGTAATAATAAAAAAAATGTGTCTGAGCCAAAATGACATAAACGGAACCTTTACAGTTTCATCATGTCCTACCGTCCGTATGTCACAAGCATTTTATTCAAAAACTACAAGAGGTATAATATATGAAATTTGCAGTGTGGGTGTGTTGTGTGGGCTGCTATTTAGCTTGATAGTTAAATATCAAAAATAAATATTTCTACGGGGGGCACTCCATGCATGTAGTAAAAGTTGAAAAATTTTTTTTGCAGCAAACATCAATGAGCGGCACATATTTCGACACTTATTTTAAAGACACTTTATGGTTTTTAAACAATTTTTCTGATTACGTGAATAATTTCGGAAATAATCGCTCCGAAAGTTTCAGAAATTGTATGTCCCCTCCTCTATTTTCTAAGTTATATATCCAAAAAAATATGAAAAAACAACGAAGGTGACGCTTACTAGATACTCTCAACGAAAATTATTTTGAACATATACTGTTTTCAAGTTATTGCCAAAAAACTGCGATTCTCAACAAAATGACGTAAGTGTCATGAAGATATGCTCTTTTTTTGACGCACTTTAGTTTCCACTAGTTTTATAGTTGACGTACCTTCTTGTTTTTCTAGTTATAGGCGACTAAAGTGCTTATTACTATTCTGTGCGGGAAATATGGAAAAAGTATAACAACGTACTTTTGTCATCCGTAGTCCATTTCTTTGTAATAATGTCTTCGGAACCCTATAATGAGCATGGTCCGACATGCTCTTGGTCAGTTTTTTTTTGGTTTAAAGTTGAACCGAGGATGGCACCAAAACGGGAGCTGATAAAGTAAGGAATGGGAATGGGAATCATGATCATAGTTGAGAGGCGAACGAACGATATAAAAGATGGTGGTATATTTACGTGGATGGAGCTGCGGACGAAAGCTAGTGTTGAATGAAAATCATCATAAAAACGATTTCTTAGTTTACTTTCATGTCCTGAATTTGCTTATGCCTCGTGCGTTTCATATATTTTAATTTAATATGACATTGTTATAACAGAAACATGGTTACAATTATTGGTGAAAATATGCGAAAGACTAAGTTTACCGTTACTTAGACACTGTGAAAATGGATTAAAAACACATGCAGAAGTGGTTTGCGAAGTTTAAAAGCTTGTCGCTCGTCCGTTTATCGGCTACACGCAAATTGATACTTTTCTTGTCTGTAATTAGCGGCGCGGCCGGCAAACGAAAAATCATACGCGACCGATAATGAATTAGGAATGGCGAGGTTATGGGCTGAGTTTTCACGCTAATTTGGCGCTACGCAAGGCCAGCGGGCTTTGGTCAGCCGACGTCTGATAATTTGATATAAATAATAATCTTTTTTAAACATCATTTAAATGGTGGTCAGACGAAAGAAAGTGATGTGTGGATAAAGTTAATTACTTTCCATCGAATAATAATACAATTTACAAGTTGGAGTAAAATTGTTATTGTATTTTTAATCTAACTTATTTATTGAAAATATAAAATTACAGAATTTAAAACAAAGTACTAAAATATTGATTTCTTTTTTATCCACGTATTTATACATATCACGGTTAAAAACGATTGAATATGTTTATTTTGTACCATAATATACATATATGGTATGGGACTTGACTATTTCACGCAGAATCGTGTGTGGATGGTTTTAGGCTGTTTAGTTTTTGATTTTCATACACTTTTATGTATTTTTGATCGCTGTCATAATCCACAAAGCCCGGCGAAGTGGGTTATGAAACCGCTTGTTATTTGTGTGATCAGTCTGGTGTTTGACGTCTGTCACAGGACCTTCAATAAGATGCCTTTTAAGGTTCAAAGATGAATTCGCACTTCGTGTGACTGGCGAATGTCGATTTCCACAATGATTTGAAATTGTAAGTGCAAATAATACAATTATAGGTATTCTTATAAAACGTACAAGAGTGCATCGCGAAAAAATAAATAATAAATGAGACAAGTGGAAACAAAAAAAAGTAATATTTACGTATTATGTATAAAATATAAATTTTATCTAACTCCCTCTGGGCACATGTAACTGACTAGATCTTTAAGGTTCATTACATTACTGTCAAAAATAGTAGAAGGAATGGCAATTAAATTACTAATACCTTGACATTTTTAAATTTACCTCTGCTTTAGGGCTACACCTACGATGAATAGGATATCTTAACAGGAATTATTACAGTCGACTATTTATTTTTTAATGGCGAGAGAGTAAGAAGGAGGTACAATATTTTTAGCTTTGTAAAAGGATATAAACTATTATATAAAATTTTTCTTCGTAATAGCGAAAGAGAGAGATCGATACGTCCTTTACTTGCCACACGCGTTATAAACATCATAAATTAAATAATACTGCTCATTATCCTTCTCATTAAATAACCAATAACCGAGTTTTGTTCGGTCGTTGTCGTGGTCTCGAAATGTTTGCGATAAGGTCACGAAGTCTTAAGAGGGGAAAACCGATACGTAAGTCCCATTGATCTATAGAATGTCTTTTTTATACATCTACGGTAAATCCCCATTCGCATTCGGCAGTCGATAAAAACTTATTATCATAAGATATTACAACGAGTAGATTAATAAACAATTTTTTTATGCATAAAACTAATATGGACATTCTTTTTTTTGCGATTGATAAATACGTCGTTTTTGATGAAACTTATTTCACTTTATCGTTTTTGAAAAATGTCGGCACAATAATTTTTTTGAATTTTCACTCCCAAAAATGTCTATCGTTATAAAATTTTCAATTTTTTTTTCGGACAATATTGTGCCTTTTGCTCTAGCAGCATCAACAGATTTAGGTATTGCATCTTATATACAATATTAATATAGAAAATGTTCTCAAAACAAGTCAAATTAAAATATTTTGTATCCTATTTATGAGATTTATCGATCAAGTATCTCCATTAAAAATATTCATAAGGAAGTGCAGCGATTGACCAATTATTGTGAACGTCGATCACTAAAAGGTTATTGGTTTTTCCAGTTGTCCCAGACAATCGTATATTAAAAGTTGAAATAATTTGATTCGGTCAGAACAAAAATTAAAATTTTATTAAAAAAAAACCCGCGATGTTTGGCTTTATTTTGCGATGCTTTCCTCTTCGCCTTTATTGAGTTTCTATTTTTGTTTAAAAATTTTTTTGGCGAAATCTGCTGCTGCGAAGATTATGAGTATTTTAATACAGTATACTACTAAAATACTCGTAATTTATTAAGCAGCATTGAAAAATGGAAAATTTAACACATTATCCGTTTTAATAAAATGTTGATAATATTAAATTGCCGGGAATGCGGCCCAGGTAGAGGGTATGCCACATGTCTTTCGAAATAGATATCTTTGCATACATTTCTCTAGTGGTCTTTCATTAGCTCGGCCGTGCACGTTTTGTATTACTCTGTCGAACAATCCATTTTTGTTTGTTTCAGATTCAGGAGTTTGGAGTTCATGGCGACGACCTCGCCCATAGCGAGTTGAGGACGGTCGTCCGTCGTTGTCGTCGATTCGGCGATAATGTCCGGGACCGATGGCTTGAGGTGTCCCCCGGCGTACGGAGAACACGTCAAGTGATTTGATTCGAGTTGAGCTAAAAACTCAGAGAATAAATCGTCTGCGCTCACGTTCCGAATTCGGTACCTAATGCGTCGGCCATTTGACTCAACGTTCCCTATTTACTTGAAGACAATCGAAATAAGAAAACTTGCACCTGTTGTAACATTTTTGTTCATAACATAGACATTGCCTTTGTCACACCGAGTGAGTATAAAGAAAAAGCGAGTGAATCATTATTTTATGAACATATTAGTAAACGTGACTCAAGGATGCGCCATCACAAGAAGCAATCTGGGAGTGAGACATGTATTATTTTCTACAGTACGAGGGCTGCTATTTGTGTATTCGTATCTGGCCACTTAAAGGACAATATTTAAAAAGTAATTACAATATTTAAAAATGGAATTCCTTGGCTGCGGAATACAGATTATTTCGTGTAACTGTCAATTGTTTTACTATTGTGGCGTAATTTCCAAAACTGTGTGACTTTGTCACTATGGATTGAACTCGTGATTATTTTCCTGCGATGATTTATTATTATATTTGAAGAAATAAGAAAAGACAACCGACAACGCAGAATCTGTCTTAGTCGTGATAATGCTATCTGTCACACGTCGGCGACTCGTTTTTTGAAAGGTCAAAAGATAGAATTTACGAGTTATCCCTAATACAGTCCCGATTTGGCACCTAATGATTTCTATTTATTTCCAAGCTTGAAGAATAAATTACGTGGTCAACGTTTTTCGAGTCGCCAAGGGGCCGTTGATGCGTTCAAAATGCACGTTTTGAAGATAACTCAACCAGAATGAAAAAAGTGCCACAAAAATTGGTTTCAGCGTATGCAAAAGTGCATCGATCATCATAGCGAATGTTTTGAAAAGCAATAAAACCATATTAAATGACAGATGTTTGTTTTTTTTCGATATTCCGGACACGTAAATAGCAGCCCCTGTATAACTGTCTTGCTCTTTCCACTCTCTAGATGGAACGCATCATTAATACAAAGCTTTATAAAGTTTTATAAAGCACGCTTACGTGCGGTGTTTCATCGTCGTCTTCGTCATCATCATCGCTTCATTAATACGACCTAAGTCGTGTTAATAAAGCACACTTAACTGCTGTGATTCATCGTCGCTTTATTAATACGACCTGGGTCGTATTAATAAAGAGCACTTAAGTTCGGCGTTCTATCTTAAAAACGGAAAGAGGAGGACAGTTATAATGCTTCGCTCTAGAAAATAGTATTTGTCTCGCTCCCACTTTATTTCTTGAGATGTCGCATCATTGAGTGACGTTTATTAATACCACCCGAAGGGAATAAGCTTTCTGAAGTACATGGTCCATTTTTATTATTTTAGGTTACTGCATATTGGAATGTATAAAAGTTACATTAAACACGTTTTCTCTAAAATATTGCTTTGTTAATCTATAGTATTTAGGGGCAATTCCTAATTTATTAAAACAGGTAAAAATTGTAAATAACAGTTTGTAAAAATAATAAAAAAGACAAAATATGACAACGCCAATATTAATGAACGTCAGTCGCAGCGGCTTTGTCCGCTACGGCCGGTCGTCGACTTCACTGTCGTTGTGCGGTCGGATGTGGCTGATTAGGCGATAGAGATACACATGAAATATTGCTAGGTTATTCTAGTCGATATGACCTCTGAGATTCTCATATTGTAGTCCGACACGTATAAATAGCATTCAAATAATTTATGTACGTATGTGTTTGTTAAAATTGTTTTTTTTTTTTGTAATGTTCAACATACTATCTTCACGACGTTTTCGTTTTAACGTTCACAATTAATGATATTTAATATATTGATGTATAGATATCTCGTACAGCAGGCGTACGGACTCCTGTATTGTCAAGGTTATATTAAGTGTTCAAAGCCATAGCATTAACACACAATTTCCAACTGTCAGAGAATGTCTACTACTTTATCTACTATTATCTCTACTTGTATCTACAAGTAGAGATTCTTATGAAAAACATACACTGACGAACTAAAGCTTTCCAATCCAAAATGAGTTCAAAATTTGGTTGCCTGTAAGTCGGTATATATGAAAGTTTTACGTGACAACGACTTTCAAAATCATTTTGAATACTCAACGTATAGTGGAAGGATGAAATAATAGTAACAATTTAAAACATTTATTTATACAAAGAATTATATTTAAACATTAATTTATACAAAACTTCGCACTGAATTTCATATTAACAAAATTCTTATTTTTACCTTTACACATACATACTATTTATATAAATATACATACAATAACTTGCAATACATTTGCAAGCGCTACCATTCTAGTGCTGCGCGGCACTGATCATAGTTGAGTGGAGAGAGACGGGCATTCCGGACTATGTTCTCTTCGTGACTCATCGTTACGTTATCGAGCGTTACACTTTTCAAAGTGACTCCAAGTTCCATTTAAGACGTTGTACGTCAAAACTTTGTTAATACAGTATCTTTTTTACTAACAGCAAAACAAATTAATATGTTTCGGATAGTAAGGTACAGTTTAGATGCACAACAAATCTTCTATTTTCAATAGGTACGTCATACCAATTTATAAGTTTTACGACATGAAGTCTACGTAAATGAGATGACTAAACTCTAAAAAAGTTTTTGGCAGCGTTTAAACACTCAATTCAATTCCATATGAAAATAACTACAGTTGCATGCATCAAGAATTTCGTCGTTCGAATGAGATATTTAACAAAAGAATATTTAATCCCATTCTGTCTGTTTACAAAATACGCCGGGAGCAATAACGTATACCTACTTGTAAGAAGTGTCTAGAGACGAGATTAAAACAAATTATTTATATTTATTAAAAATCGTACATATAAAAAGAGACTGTGAACGACTCGTGTATACCCATTGACAATATGTTAGCAAAAAAGTACATTAGAGGTGTTAATAATTTTATTGAAAGCCAAAGTGACGAGTTTTAGACTTTTTGTTCGTTTGTTTGCTCGCGTATCGCGCAAAAACTACTGGACGAAATAAAGACGGGGTTTCCTCAAGTGAACTTTTGGTTCAAATAAAAAATTATATATTTGTGCATTAACTTGGCACCACACTAAGTTGAGATCAGTTGAACTCTACTTAGCAGAAAATCTTTAGCATGGATTTTGTAGGAGCATACAGAAAATTCATACATCAGTTCATATTGCCAGTGCAGTACCAAATTGTTAGTAACTTAGATGGAGATCTTTTATGCATTAGTTATCTATTCCACGTGCCGCACGTTCTAAATCTTAAATATATTGAGATAGAAATATGTATGGGGCTAAAAGATATTATTGTATACTTTTTAGTCAATCTCAAAAATGTGGTATTTTATGAACTAGTTGTGCTCTAGACTTTGTCTGCGTGCAATCCCATTTATCACCTAAAGATTTTTTTCAAAACGTAACCCCACCCCTCCTTCACCGGCCTATCTCCCTCCAGCGCCGCTCCCCTCTCTAATGCCAGTTCAACCTTCCTCTTCCTCTCCCAGATCCAAAACTCCCTCTTTTGTAACTTCTCGGGCTAGATCTTTGAATGAGGATAACATTTTTTCTAAGATTAGACTTGAATGGAATAAAGTCTATATTCTGCTCCAATTCAAACTTTATTCACTGATGAAAACAGCATTAAAATCTGTTGTGATAATTCTAAGACATGCGGAATAGATATATAGACAGACATAGAGGTACAAAAAAATTAAAGATTTTTATTTTCTCTTATACAAGATTTCTCTTATAGTCCTTTCTACATTTTTCATACATACATTGTACAGACACACCGGGTTTTCCTTTTTTATTACATGTATGGTTTAGTTTTTAAATAATCAGAATTTGCTGCTGCGTTTAAATTTTACATACAGCAATACAAATCTTATACTTTCATTGCTTAATGATATAATAAAACTTTACAAGATTATAAATAAAATAGAAATAAAAATAATTTGTTTTTGTTTTCTACTACTAATTAATATGATTAATAAAATCTGTACATACTCAAACTCAAGATCTTAGCATAAAAATTGTCGTTTTTGAAAATACAACGCTTAGAATTAGTAGAACTTTCTATACAAACCTAGACATATCAACGATTCCAAAAACATCTATCTATATTATTTACGATCGGATTTTCGAATAATCTTTTCACGAAAGTAGAACCGTTGGCAGCATGTAATTTATGACTAGTAGTGGATGTTAAAGTGGAAGTTACACGTACAATTACGTCACAAAATAAAAAGGGAGCGAGTGATTACTGTAATTTTCCTTACATCGTGAAGATGTTCCGTCTTCATGCAGTGATTTCTTCGGTAGGCGCTGTAATTATGCGATTATAATGGGTACATCGTAAGAAAGACATCAAACGTAGATACCGAAACAATGTTAATGTCTACTAAACGTCGTCTAGCCGAGTATAATACACTTTTATTGCATCGCACATTGGTAGCAAGAACTGTTACTGTCTGAAATATGCGTGGCTTTGTTGGTGTTGCAGCCCTGGTATTCCTGAACTGGTTCGCTAGTTTGGGACTTGTACAATGTTACCATATATTCCTTGATATTTAATGGTACTGTACCAGGAAAATACATTCAGCGATCCCCATAGCACGAGGATTTTTGTAATCGGCTTGTGTTAACGGTTTTTACTGTTTTTTAATCCTTCTAAGAAAAGGCTACTTGTGGAAATATTCATGAAATATATATAGTCTGTTAAACTTCCTATATATAAATAAAGTAAAGCCAAAGGTAAATAATTATTGGTTCAATTAGTATTAACTTCGTGTGTACTAAGTATAGCTATCACATTTATTTGGTGTCTCGATGAAACTTTTATTTAATCGATGTTTTTTTCAGAATTATATCACGCCACAGCAGGACCATTGTCATAACATAAGTTTCTTTTTATGTCTGATCGAAGGGTTCCCAACTTAAAATCCTTTATGCTAGTCGAAGGATATTAATGACAATTTACGAAATTGATATCTTAATTTATTCTTTGACGCACGGAGAGAGTGGTTTAATTTGACACAAACTTTCAAATCAATAAATCAAACCTGCTTCAGAGATAAGACCCATTGCCCACTCAGCCATCGTATCGCGGCTTTCGGTACAGTCGATGTTTAACGCTTTCCAAATAATTCATAGAAATACGAAACATCTCGGAATTCGTGAATTAGCCACAGTTAAAATATCATAAGCAAGTGGCAAGAAGAGGTCGGCAAGAGTTGCCCTTAAAATGTTATGCAGACCATATTGGTGGCTTATTAAAAAAAAAAAGACAGATTTTAAGTAGCCGAAAGCGACGAGCTTGCATGAAACGATGGATGGACACATAATTGAATCAAGAAAGATATGTAAAGATAGTAGCGTGTGGAAATTTGTGGTCTCTGCCAACTCTTCTGGGCAATAGGCGTAAGTTTATAAGAATAAAGATAATAACAATATGACATGTAATCCGATATTTCTATGATAGGGCTTTCTATTCGACCGAACTTTCGACTATCCAACGAAAAGTCGTGAGTTCCAATAGCAAAATGTATTGAGGAATACCAAATATTTATTTATTCATTAACTATTTTAATTGCTATATAACGGTGAAGAAAAAGCATTACAAAGAAACCTAAGCTGAAAATAAATGAAAATTATTTTTATTGTTTGTGAATTATGTAGGAAGCGAATAAGATTTCACTCAAACCTTCCATCGTGGATTCAATTAGCTGTGAAATGTGAGCATACCTACAATTTTCTTGTGAAGCTATAAAAAATAAAACATTTGAGGTAAGGTACGATTAAAGACCCATAGAAATTAATTCATAAGGTTCTAGATTTGAAGGGAAGAAAATGTGATTCTTATTAACAATAATGAAATAATCCAATAAAAGTGAATAATAATGTGACAAAGAAAGTCAAAACAATTAACCTCAAGTGGCGTTTTCAATTTAGTTGACATGAATCACGTCTTTTTCTACGACATGTCATATTCAATAATCTGAGTGACTCACTAATTGACTAAACGACTCATATCAGCACATCGGCAAACCGTAGAATCTAGAAGCTTGATATTTTTCTTAAGGATTCATTTCATATTGTAAGTAAAAATGATGAAGGGGATTTCGGAAGTGTGATGAATAGTGAAAATGGTTAAATAGTGGAAAAACGAAACTGCTAACGTTACAAATGGCAAAATTCATATTTAAGCTACATATTGGATATAAAAAAAAAATAGATTAATTGTTTTATTAAATAGGACCGTGATTGGTAGTGAGATTGGACTCGAGGGCGAGACGAGATTCAGAATTGTTAGCGAAATCAAAAAAATTACTCGAAACCGAAGACTCATTTTGTTGTCAATATATTTTAAAGGATCTGTGCAACGGTTGACCTTGCAAGTCAACCGCAAAACTTTCCGCATTGTTTCGAGCAACAATGCCTTTGAACTCTGAAAGCACGAAAACATCATTGTTCTCGTTGACCACATACATGTTAATATACATAAGTCACTCACTTTGCAACAAAGCTTTCAGCTTGTCGATCGCCGGCGCGACCACGTCGGGCGTCTCGCGGAGCTCGCGGCGTGCAATCTCCAGCACCTCCGGACGGGGCTCGTCCAGCTCGATGTGGAGCAGGAAGTCGCCCACCTGCATTGCCGGCAGGCGGTCCACGTCGGTCAGCATATGCTGCGATACTGAGGGCAAGGATAACAATTTTTTTATAACATCTAACATTTCTTTATAACATCATCTAACCCATCCATGGACACTCGTAACCCTAGAAAAGTCATCGGCGCGTAGCCGGCCTCTAGAGTAGAAATAAGTTATCCGATGAAGGGGGATCGATAGAGGGGAAGAGAGCAACCGGAACTCTTACTCACTGGACGAAATTCAACAGCGGAAACTGTCACTTCACGTCTGTATTCTGCGAGAGGATGGTATCTAATTAGAGGAGTCGCCCCGTTTTTCTACAGCAATCGTTAGTTGTTGTATAGTGTCAGGTTTCATGGAATACGCGCCCATTTTTTTTTTTGAGGTCAGTGAGTTGGAGTTGATGGCCGTTGTGAACGATGTCACCGACGACCAGGAGCGACAACTCAAAGTGTTGTTACGGAGCGAGTGGCTTAAATTAAAATTGGTCCATTCGTCAGTGGTCAAGATTGAAACCGGTATCTTCCGATTTTCGATTCTCAACTACTGAGTCCCTACCGATCATATAATATCTACGTTTGGGTAGAAAAAAAAAACACTGTTTTGGAAGTTTTTAGCTTTTACGTAATGCAAATGTACTTATTGTTGAGTTAGTCTGTATTTTTAATTCTCTACTTCGAAACATATTTATAAGATTAGCATGCAATATTGTTTGAGTATCCCATAAAGTGGGGTGACAATAACAATATTGTCACCCCACTTTATGGGATACACAAGTATATAATACTATTTATTCTAAAATCAAATCAATGTTCTTATAAATATTTTTTTTATTTTACTGCCTACGGATTTTTAAACACGAAAACAGCAGTGTGGTCACACGATTTACTTGCAAAAGTTTCGTGTTTGTTTTGAATTTACGATTCCGTTATTTTGCTTCAACAAATCAACGACTCCGCGACGTGTATTTATAAGGCATTCCATTGCCTGCGTAAATTTAAATTCTAATTTGAATAACGCCCGCTATACGGAACTATGCCGTTTACTGTACGACACAATTTGTTGCGTCGTATAATATACGTATATGATTTTTCATACCCTAAAACGCATTTTGAGTTTTATTTCTATGTTTCACACAAATTATTAACCAATCATAATAATATAAACAATGTTTGACGATAAAAAGGGCATTAATCGATATCCCAGCACGCCTTCTACGCATCAAGGCCGAAACAGACAGTCGGTCGAAAAACAATGTGAGTCATTTGTCGGGTCCTCGAAACAGGTTGACTTTCAACGTCTCCAGGGTCGTCACACTTGGAATTTTTTTTTTCGGCTTCCGAAGCGATACAGAAAAAGGTAAACATTCGTTTGTTAAGAGAGTACACACACACGCACACACACACACACACACGCATACACACACGCACACAAGCACACACACATCACGTCGAGCAAATAACACTTGGGAGCTTCTCACGTGCGGCGCGCAAAGATGTAAAAAAAATCATAAAAAGTACCGGCAGGTACATGACTTCACCGAACACGGGATGAGTACTCTAGAAGTTTTTGTAGACCGACCGCCAAAGTATTGGCTGATGGTCACGGTTGTCTTGCGAAATTAGTTTGTGTAATTGCGCTTACTCATAAGACGACTTCTTTAAAATTTATATTCCCATTCTATGAATTTGTTTAATTTGGTTACACAAATTATATTGTTAATATACACACGTAATTTTAACTTTACTTTATAGTAGTTTTTTTTGATAGATTTATAACAAAAACAATAGCTTATTTTGTGATATAAAATAATTAAGCAAAAATGTTATTATGACTTTTGCTAAGTTAAAGATTAATTAGAATAAAAACAGTAGTCTGTTTTGTTTTATGTGATTAAGCTTACAACTTCAAATGACTTTTGCTAAGTTAAAGATCACTTGCAATAAAAACAATTGCCTATTTTGTTTTATGTGATTAGGCTAAATCTCCATAATGACTTTTGCTAAGTTAAAAAGCCATGGAAATAGATGCGACTACTTTTGCTAATCCACAATCTCTATAAATACCTAAAATAATAAAAAAATAGTATTCAAGTATTTTTTATAATAACGCCTTTTATCATATGATTTTTTATGATATGATATTTCTTAAGAGTATATTTATGAACACGAAAATAAAATATTGTCCATCCACTTTATAAAATACAATGTCATTGAGCCGTTATAGCATTTTCCAACAATCGGCATATAGACGAAACACTCAGAGAATAATTTAGGTCCTTGACTGTCCTTCACATACAAATTTATTCTGATTTCTGTGGCCACAGTTGATTTTCTTCAAAATTATTTGGCAAATAATATTTAAATATCGATACAAACGCAGGAATCTATGGCATAATCAGTGTGGTGCACGTTTTTCAGAATGAAATTGGAGTATAATTTCAAAGGGCGACATGAAAAATGATTAATTGCCACAGACCGGCTTATTAAAGAGAAACTTAGGTACAATTACATCTCAAAGACATTCTATGAAATTCAATTTTCCTAGAATTTTTATACATTGATTATAAAAAAAAATAATATCCAGAAGTGTAATTCAAAACATACATTCCAATACATAGAATGCGGGAACACCTTAAATTGTCTTTATTAAGGAAATTTGATATATTTTAAACAAACAAAGCAAAATTATAACAATAATGAAATAGTTGTATTTAAATTGAATTTAGTCATAGAATGATGTGTGCATCTAACGATTTTTAAAAATATGTCACATTGAAGAGAAAAAATGAGATTTTTGTATAAAAACTTTAGTACTTTAAAATATACTTATAAAAGTTTAACGTTGTACGTATACCTATATAGATTTTGGTGCTTCTAACCGTTTATGTGTAACCTCTACAATATTGTAAAACAACTAAGTACTCCTATTTTATACTACCCTAAATCTTAAGACCTAAATTTGACTTCGAAAACCACAAGGCCTCTTGTTTTGTGCCGCGTGTAATTTTGTTTGACATAGTATAAAAAATGTAATATAGAAATAACTCCGCTTAAGCTGTATTCCGTTACAGAACGATGTTGTTTATATTTAGTAGTCTCTATGGGCGTGTCCTATCAAACAGGAAAAAACCGTATTAAAACATGCTTAATTTATGTATGAAGATAGTACGGTGATACCAGAGCATCATCGCCAAATTATACAGGTAGTTATCTTATGTGAATTGCCATATAATTTAATGTTTAGGTTAATTTTCCATCATTTATGTAAAAATATTGTATGTAAGTTTATACTTTCCATACGTAAAATTGAGGGATAATATTTTTTTTTACACATTATTGTTGGGGATGCCTTAAATACATTACATATTTAAAAATGCATTAAATACAGATTTTTATGTGACTCCCTCTCCCAGGTGTATATATTTTGTCGTTTATTTGTTACCAGAGCCGTTAATTTTGTATCATTTCCCCTTTACATGTCATGTATTTCGTAAATCAAAAAAAAAATGATAGCAACGCCTTACAGAAAAATTCAAAGAAAGTTATTTAGATCGCAATCTGTTTTGGAGGTTTTTTAAATATTTTAAACAATTTTCAAATTTGAATAGCAAAACGACGCGTTTAATCCACCGAACATCCATTGCTGGACACCGGCCTCTCATGTAAGATATCCACGACGTACGGTCCCGGGTCACCTTTGACCGGCAGTGGCCCACAATACCGAACAGGTGGTCGATCCATTCAGTGGGTGGCCGCCCTACGCCGCGGCGTCCATTTTGTGGTGTTGGATGAGGTAGTCTAACTCATACCATGACCCGTATTTCGATTACATTGCTGTGTATGTAACTCGCGTATTATCAAACGATTATAAATGCGATCGTTGTATTAATCCCGAATCGGAAATTGCTACTGGCAGATGTGACCTTTCTTCGATGCAAAAATTTCACGGGGCCCGTCCTATAACTTTTTTCCTTAGGATCTATCTTTCGCTGAACATGGATAAAAGTAAAGTTTTACAACGATGACCATTATTATAACAATATTTATAATCTACAGTTTCTTTCTAGATCACTAAACCGTCGTTATGATACGAAATGTAATTTAAATGGTCCCATATAGACGGGGCGCATCCGAGCGCGACCGTAATCGAGGAAAAAAACCGCCTGCATCGTGAAACGCGACTAGAGTACGTTGTCTATGAAAATCGATTTCCTTTGTTGTTCAAATTATAAACATGTCCGACGTTAATATTATGCGTGATTAAAAATAGATTTTGTTGTACAGCCGTTTTAATTTCAGGCGCATTTATACCCTCAAATCATAAATAATAAATTGACGTAGTTTATGTCTTTTGTGCCATCAGCTCGTAGTCTAATATACGTTTAATGTGTTCTAATATATTTCAAACAGTTAATAAAATAAATTGGACATATGAAAAAAAATATTGATAGGACGCAAGAAGTGTGACAATTAAATGAGAAATAATTTTAAGGAAATTTGATATCGGTCTTTATATATTGAAGATATTGTCATGAAATACAGAAATACGAAGGCGAAACCAGCACAGATCGTGGATGCGGAAAGCATCATCAATGCTTACTACCTAGCTATGAAATCTGGAAAGTACTCAAGTCCAAAGTCACGCAGCGCCGCTAACAATGCGAAACGATTAAATTTATTGATTCGATAGATATACGTTGTATTGCTGAACTGTGCTAATTTTTGGTGTTTCATTCATTTTTATTTATAGAATTGTTCTGTTATCATAGTGAATAATAGTCTAATAAAAACGATTGAAAATTTAAAATCCAAATATTTAGGTTTGATCAAGCGACTATTCAATTTAGTCTATAAATTTTACAATAAATATAGTAAAAATAATTATTTTCTTATAGTACTTACGTTTACCCATTAGGAATTATTATCGATGGTTGACTCGCGGTTTTATTTCAAAATTGACAATATCACAATTTATGGTAAATATCAGCGCACACACAAAGAAGTACTATCACTTGCAAGTACGAGATGCGACTGGCACTCTGCGCGAGCGCACGCTCAGCCTTATATCATGTAGGTGCGTTGGCTGATTTTTATGATATAGTACGTGGTTGTAAGTCATATTTAGAAGAAGTAACAAAGCACCAAAATGTGGCACTTAAATTAACTATTATGTAAATAATATTAAAATTTATGATTGATATACACAGTATTAAATACAAAATTACAAATTTGATAATATAAGTATAATGATATGAATGTAAAATGTTATGAACATATAATTATTGTAGAATTGCTTTCCTCAAAAAATAAATTAATCACAGGGTAAAGTTTCATATAACATATACGATTGGGTATTACTCTAAAATTTTTAGTCCCACGGAAAAATATAACTGTTGAAATTATTTTCCTTAGAGAAGTTGAAATACAAGTACCTGCGATAAATATATTTTGCTACTTTGTATCAAAATACGTGTTGTTTCTATTTTTTTATCCTAATTATGGATCTGTCTGTTCGTAGAACGTCTATGGCTCCATAAGGCACGCTATAACATGAAAGGAATTTATGAGTTTCGAGTGGTTTATTGCATTACGAAACGTCTAAATGTTTTTCTATGCATGTGTCATTATCGAAATAAAATAATAATTATTAATACTAATACAATTTTTAATGAAATTCAATAATTTATAATGAAGCATACAATCTCATCGCAGTTTATCCAAGTTTATCCTATGGACGTACTTTCGTTTATTATTTATTATGGAAAGTTCATTATCAAATTTATGAAAAAGAGCTGCTTCTCATAAATTAACAATACATTCAGTGAAGACGAATTGTATCATTTGTACTTATAGAAGATATTCTCGGGTAAAATATTGAAAATTCGCTTTCGTTCATGGCTTCGCTCGCATGATCATAAAACAAATTTCTTCATCTTTTTTGCTAACATCTGTATTTACTGTCCAAGAGAGTCCAATAATGATATCGAGATTAGATCGAATGAAATATATCTTTATATTGCAGGTAATAGAATTACATATGAAATATTTTTACCGAGCTTGATTCACCTTGATGAGAATGGGCAAGAAATTCTAGAGTTGGGAATTGCGTAAAGAAACTAGAATAAAATAAAGAAACTAAGAGCGGAACCGAAATCGAAATCGGACTGATCCTTTTCCGTGTGAAGAATCAAAAAACATCCACCAGAGGCAGCACTGGTAGCAGGTACTCATGTCTCGATTTTCCTATATAAAGAGACATTAAACGTACGTTACATAATTCAATTAACGTAAGGCGATGTGCATACCTGAAGCGAAATAAAAATTGGGAAAGTGCAAGGCCACCTAGTCCACGATTTAAAATAATGACTTGAACGATATGCACGTCCTAATTTACTTGTTTCAAGTTACAAAAGTAATGGACATCAGTCGTTGCTGACGATTTGTTTTTTATTTCATTAAACATATTTAAATATTCATATCGATTTTTTAATAAATGAATATTTTTTATTCAAGAATTGAGGAATATATTGCGAATGGAAATAATAGAAAAACATAGGAATCGACAATGACAAATATCGTGGAATTATTGACATTAAATTATTGAATCCAGTTTTAATCTGCACATTTCCTTCTAGTAATTGGACAATTTTCACGATCCCGGGTTATTCTTCGTACTTTTTGTAATGTTACAATTTACTCGAAAGCACTGTAAAGGGGAAGGCAATATATACCGAGTGATTGTTTAATAAATATGGAAGATAATGAGAATTATTTGTTATTTAACTTAAAAACAGACGTTGTCCTTTATAACATCTGTTACGCATAAATGAAGTATAGTTTTCGACAGTAATACTAGTAAATTTTTAATGCTCAGTGTCATTGTCCAGTATCTGATTCTAAAAACTGTTCTCACATTGTTGCTTTAGTTCTTAAACTTGAAGATTGCACTGTACTCTACGATTAGGATGCCCTTATATACGCATAAAAATTGAAAGAGTGAAATGCAGGTAAAGAAATATCCGTTGAGCCCAAAGAAATTTTAATAGCTAACTGAAACGTAAATATCCAACCAAATTAATTATTTCAATCTAATCTAATTTGAAAGAAACAACTTCATTTTAATCATATAAAGAAACGCAATATGCAAATAGTATATGATTTTTCCATTTTCCCTGTGGCTTAAGTTAACAGGAAAGTTGCCAGAGACTTTAATTATCATTTGGTGATGAAGCTCCATCTTGTAGCTCTATGTGCTTCTTGTTCAATGAATTCGGAAGTTGGACGTGATCATCTTCTTTGACGATTTATGTGAAGGTCCGCCGACGTCTGCAGTCACGTAAACTAATATTTTTTGTCATACAGTACATTGATACTGATTGGAACTTATAAAAAAATACTTGTGAACAAATTCGTAAAGCATTATGTATTGGTATGAGCGATGTCAAAAGCTTTGGCATGTACGTCTGAAGGGTTTGGAAGCTCTGTACGCGATGGGTACCGCACGAATCCAAGAGACCAATGACGATGCCCCTAAAAAAGATTAGGCCAACTGTTTTTTAAAATGGTTCAAAGTAATGCTACAATATGGAAATAATGAAGGAATACACTTAAAAAGATAATAAAAATGTCATAAACATGTGTGGTGTCATTAATGAGTATCCAGAAATTTTCAGTATTACCCACGTATTTGATTCCCACACTAGTGATTCCGTTTTGGAACTTCAGAAGGACAGGCTTTTTGAGATCGGTTCAGGACCTGGATCGATAGCGACAACGTGATCGGGAGTTAGATTAGAATGGGATTTAGATGATAAAGAATTCATTTTATATTAACTTGGTCGTGGAATCAAGCGAATGTTTATTTGTCATGTCATTTTTTACTTGAATAACGACACAAAAGAAATATTCCTTACTTTAATTGTCGGATTTTAAATATTGCTAATAATTCATTCAATTGACGAATAGAAAAGTGTCGTGATTGACCTGGTCGATTAAGGCGACGTTATTGATTCAAATACTAAACTAATCAAATATCCTGTAACGCTGTGGATACCTGCTCTGTAACGGGTCCAAAGCGCTCTAAAAACAACAAGTTAGTGATGTTCGATAATTAATAAAATCGAATGGCTTAATTCTTCTCCTAATAAATAATGTATATCATTTTATTTAAGGTGGATACAAAATATTTACGTGCAGACGGAAGGTTAGGTAAAAATACTGATAATACACCGATAGTTTGTTGCTACATTGTCAGTGATGTCGTGACAAGAATATTACTATTTAATTTTTCTCCGTTCAATGAATAAAGTTGGCTATTTCAAATGGACATTTTAATACATTTGCTAAATATCAAAAGTTGATTGCTGTATATTTCAAGACCGGCAACAATTTCCTCGTTCTATTTTTAATAAGTTTTATGAAAGCAAAAATATCCGAACTCATATTGATGTACTACAATATCGATGCAAAATATTGATTTTTGAATAC
The DNA here is from genome assembly GCA_005406025.1 of Eumeta japonica. Taxonomy (NCBI): domain Eukaryota; kingdom Metazoa; phylum Arthropoda; class Insecta; order Lepidoptera; family Psychidae; genus Eumeta; species Eumeta japonica. The sequence goes on from BGZK01000020.1 coordinate 841,699, forward strand.
AGCAAGAATTATTTAACATAAAATTTACTAAACATGGTCGATACCTCTTTCGTGACAATGGTTTACATAACAGTTCGGTATTGTATACGTTGTCGTAGTTATGGTAACTTTAAACATACAAAAATCACAAATTACACTAAAATTGTCACCTATATTATATTGGCAAATACAGCTATATACTAGATTTAGTTGCTGCAGGAGATTTTGTAGGATGTACGCACAGACAAGAGGCAATCTGTCATTTTTTTTATATAGTTAACGAAAAAATAATCTTAGTGTATTTGAGACTAAAAACAACAATGGGAAGTAGTGGGGTTTTTCATTTAAGATTACTTTAGAAATGTGTCCTACTTTGGTTAACAGTTTGACATCTACTTATTTTACATATGCGTTTGGTTCAAAGAGCATTTCTTTATTTAATAAGTTCATTAAGTCCATTTAGTAAGTTAATTTTACTTAAAACGAAATATTTTTTTTATTTAATCTATCTTTCTTTACGGTGTGAGGGTAGGTATTTAATATAATTATGATAGAAGTATGTTCAATTGTGTTCTTTTTGATAGTAACAGTTATGTTCAAAGCATATAGTTTAATATATACGGTACCACCAAAAGTTTTAAAATTGATAATCACAGCTATCGGTTTCCAATGCAACCTAAAGTCCTCAAATGTAACATCCACTGCTCATTTTCGTTCACTTTGACATCCAGTGGGTTTAAGGTTCAAAGGTTTGTACCTTTATTTCACTTCCTGACTTTGACTTGTACCTTTATCTGACTGTCTGATTAGCGCAGTTGGCAGTGACCCTACTTGCTGCACTGGGAGCGTGGGTTCGATTCTCACAAACATTGAACTATGTATTTAATTAAAAATTAATGTATGTCTTGAGTCTGGGTGTTTTTCTGTATATATTTACAAAAAAGTATGTATACTTTACATCAACTATCTAGTACCCATAGTACAAAGTCTTGTTGTTTAATTTGGGACCAGATGGTGATGCATTTATATCTGAAGATATTATCACTACTATTTTTATTTCCAACCAGAGAAAGGTTTTTAGTGGATATAAATTTCCACATAACCCGGTAAGCCATCGCTTGGTCGGGAATCTTTCTTCCAAGATTATCTCATTTCTACACAGAAAAAACTGTTTATTTATGCCATACAGAGTTGAATTCACAGTTAGAACTACAATTCCTTTACCTCAATTTTTTAAGTGATTTCGATGAAGGTCTTACATTTGTTTCGGGGTCATTCCGGAAAAATTTCGACACGAAAAACATATACATTATAAACGTTCGTCCCTATTAATACTCATTAGTTACAGGAGTAAAAGACATGTTATTGTATAGATCCATTTGACAATTAACCAAAGCATATGGTTGAAACATTGTTTCTTTATCCGATGGCGCGACAGACCGTGAAAGTTAGAAATGAAATTAGAAATGAGGTTTGATTGGACATACAGGTTCGAAGAGACCTAGCGTTCGAAACTTTTGAATTAATTTGGACCAAAAACTAGAGTATAAGTTACAGTTTGGTATAAAAAATATTTATGTCACAACATAAAAAAAAATTCTGATATAAATTGCAAATCACCGAAATGGCAAAAATAAGGGAATACCAAAAAGCCTTCATCATTTTTGCGAAATATTACAAAACTACTTTTGAGGGCGGAGAAAATCATGTTATAATGTTATGTTATGTTAAAATCGTGTTACATAAGAAAAGATGCATGGAAAATGAGACCAGGTCAAAGCAGGTTGGCCATAAGCGTCGAGCGCCCACGACAATTGAAACCACGCAACCTTCTACATCGGTCCGATCGCTTCAAATAGTTTTAAATATGCCTGTGCATGTTCCACAAAATTGGTAAGTGTAATATATTTTTCGTCTTTGTCTGTTTTAAAGTTGTAACGCAAAGTTTCATCGCGATCACGAAACAAAGTCGCAGTAGTACGTACAGTCGCGACTCCTTCCCGCCACGACGTTTTTTTACATTTCAATGGATTACTTCACGTTCTGATGGATAACGTTGGTGCGGTGCGCGTTAAAAAATCTATTGTTTTCAGAGTTACGTGTCGTGTCTGATCATAATAATATTTGCATCTGCCTGGCAACATTTCATTGAATAGTTTACCTTATAGAGTTCCGTAAATTTATACTGTCGATAACGTTGATTCGTACTGGTTTCGTGGTTACCATTTATTCATCGAAGGTCTATTTAGAAAGTTTCTGGTTGAGTAGAAATAATATTTGTTGATTTATACAATTTTTATTGCAAAATATTCCATTTAAGGTACGATTCTGTATTTTGAAAAGGATGTTATACACTTTTGACATAGAATAATAAGGAAAACTAGCATTAAATTTTATTTTGGTTTTACATTTATTTCCTTAAAGTGAATTTAGTGTACTATATAGAATATAAACTCATTCTATTCACTGCACGGTTAAACGTTAAGCAGAAGACCATAGTCGCGATACCAATCTGGCTGGGGACTGACCGTAACCGACGGTTTTGACGAACTTTCATAACTGGGTTATTTCGCAACGTACGTAGAATACATTATAATATCGATGATAGTAAATCATTTGTGAACTTTAGAAAAATGACATCACTTAGGAAAACGTTATTTTCGGACCTATCAACCGGATTCGAATATATCAAACTGCGCAAGCGGAATTCGGTGGGCAGCTCAGCAGACCGGTGTGCAGCTCAGCAGACCGGTGTGCTACATCCCCGTCTGTCTTTTCGAGGGGACGAGGCTTAGTACCTTGGGGAACGGCGTACGCAGAGGAAACGAAGAAGGGGCCAAAGTGGGTGTGGCGGTATCGTGCCGTGGCAGATATCGGGCACGCCTCGGATATAAAATAAGTATCCTCTGACTTCAGAAAACGTCAAGGTGGGGCCGAGCAACCTTGCGCTATGGCGGAATGCATTATACTGGTGGAATCCAGCGACGGTAGGTGGTTTGTCGGTGTCGGCAGTGTATGGGTGTCGTCGCCGGCGAGCAGTCGCAGCGGCAGCTATCACTAAGGCTTTTAGGGTCGAGCGCTGCCTCCGTCTACGCGGCGCACGTTGATAAGTACAGGCTTGAGGGGGTGAAGTTGTCAGGATTGTCGTCGATTTTAGAAGCATAAAGCGTCGTGGCGCTTGCTCCAGCGCGTTGCTTTCATGCGCGTCGGTGTGTTTTTCAACATCGGCAGGGGTACCTTTGTGTCCATTGAGCCATTGACATCGGAGCAGTAAACTAATTGCCGAATGTTTCGAATGCCAAATCATTATTTCAAACACCAATTTAATAAGAATCTTGAATCAATTTTGGTGAGTCATTGAAAAGTTTTGGAAGATATGTTAACTGATCGAATAAAAATTTTCAAAATACCGAATGGAATTTGTAAACGTCGAAAAATCGACCTTAAATAGTTGATTCGTTTAGAAGTTACTTGACTAAAATGATTTTTTTTAAACGTTTTTTAAATATTTTTTTCGATCAACTTTTAATGATTTAGATGACCTTTGCAGCATTAGATTTAGTTTTTTAGAAAACTGAGCCAATTAATATCAGCAGATTAATATCAGAATGTTCGGTACATTAATTTCAAATAATAAAAGAATAGCTTCTCGTAATTCAAAAATTTGTGAAATTACTTCATATTTACTTGTCAAAATGAAAAAAATCTTCGAAAATTCTAAATTGGGTGATCGTTTGATTATTTTAAGAATTATATAGGATTTACACACAAAACACACATAAATACACGCACGGACGAATGCACACACGGACGGACGCACAAACATATACACATCTCGACTTATTGTCTGTACGTTTTTTTTCACGCTAAACTAAAGAACTAACAAATCTAAGGTTAGGGTTAACTTTTTATATATACTGTTTAGGTTTGTTATTTGAAATTCAAATTGTTATTTAAATACAGAACAGGTGTAGTTTTAGTGTACAATTCAAGAAAAAATTCTACCAATTATTTTATTATATTCTTGAAGTTGCTTAATATTCACTTATTAAAGTAAAATGTTCGAAAATTCTAAATTGAGTAATCAGCCGATTCGTTCAAAAGTTATAGCCGGATTTAGACATACACACACGTCCACCTACATATATTGTTTGTGTTATGTTTGTTTTTCCTTTTCGTAAAACTAATGAACTAATAAAACTAAAGTTATGTACATAGAGTAGGTGTACTTTTTGTGTACAATGTCTAAATGAGATTCTTAAAAATATTTTATTGAAATTACTTAATATGAACATATCAAAGTCAAATGTTCGGGAATTCCGAATTAGTAGATTGCTTGATTCGTTTAAAAGTTATAGCTGTAGTTACACAAACACACACACAAAGAGACACCTCAATTTATTGTCTGTGTGTTTTTCTTACACTCAAAACTAATGAACGAACAAACCTAAGTTATGTACACAAAGTAGGTGTACTTTTGTTTACAACATAAGTTATGTAATAAGAGATATATGCTGTAGAAAACAGGTAGGATCGTATTTTATATTGAGAGCAGGAACGAATCCGAGAGTGCATTGGAATCAAAACTAAAATAGAACCAAGATCGGAACTGAATTCAAGTTCATATTAAAAAAAACAGACTCGTCGTTAAGTTGTAAAGTACCTACGACCTACTGATTTTAGGTAGCTAAATATCGTAAATGTTGTACTGATAATTGCACTCATTTCAAAATAATTGTACTAATAATAATTCTTTTCCCGTAATAATATTAAAAATATATCCAGCAGGCCTATACTCGATTAGGAAAGGAAATTTTTGATTCAATCTGGGATTAAAAAAAAATTATCATTTCTTTCATAGTGCCGTCATTTGTAATCTAACTAAGGTAAAGTTATCTAAAGTAATCTATTATGCTTATAAAAACATTTCGAAACTTCAAGTCATAACATACCTAAACCGTTTGATTAAACTTTTTAATCCAAAATGTGATTTACAATTTTGTTAAAGTAAAGCTGTAAAAATGAGAATGACGGCTATTTCAAATATTTATAACAAAACAAACAAAGAGTTAAAACAAAAAGCTAATAAACAATATTTTAAACAAACATACTGAAATCGTGCCATCTCGCGAGTTTAATTCATACTACAATAAATGGGCTGTGCAGTGCCAGTTCTAAAAGTGTTCATAATTCTCACAATAGATGTCATTGTGTTCAAAAGTGCCATTTCCTATAGAAAAAAAAAACTTGTAGTGTAATTTGCTACAATTGATTAATTATATCGTGGCCTCCATTGTGTGGATGAAAATTACCTACATAATTGTACAACAATTGCAGAGTTGAATTAGTAGTTCTAAACATTTTTGTATAATAATGAAGTCAACTTGTGGGATTTTTTTCGTATTACGTTCGAGGTGTCCAGGCTACTGATTAACGCAATATCGGTATTTGAAGGATAATTTCTAAGTCTGATTTAAACATCGATGTTTAAATTGATATTTGAACCAGACTTGGAAATTACCTGGAATGACAGAATAATCTGTCATACTTCCGTTGCGGGTACGAGAAATCTGGGGACAGACTATACACATATGATATGGGTCAGTAATAACCCCACTATATATTCTTCTCTATGGTTACTAAACTGTCTGCCATTATGGAAACTATAGAGCACCTGTGAATAAACCTTTGGCCTCGGATAGAAATGATTTAAGCGATAAAATATGATGATGATGTCGATATGTTTTTATTTACAGCTAGTATGAAGAAATGGTGGTCTCTATCGTTAAATATAAACATTTTAATGCTCTCATTTTCACGAAACCTGATTATCTATTGATCGTATTTAATGGGGGACTTTTACCGTTTGAAAAACAATTTCACTTTGGCTATAAGTAAATTCTCTAATGGAATAATACGTTTTCAGAATCACAAAAGTAGTGCAATTCCTTATGAGATAAAATTATTGACATTGGAACCGTATATCGAGACTTTACTAAATTAATATCCTCTTTTTCTTCATTCGATATTAACATATTACACTTACACAATTAATGAGGTATGTTTATTTATTATACACATTTATATGTATATTGCTGTATCTGTAATACCGGCTATAGCGGTTATGTCTATTAGATAACTGTGCGAAAATTTGCACATTAGGTCGGTCACCTCAATACGAACTGGTTAGAGCGCCAAGTCGACAAACATGAAATGTATAAGTAGCTGATAGTTCTGCCAAAATTAAGCAATGCACGAGAAGCTGTTGCGAAATACGTCACGCGTACATGTTTAAGCGACTTCAAAAAAAAAAAACGAGAAAAGTATTTTTTTTTGTATATGCTACCTTAGAACTGCGTCATTTATGAACCTATTTGGCAAATTCTTTTTCCATTTGAAAGGATAAACTTTCTGATCGGCCGCGTTATTTTCAGAATTTCTCTCTGATGATGCAATCCATCAGGAATTGAGGGACGTCCTCAAATATTATAGCCATAAATATAGTATCCTATTTTGTTTTCATCTATACCTTAAGCATTTGCATTTAGAAAGTATCACTTAATGAGGTGGAACTTATGAAAAAGACTACATTTGATCACCGGAACTCCTCAATGATTATAAGCATTTAAGGTGGCGATAACATATTTCGATTAAGGTAGTAACAGAGGAAATTTAAATAAATGATTTTGACGAAATTACTATGGGACTGATCTGACGATAAAGCCAGAAGGTAGGCATCTATAATAAAACAATGTAACTTTGCCGTATTCGGGCGCATTGGAATTCTCATAAGATGTACGCTGGCTATAAATGATTTTTAACCGACTTCAGAGAAAGAAGGAGGTTCTCTCTCTGTTCGTCTGTATTTTTTTTTTATGTATGTTTTTAGCTATAATTTCGTCAATTGTGGACCGATTTCAACGTTTGTTATATATTTAATAAACAAGAACAATTTGTATAGTTTATATGACAATAATTTGGCAGTTGCACTAAAAATAAGAATATAAAGATCCTGGAATTATTATTAGCGAACAATTAATTTGGAAGCAGAAGTGTTTTGGCACTTGCTCAGTGAAAAAGTAGAAGAGATAGATGCCTGGCCAATTGTATTAACAGTGCCCCACGCAAAGATACTACGTGAATTATAAAATTACAATTACTTGGTACCTCAAAAATGTGAAATGCTTTCAGAAACATATTTCAATACTTTTTAAAGAGACTCCAAAAACAACTAATTAGTTGTTTTTTGGAGTCGATTCCAGTGAAAACAGGGCAAAAGAAATGTTGTTTTACCTTGATTTTTTTTAAAACACATCGCATTAAAGAATAGCGATGGTTTCAAACTCTCATTTAATATGATCAACTGTTAATATTTAATGTCACAAACGTCAATATCTCTAAGTTTAGCGATATATTGACACGTATAGTTTTTAACTTTCACAGTTACCATGTATGTAATATCTAACGTTTCATATTCATATATATGTAGGATATAACTGTGTTTCCTTTATTTCTATTGGGAATTGACTCCAAAACAAGTGTGGCGACCTACGACGTGCGTGCGAAACATAAAGACGGTTCTGAAAAGAGCTACGGCCCGTCCGCGCAAGAACAGATTGATCAAAAATAAAACACGCATTTTATACAATTACTAGTTGTTTCACTGAAAACAATCCATCGTCCTTTTCCGCCATATAAGTAAATAGACGTTTTTGAATTCCGTTTAAAAATGATTTAAATAGGTTTTCCAAAGCGATTTTATTATTAGGGTTCCCAGCAAAATGGCAAAAATAGAAACTTTATAGTTTCGTTATTTTATTCAAAAACTATGGAAAGTATATATATGAAAATAGTGTTGGTGATTTGTATGAGTTGTTCCTTAGTTTTGTAGTTAAAAATCACAAATAAATATTTCTAGGGAGGAGGGGGGCATTCCATACATGTAACAGAAGCTTAAAACTTTTTTTTCAGCAAGCATCAACAAGTGGCGCCTACTTCGACAGTTTTTTTTAAAAACACTAAGACTTTTAAGCAATTTTCCTGGTTACGTGACTAATATCGAAAATAATCGCTTCGAAAGTTAAAGAAATTGTGTCCTCCCCCTCCATTTTCTAAACTGTATATCAAAAAAATATGAGATAATAACGGAGATAACGCTTACTAAATACTTTTAGCTGAAATTACTTTGAACTTGGTCAGATATACTGTCTACGAGTTATTGCTGAATAACTGCGCTTCTCAACAAAAACACGTAAGTGCCATGAAGATACGCTCTTTTGGTGGTGCCCTTTATTTCCCAATAGTTTAATAGTGATACTCTATATAGCTACTTATTTTTTTAATTATAGGCGACTAAAGTGCTTAATTTTGTGCGGGAAACATGGAAAAGTGTAACAAAGTAACTTTTTTCATCTATAGTGCATTTCTTTGTAATAATGGCTTCGGAACCCTATAATGAGCATGGTTTAACATGCTCTTGGCCAATTTTTTTTTTTCAATTCATTAAAGTACCGTATCTGAATTGGAAAAATACAACGCATAATATTACGGAGATTCGAGTCTGCCAAAATTTCTTTTTACATCTAAAATTTGCCATTTGGATCTCCAAAAATGCTTTTTCAATGCATTATAATAATAATTCACAATCGTATGCATAATATGTACATATATATATGTCAGGACGAGAAGCTATGCCGCCGCGCGCCCTCTGTTGACGTGTCTTTACGTCACGACGATACGCGCTAGATCGTTTCAAATTAACTACGCAATTTAGTCGCAGGTTCATTGATCGTTCGTATGAAATATTAGTAGCAATATACAAACTTGAAGTACCATATTCTGACTATAAAAAAGGGAAAAAGCAATTTAAAAAATGGCTTTACAGTTCTGTTCACAGTTTGCAGGTTTTCCTTGAAACGTAGAAAATTTCTCGTCGCAGATTATTCAAATGAGTTTTCTATCTCGACGTGACCCCCTAACGGCCATGTTGGCGGGTCAAGTCGCCGCAGGTCATTTTAGATGTGGCCTTTATCAGCGTAAACTCTGAAAGAACAATGGTCATTTTCCATACATCGGGTGTGCCATAATTATTAATGTTTAAAATTTCATACACTTCCATAACTGATTATAAATTAAAACAAAGAAAGGAAACAGTTTTATATAACTTACAGAATACGATGGACAGAAAACAAAAAAAAAATTAAAAACATAAACAGTAATGATGTTTATTGTTTAACCCATTGAAATCAGAGGTAGGGAAATGTAATCGTGCTGTTAAGGTACTTTAATTAAATCCCTTATTGTGGAGTTTAAATAGCTAGAATCAGTTGCTACGAGTTAGGTACTACCGTATTTAGTTGATCCCTTATACATTAGCCTTTTAAAAATGGCAGTATTACGTCATCGTCGCATTCAAGGCATGAGATAATGAGCACATTTAATTACATTGTATATGACATATGCGTGATAGTCATGTTCATATGTTGTTACGATATGTGCTTATCGGCGATTAAGGTTTCACAAAGAACGAAAAGTAAACATTAAGAAAAGCAACAGAGATATATTCGACTATACTATGATAAAAAATGCATTATGAAACTACTAGAAAATTTTTGACTGATCGCACTTAACTTACTAACGCACCGATCGCTAAGATAAACCTAACTTCCAATGTTCGAATTTGGTAGTGAATATTTATTATGATTCAGTTGACAGTTTTTTTATAAAACATTTTCTTTCAAACGTTTTAACTATTATTGTTTTTTTATTTGGTCTTGATGATATAAATATGATTTATGGAATAAACGTAGCAATTCGCAGAGGTAGCGTTGCATTTAATATGACAAATAATGTATTCTTAAAAACAATTCAAATTTTGATAAAAAAAATATATTATTACATTATATTAGGTAGGCGATAAAGTTTTTTCGTATTTTATAAATAAAAAGTTGCAGTAAAATCTCTCTGATTGTGCTGTTTCTATCTGGTTCGTTTTGATATTATTAAATACATGGCATTAAAAAAAAAAGTAAAAATGCCCATAATTTTCTTTGTATTTCTGTCACTCGTCAAAATGCGTGAATCTAACGTAGAAATTCGATACACTTTGAAATTTATTACAAAAAAGGGCAAAATACAAGCTGCCAAAAAAATTGTGACGTTTAACCCAATGCAGTGCAGTGTCGGTAAAAATAGCACAAAACTGGTTCAGGCGTTTTCAGTCCGGTGATTTGGATGTCAAAGATGAACCTCGCTCTGACTAATTTGTTGCGAATAAAATCGATGCCATTTTGGAAAAAGTAGAGCAAGATCTGCATATTAGTTCTTACCGCGTAGCTGATGAGCTGGAAGTTAACCACCAAACAGTTTTGATCAATTTGAAAAAAGCTGGATATACAGAAAAGTTCGACACTTGGTCCCATACGCCCTCACTGTTAGAAATCTAATGATTCGTGTACTAATTTGCTATTGTCTATCGAAACGTAATGAAACCGAATCATTTTTGAAAAGATTGATCACTGGTGAATAAAAATAGATCACCTACGAAAGGAACGTGCGAAAAAGATCATGGTCAAAAAACAAACAAGCTATAGATTATAATGAAACCCGGATTAATCGCAATAAGGTGATGCTGTGTGTATGGTGGGATTGGAATAGCATTGTTTATTATGAGCTTTTACCGCCAGGCAAATTTGGATCTCTACCGCCAACAGCTGATGAGACTCACATCAAGAAATAGAGAAAAAACGACCGAAATTGGTCAACAGAAAGGGTGTGGTTTTTCACCATGATAACGTCAGACTATACACGTTTTCAGCCACTCAGAAAATATTGAGAGAATTTGGTTGAGAAGTGTTAATGCATCCACAATATAGCTCTGACCTTGCACCTTCAGGTTTTTACCTGTTTCGGTCTCTTAAGAATTCTTTAGGTAGTGTTAGGTTAACATTAATAGAGGTCTGTCGCAACAGGTTGTTGTAGCAGGTAAAATGGCAACAAGTTGTTAAACAAAATGGCAATACATTTTATAATTAAACGTAAATAAAGTACGATGACAAATTGTCTTGAATTTGTGTATAAAATACAAAAAAGACTTTTTTTCCCGACCTTATGATATTCCATTAAAAATTAATAAAAAATTTAAAGTGCCAATTAAAACATAGTATGACACATTATCTGAAGAAACGCCTCGTATATTTATAAATACTATAACTTAACTAGTACTGAAACTTAAACAATTCGCCTTCAATTATTTTTTTAGGGTTCCGTATCTCAAAATGGAAAAAACGGAACCCTTATAGGATCACTTTTTATTACGCGTACATTAATCACAATTAGTACGAATGTGCTACCAAACGGTTGCACTTACGTTACTCAATAACAGCCACGTTTTAGTTACGCTATATAAATTACATAAATATATACAATTATACAAATACATAAATTGCTAATATATCTGAGTTATCTTCAATTAGCCGCTTAATATTAGCCTACTTTTCCTCATTGACCGCAGTCGATGGCCGGCCTTCAAGAATTTTGTCACGGAGAGAAACTCGACCAGAACTAAATGCAGCCCACCGGTCACTTCACGGTACTCGGATGAGATAATTCCCTTTTACACGAATAATGTTGATGTCGAACAGTGCAGTCTTGATGCTGAAACGAACTTTTAGAACCCTTGTTGCGTTGGATCTTTTTTTTGCCGCATAGGGCAAACTGCGGTTTTTAAAATAAAAAAAAGAACAATTGCCCAAAAAATACTTTATTCCGTAAATGATGTCAAATTTTATTTTTAAATACAACATTAGAAGCTCAAACATCTATGCAATGACCGGCCAGGAGTGCAAAATTTTTAATGTTTTCTAAGTAACTATAACTACGCCTGTTGAATTCGGCAACGGCTTGTGATTTTAGACTTACATTTTTTAATTCGTAAAAAACATATTTTTATATTATTTATATAATTATGCAATACGTTTCTGTCCATATTCAAACCGTCTTCATGACAATTGATTGAAACATGATCTAATTTTAAGCCTCAATAAATAAAGCTCCGGTCGTTCATCTCATTTCAAATCAGGCCATAGTTTCTTGATTAATATACATATGCCACCCACAGGGTGCGACGTGAGGAAAAATTCACGTTGATCGCATAGATGCGTGTGCGACGTCGATTAAGAAGGATGTCGACTTTAGTGTCGGTGGTGCGGATTACATAACAATCGGTGGCAGATTTTAAGTGAGAACGGTATAAACTAAAAAAAATGATAATATAATTATTGCAATATTATAATTGCGGTCAGCACTAGAATCCGATGCAGTTTTGTTTGCAAACATCAAATTGATGAATTAGAACGCTATTACAATTCTGATCTTTATTAATAACAGCATCGAAGACGAAACTCGCCTAACAGCACAAGCCGTTGAACCGAATAATTGCCGTCAACGTTGCGTGAATAACGATTTTAGTAGCATTGCGGTCGTCACGTGCGTCGAGTCGTGGCGCAACATGGACGCCGACAGGTTCACGTGCCAGCCGTGACCTAGAACAGGCGGACGTGCCAGTGGCGCCATCTCGTGTAAGGCGTAGGATGCTACAAATCGAATTAAATAAAAAATATATCTTTATTTCTTATGTAACGGTATCACACTCAGAAATACGTCATTAATTAATTCTCTTCGACGTTGACATTGCCATTCCGCGAGCAGATTCACCTTGAGAAGAATGGGCAAGAAACCTAAAGGTCGCTCTTTTTTATTCATATAATACAAAATATTTGACGATGAGTTAAATTAGTACAATACTTAGAAATAACATGAAAAAACTTTATAGCCGAGCATTTCAATCACATGGGTTTTTTTCATTAAAATATTTAGGCTCGGTATAACAGGTCTTGCCTTGTAGCTTTTTTTTAATGAAAAGTTTAAATTCATAAAATGACAAATTTGAATTTTCCGCTGCAACCTTATTATAAGATTGATTCGTTAACTTTACTGAGTTGTGTTTTATGAGCAGCAAGGTCATACTTGTGTCCAGTGTTAATGTCATGGAAGTCGCCAATTTTTTGGAAACATTTTATATTTCATTTGATATATACCAGATTTTGTATATGTATTGTAACGCTAAAGTTATAATTTTTTCCACAAATTTTTCTCTAAGAGATTCCTTTAGTTTCAAAATATAAATAGTACGAGAAGAGCAGCACGAAATTTGTGTTACAGTCATTGACATAAAAAAAAACGTTTTTTATACATCAATGGTCACAGTGCACAAATTAGTGTCTTGGATGGCGTGATTTTATATAGTTAATGCAAAAGATGGCAATCACATATAAAAGTGATTTATAAAGGATGTGTTCTATTTAGCCTATTTTGATACGCAGCCATTCAAAGTAGGCTAGCGTTAGAGATATGTCAAAATGGTGATGACGCTCGGGAAGGCTTTAATGTATTTGAAAATATTCAGTTCTGACGTTAGAGTGTTTTGACGACGTGAGAAGCAAGGAGATGTATTATTCATAAAACTTGTTCTAAGGAATATGAGAAAAACAAAGTAAAAAGCGTTCTTTCTTGGGAGAGGTATTTTTATGTTTTAGGAAATCCATATCAAATACACCTATTTTTAATTTGACGAAAATGTCCAATCGACAATGGGATGCAGGCCCATTGAAATTCCGTAGAGTTAAATTCGAAAATTATAAACGTTTTAAGAAATTTATAAAAGCCTTATTAAAGCTTTTAAAATTATGCGTCTCTTTAATATTCTTGTTTAAAATTTTAATTTAATATTCTTACTTTTATATTATACACATTTCTGTTTTTTATCATATGTATTTATATTTTAGGTTTCCTTTTTAATTCTCTGCGTAAGTAAAAAAATGGAAAGGATACATCTTTTCTCTATGGCCGGTCGTAGCGGATAAAGTTTAAATAAAATGTCATAAGGGGAAAAAAAAAGAGAAAAATGTGTGGGGGCTTGCAAGCTTATATGTTATTTTGTGCGGATACCTAGTTGAGTCCTTTGTATGTTTTTTCATCTTTTATTTATGGTTATATTTGCGATATTGTATGCACGAAATCTAGAATATCCTATATAGGAACACTGAAACGGCGCCGTAGCGGAAATCCAAGAAACCTAAAGAGAATGTAGGCCCTGGATTTAACACCGTCTGATGGTGTTTTTTTTCATTCTCCAACAGTCTATTTTAGATTTTACAATGTTTTCATTACAGGTGTAATTTATATTTTAAATGAAATGAATTCTAATTTAATGTAAAATACAATGCTTATTAATTAGATCTCCATGTGTTAAAAACTTGCCGAAATAATCACAGTCGACTACTGTTCCAAACTATAGTCATTTTAATTCTAATCGGGTAATTCGCCTTTAACAATAGGAATTCGCTTTTGGTCACAAATAGTTAGATACCGTCGAGAATAATAAATATGAATTTAACTCATTGTTTTATTACATATTTTATTAATATATGCATGGGCGTTCTTTATAGTCAATACACATTCACACGCCCACGGAAATATATACGCGCGCACACGTATTTATGTACTCTACCTACGCAGAAGCGCGCATGCACATACACACTCGTGCCTACAAGAATACGCGCGCACAAGCATCAAATCATAATTGAAAAATGAAGCCCTCAATAAAGACTTTTTAATTTAGTTTTATTATTACAGAAAAAATGTATTTTGCCAGACTTATTAAAAAGTTGTAAATATTGATAATGTTTATCATCTAATAAAACAGCAAAATCTTATTCCAATCACGATATACTGCGAAGAGTGGTAACATTGTTTTGTTAAATATGTACATATAATTACATAAGTACTCCTTTTGAATTAATAATGACATAATTTGCGAATCAATCTCATTAAATTGTGAAATAAATTCGTAAAATATTTTTAGTTCTGAAGTAATTCTTTATGGTCGTGATATATTTGATATTGCATAACAAAATTAGAACAAAGAACACTATAGACGAAGATCTTATGAGCTAAATAGTGCGCGGTTAGCCTTTTACGAGCAATGAATTCCCCCGTTGGAGACCCATTAACGCTTTTTCTACGACCGATCAAGGTTGATCTGTGCTAATTCTTCGCCTTTTTGTATTATACATCCCTTTGTTAGAAAAGTTAGTCTCATCTGTCCATAATACAGTTTAAAAAAATTTAATCGATCGCGCATGTCACTGGTGGCGTTTATCTGATGACAAAACTTTTTCCTTTTTCTTCAACGTCGGGATGTAGAGTTTTTATGCACACGTCGTGCTTCGCGGTGACGCTGGTATTTTTACGTTTATTGAGTATTCTTTTTTTAAATAGATAGTTTGCAATCCTGCATTTTTATCAGTTTCGCTTGTGGAGGGTATTTGAAATGAAAGCTTCAAAATAGTCAGTACTTACAATTTAGTGCACCGCAATACTTGGCCTAGCTTTTTTACAAACGAAACTCGTCGTAAATTCCGGACCGAAGAACAAACTATGTACTTATACTTTACCAACTGTTAACGGGTATTTGGATATTTTTTTTTCATATAACTGTAAAGCGTTTTTCGAACTACGGTAATTGATAAAATCAACTTTTTCAGTTGATAACGCCGTGAAAATAATGAAAATTTAAGCAAAAAATTAAATATTGTATTTATTAAAAAAAAAACACTAGCGTGATGTGTTTCATAAATCCCTACCTGTCATCAAAAGTCTAACTCAAGAAAAGACAGATTTTGGGCTTTCTTTTCTAATACATTGTTCTAGCTTGATTCTGACTTGAATGAAAATAAACCGATTCTGTAACTCGAATAGTATTAGGGTTCGGGACGTAACACACAGAGAGATAAAGACTTAAGTTTATAATTAAATAACAATTGTTGTAACTCAGGCTTAAACAATACTATATATCACAATACTGTTTCGCTTCGTATGAGCGATCATTGTTCAAATAACGGTATACAATTGATAACAAACGTGAGTCAGCAGCCATCTGCGCTGCGTCGTGGCACAGAATATATGTGTGGTTGAACTTTGCCACGATGCGTTTGTCACAGAGCACAGTTAGTTGTACGGAAACAGTAGATAACAAAAAAAAGCCATTTGTATTAACACACACGTAACATTTATGAAACAGTAGATAACAAAAAAAATGTATTAATACACATAACATTTATGACAGGCTGAAGAAAAAAAAAATACCTATTTCGGTGGTTTGATTTTAACTACGCAGCTGATTCGCTTAAGGGTATAACATACTCAAAATGAGCTATGCGAATACAAAATTTCCAAAGATATGCAAGATAGATTGATAGACAAAACAACAAGGTGTCCTATTTGACTATGGAAATGCTTAGAGCAGTTTTTTTCTTTTGCGACTTGTTTATTTATTCATCCCTAGCCGCAGTCGTCTGCTACGCTGCGCGATATTAATTATGAAGGTGAATCAAATAACAGGTAAAGGTGAAGGTGTATGCAATTTCAAAAATAAATATTTTAAACCGATTTACAAACGATTCTATGCCGAAGGGTCAAAGAGCATACCGATATGTTTGGTAACAAAAAAAATATTATCATTATAAATTTATACAATATATGAACAACTAATCTAATTTTAATAATTAGGAAACGTAAAAATCATACATAGACATATGTATTTCTACTATTCTTCATCGATTTCTTATGGACAAAAATTATGTCGCACTCGAATTGGAGATGATCGACGTAAGGGTTTCTTGTAATATCATTTAATATCTCGTGACTTTTTTGTTCACGCAAGTATATTCCCATGTTATTAGAAACGCGCATGAGATGTCGTCTGTAGGTCACTTTGCGATAGTGAAAGTTGATAACAGCGTGACGTCGTACAAGCTTTATTCATAGCTACGTTATTGATGTGTGGTATGGATGGGTGACATCTGATTCTTTTACAAATCGAAAATAATTTTAACTCGATAACATTTTCTTGGTGTTTTAGGGTTCCGTAGTTAATAAGGAACGCTTGAATATTCACCATATCCATCCGTCTGTCTGTCTGTCCGCGAAATAGCTAAGAGACTCTTAGTAATAGACGCCTGTAATTTTGCATGGGTATACATATTAATCTCGCCGTCAAAACGGTAAAATAAAATCTTGAAAAAATATTTTTTCCGGTTACCTCCCCTATACTTAAAGTGGTGACAATTTTTTGTTTCGTCAATCCCACGGTGTGAGGTCTCGTTGAATGTGTGGTTCAAAAATATTGCGCTTCTGTGAAAAATCACTTTTAGATTCAGGGGTCCTTTGAGATATATCAAACTTTAAAATGTTCATATTCGTTAGAGTCCAGTGCCGTCTCCTCTCCTGCCGGCAAAACGGTTGTTTTTGAATAATTAAAAAAATTCGCAGCATCACAAAAGCAAAAATAATGTTGAGTGAATAGTAAAGTTAAAAGCAAAACCGTCATAGCTAAGTAGACTTACTAGTTAACGAGTAAAAATTGACCAACTTATAAAATGTACTTGGAGAAGTAGAAGGCAAAATTTCATGCAAATGCCATTGAACATTACTCAGATGAAGTTTTTAGGCCTTGAATCGTGAACTCGATTAATACTTTCATACTATCAAAGCTTTCTTTATACAATACAAAAGCTCCCTTCTAGGTATGCATATTGTGATGGGTATGTACGGAACTCTAAACTTCGTGTGGTAGGATACACAGTTGGCCGGTTTTTGTAAGAAGAGCGTTTTCCGTTCGTTCGAAATTCTCTTTCTTATAAAAAAATTACCCTCAACAAAAAAAAAAAAAAATGGAAAAGCCACTTTCCATTTTTACTTTTTTCTTTTTTAATATAACTGTATTTACTAAGTTTTCATTATCGTATGACGCTTAATACAAAAATAAAAGATAAAATTGCGTTCCGAAAGGAATTAGGAGTCCGCAGCGACGCTCTGCCATTGGTTAAATAGTCAATAAATAAAATTTAACGTTATTTTTAAGTGTATTTCAATATAACAAAAAAACCGAATAAACCTATGGACTGCCTTTTCATTCTTCCCGATGTCATGGGACGAATAGAAAATTTCATTGTACACTTCAAGAAGTATACGTACATTACGCATCCATCTAAATTTTTTACCCACTATTGTAAGTAGTGTTAAAAAATCTAGGACTCACCATTTACCGACCCTGTAACTTAAAAAAAAAAACAGCAGGAATGGCTATCTCATTCAAAATTATTTACGCTGAGTACATCCGGGTAAGTAGAATCGGGTTATTCGGGAAAATGAAATTCGGGTTTCGTTTCATCTATTGAGATACGGAACCCTAAAAATGCTTGTAGTAGGATGTACGCGTCAGTAGGATATTTCATTTTTTGAAAAATTGAAACATACGTACGTACACCACATGAGTACAACATATGCGGTATAACGACATTCGACCTTGTTGTGATTTGGTTCTATTTTGTTTTAAAATTAATCTGTGAAAGCTATAACTAAGATCTACCTTGTTTATTACCTATGTTAATTACTTAATACTAATTAACTACGCTAACAATATAAAGAGGTAATATTTATTCGTTTGTTAGTATGTAGGGTTTAATCTCTGAAACTAACGGGCAGATTCTGAAAAGTTTTCCTCATTAGAAAGCTACGCTATGTCAGAGTAATAAGGGATTTTTTTAAAGTTATACTTCTTTTGGTGCGTTATGAAAAAATGATGAGAGTGAGTTTTTATAGAGATGACACGAAAACTACAGTAGGAAGTTGCGGGCCACTAATAACTGACGTGTCAAACGTTCGAGCTGAAAGAGTTGTTTTTCTATATACATAAATATTCCCTAGGTCACCGATTAGATGATACATCCTTTTAGGGGTAGGTTTTTACTTTACTGCCTGTTTATTTATAAATATATTTCCTGTATTCTTACGACCCCCTTCCCCTTCCGCATTACATCCTTTCCTTATTTTCTATTTCCTGTTTGTTAAGTTTCCTGTCACCAAGTAGGTGATAATACACCCCCGAGGGGTATACCCCCCTTCAGCCGTCCTGCTTTGTCGATTTCCTACACTTCGCCACTTCCTCTCTGGTATACCACACCTCCGCAACTTATCTCGGTAGTGGATGGTCCTAGTATTTTAAAATTAGGCTCATTTGAATTAGCATTAGAAGAGAAAATTTTTGGCTCCATCCGATTTTGCAAATTCAATCGAGCAACTGAGATATAGGGATTTTTTCTCCAAAAACGTTTTGTTGAAGTTGCAGTTCTTTTAGCGCGTTATGAAAAATAATGAGAGGTAAGTTTTTATTTTCCAAATATTTGCCAAGTTTCATCATTGTCCGTTAAGTATTTTCAGGATGCGTGGCAACAAACATGCATCATCATATCCTTTCAACTTCATTATATGTCTTATGTCATTGGTGATTTTACGTTCCGAAGTTACGAAGCTGCAGACAACAAAATAAATATATTCTTATTATTGCATCTATATCAGAAAATAATGATATTACGAATACGACATAAAATAAGAATAGATTCTACAGTAATGAAACCACAGGGTACATAATAATCGATTTGAATGATCGGGACCGAGAGCGGCTTAAGATCAAAATAGAGAATGGGTATAATTCAAATTGGAATTGGGGTTGCAACTGAAAGCGGGACCAGGGTCGGAATCGAGAGCAGAAATGGAGTTGGAGCTGAGAACGAAACCGGAATGGGATAGACAGTAGAGCCGGAATTGAAATAAAAAACGGGACTGAAAGTATCAAGGTTGATACAGAGACCTCTCGATTCAAGAGATGGGGGTATTCATTTAAATTCACGCCGGCGCAGGCGCAAGCGAAAGCTAGTAGCGATAAACTCACATACTTGGTGACCCGTCCGCTAACGAGAACGGTAGGAACGGTGTGTATTTTTAGCCGTCAACAAAAGGACAATCACGGCACTTACCTGATGCGTATCTGTCTATCTGTTGCGCGCGCAATCGCACGTTCACCTATCGTATTTGGCCGGACTCCAGACGTACGCAGCGCGGCTCCCGATTTCTAAAACGCTCGATCGATTCTAAATGCCAATGGGCATTGATCGAACGGGCGTGTTTTACGAGCGGCGGCGAAATAGAAACGTCGTCATGAAAAACATAGATGTAAAGCAAAACAGCCGTGGTGTCGTTCGTGACTTGGAATAAAAATATTATTTCAGTACAATGATGCTTATTCTTTCATGAATCGTAAATTAATAGCTTTAATTAGAGTAACAAAGTAATTGTTTGATACGATAATTGTGATAATAATTATAGAAATTGAATGTACAATTTTATATAAGTACAGGACAACGCACGAAACTCTGCCGCTGTGAAGTTAGTCACGAAAGTGTCGCAATGGCCTAAAAATGGCACGCGGGGGAGGAGAAGGAAGGGTCGGGGAGTGTTAAACCTGCACATTACATCATTCGCAGGCAATTCAGAGCGGCAAAGCTTTGTGCGTTGTACTGTATATATTGTTATTTATAGCAATAATTACGAAATACAGTTTCAAATAAGAATTTAATTTTAACGGTGCAATTTGCTAAAATGCTTTTGTAATCTAATACATGATAATTACCTGAAGTTATTTGCATGCGTTTTCAAGTGTTAATTGGGTCGACTTCAAATCTAAAGATTTCACCTTTCTCTCTCGACCACACGTTCGTAGACGGATAAGTTGTAACATGCCCCAAAATGCACTATAGGCTAGAGTAGGAGTGAGCTTCTTAACTTGAAGTAATATTTTTTGAACATGTGCTCTTATAATGTAAGTAATAAAAAGCTGACGCTGAAATGCTCAGAGAAGTATATAAAACAGCTTTAACTTGTGTGGCTAGTATGAATTATGCCATAGAAAATTTCATAGAGAATGATAGCTGTAATTCTAACAGACTGAAGTGATAATGGGGTGACTGCGATGTCACGAGATTCATTTTTGGTTTGGGCTGGTGTATAAGATGACGCCATATTTAACTAAAAGGCATTTAACATCGTCCGAGTGAAAGGTCTATAATCTATATGTGTCGATGGTCAGTATTTTTGCTTATGGTTACAAAAAAAAATAATTATAGAAAATATATCAAAAATATAAAAACACCCAAAACGTTCTTCTGGCAGTGTCGAATCGTAAATGATAAAAGAAGCCGACACACACGACAGATGAGTTTTATACAGAGAAGCAGAAACAATCGTCGGTAGAATTAATTCTCCCGGTTAATTTTTTCGAAGGAGCTTTCGTGACGCGTTTTATGAAATACACTTGTACTCTATGTCATTTTATAAGATAAAAAATATAAACGAGGCAAATTCTAACAAAAAAATAAGGAGCATTTTCAAAATCCTACCTAGATTAGCTAAATACTGATAAGATTTGTGAACATTGTACATAAAAAACTACTGATAAAATTTTAAATTAGAGACAAAAAAAATTATTATAAAAGTGATCTAATGTTATATAGTTTTAGTATTGAAGTATTTCAATCAAATAACATTTCCATTACAATCTTATTTAAATGCAATAAACATTTATTGTACAATAGCCGTAATGTTATTTCATTGTCAATATTGAAATTGATGTCAATACCGGTCTAGCTCTCGATTCTAATTCTATTCCAATCCTTCGATTCCGATCCCGATTTAAGTTACTCCTGTGGATCTGACATGACGCCCTAGAGAACAATATATATTGTGATAGTCTGAAAATGAGGAGTTCAACTTGCTATTATTTTAGTCAATTATCAGATCTTAGCCTTTGAATAAGACCACTTCTATGGTAAAATCTCAGCTTAATATAAGAAAAAGAGTTTCTAAGATCGGTTGAGTATCGGCAAAAAATTGGCAAAAAAATTTCAGCCGAATGGAGAAATGCCTCTTTTTTGGAATGTTGATTAAATATATATATAAGGATGACGCAAAATATTTTACAACGTGTACTTGTACCGTCATGTCACACAAATTATGCACATATTTTAGGAGTTGTAACAAAATCTTCGAAAATAATCCATATCCTCGATCATGATTTATTTTCATGAGTGTTTCAATGCCTATTAGTTTAGTCTCGTTTGATTTATTTTTGTGAGTTTTATTCACCGCGTACGGCAACGGCGATGCTGGTGATGCTCGTATTGTTTAAACTCGTTTACAATCTCACGCAGTCACGTGTAGGTAGGTGATGATGTTCGTTGATGTGGATTATATTTGTAGATCTACATCTCTGTTTATCGTGAGTTCAACAGGGATCTTAGCTGATAGCCGATGAAAGAACTTATCATCGCTGGCCACGCAGGCAAAGCGTGTAACCAGAAAGCTAGTAAGCTAACAATATAATAAAACGTCTGCGCATAATCGTTTCTCGCTCAGTGACCCTCGACAAAGATTATCGTTCTTAACCTCTTATGGCACATGTCGCAATGTAACCGTTTAGTAGCTACGAAATGTTTTCATTGTGGAAATAAAGTTCTTTGTCGCGTCGGTAAGTGTTAACGACTCGCAAATATGCTGTTGGTTCATATTGATTGCAAAAATAAATAATAAATCATTTGGTTGTTTAAACAAAGAAATCTAATGTAAATATACGAAAATATTTATTTCATCGGTTAGAAAAATGCATCTAACTCACTTTAATTTTTTCTTTGGTAATAATATACTTACAACGCAACAAATGATTAGTGTACGATTCGAATTTCGACCATCTTAAAAAAATATCGAAAGGTTGGATTTTTCTGACAAAATATTTAAATTTATACTTTGTTTTACAACATTGCTTGCACATTGATCGAGTACAATTAATTATTTGTTTCGCACAATACGTAATAGTTTTATTTAATTTTTGTGGAAATGGAATATTGTAACAAAAAGCACTGGCCAAGAGCATGTCGGCCATGCTTATTATAGGGTTCTGAAGCCATTATTACAAAGAAATGGACTACAGATGAAAAAACTACGTTGTTACACTTTTTCCATGATTCCCGCACACAATAGTTATAAACAACCTAGTCTCCAATAACTAGAAAAATAAGTAGGTACATCAACTATTACTATTTAACTAAAGTGTATACCAAAGTTCATCAGCAAAAGAGCGTATTTTCATGGCACTTACGTTCTTTTGTTGAGAAGCGAAACGAAAATTATTTGTTTCAAAATAATTTTCGTTAAAATGATTTCAAAATAATTTCAGCATCACCTTTGTTATTTTTATCATATTTTTGGCAATACGGTTTAGAAAATAAAGAGGGAGGACACATTTTCTGCTAATTTCGGAGCAATTATTTCCAAAATTACTCACATGATCTGAAAAATTGCTTAGTAACCTTAAATGTTTTTAAAATAACTGTCGAAATTTGCAACACACGTTGATATTTGCTGAATTTTTTTTCAGTTTCTGTTACATGTATGGAGTGCGGGGGCACTCCATTTATTTTTTCAATCACATAAACCATTAACATTTTTTTCATTTACTTTCATAACCCATAACGTCCAGCGAAGCGGGCGGATGACCGCTAGTGTCAATATAAAATTCAATTAAAGCGTTCGTCTCTCAATTTCCTCGTTTGACGCAATACAAAGCGCTATGTATCACTTGGGAGAAAGCCGGCAGCCCGAGCCGCAAGTCACACCCTCCTTGGTAGATCTTCAATTTCATCCCCTAGTAAACAATGCATTATATGATTCAACTTAATTTAATTTATCTTGAAACGAAAAGGGAGTGTCTGTCTATCCCAATTCAAATAAGTGTTTCTATATTAAAAAAAGTGAAACAATTATTTAAAGCTAGCAAATATTTAATTGACGTTTAATTGATATCTGATTATTATAAGTGGTGTATATACAGTTATGGTGAAACAGACACATAAACCTGTTTGAAGCCGGAAGCTCATGAGTTAGATACAATAATGAAGTCACTCATCACCACATAATTCTTTATGCAGAACCACTGCAACGAGATATGCAAATGACAGGTTCTTGAATTGTAGCATTCCATTCTACGCTATATAAGAGTCTGCTGCACGATGTACTTCATTTATGCTCACAGCTCGAGTAGCTTCTATGATGGGAATAATTTAATACTTGAAGTGCTGCAACACTTATATGTACTTATTAAGTTGTACAAACCGTACAACTACGATATATAAATACATTGTATAAGCTATATGCAGCACACGCATATTTTCTTAGAAGAGCTTGTTAAGTTAGAGTTATCACACACGTGTGTTTGTGATGCCTAATGTTGGTTTTTATTCATGTTAACCATTAAATTGTTTTCTGTGAATAAGATTTTAAAATTTTATTTGTATTACAAAGTTTTTTATACTAAATAAGTTTGATCGAATAAAGTCAACGGTAACAGACAAGTGGAGTACGTTTTCCTTTTGAATGAGTAGAAGGAAGTTTTGATCATGAGATAATTAATCAATGAGTTTATACATTAAATTAATGCGTTTATTTCATGTTTTCGATACCTTAAACATTTAAATTGCATCGGTGGCAACGGTCTTTAATACTATTTTTTACAGTGTGTCTTTGATATTTCATTCGATTCTATGTATAAATTTTTGTTATGCAAAGATTTAATAATGTCATTTCCTTATGTGTGCTCGTCTAAACCTACAGGTTTAGGCTAGCACACATAAAGCTAATAAGGCCAAGACATAGTAGGTGTTAATATATAAATGCTGTAATACATTTTACAATTTCTGTTAAGGAAATCTATAAAAAACAAATGAATATGAGGGAATGTGTTACTTCAGTGAAATGATGAAACCCTAAGACCCATCTATCAAACATAATCTTTCGCTCGTGACTCCATCGCAGGCGTAAAAATAGAATTAATTTCTTTATCTTTTATGTAGATGGATTTATCGATCATGGTCCCTATCCCGATCCGATTCCAAACTCCTATTCAACTCCGTCCCGATTTCGTTTTCGTTCTTAATCCCAAGGCCATTCCTGCTATCGATTTAATGCTCAGTCCCGCTCTCGATCAACAAGTATATCGATTATACGTTTCAACCGCATACAATACGATTCTCATTCTATATTATTTGTTTTGTTCATTTACTTTGATAGGGATCAGACCGTGAGCGGTGGCGGAGCTTATATTATGCATTAAGCATGTAAAGATACTTCTTTACCACTCTCGGGTTTGATCCTGGAGTCGCTCCGACTCCTCATCTGCTCCTGACTCCAGTTACGCACATTTACGTACCAATATCCTTGATATCTCTCTTTCATGGTGCGAATATCCTGATGAAAGCGCTCCCCTTGTTCCTCGCTTAGGTCATCGAGCCTTTTAGGAAAATTCCTTTTTTATGTGATTATTTCTCATGTCCATTAAATTTAATTAAAATCTAAAAATTTCGAAGTTGCCCCACTGTCACGCCGTTCGAGGTATTTAATAGGTACCAAAACTTATAACTACATTATTAGGTAGGATTTGCACATTTAATACTGTCATAGTCAGAATGTTATTTGCTTTTCGATGATATAGATTTTTTTTATGTTTGTATATAAAAAACGTCTGTCTAGTTCACGCCTGGGAGAAGTGAAACATTGTGAAAACAAAACTGCAAGAGATTAAAACGAATGTAGAATTAAGTGGTGTAATTATAGGGTTTGTTGAAGTGAAACTTCCTTAGGCACGTAAGAGTGATTTCACAATGAAACGCTAGAGTGACACGGTCGGGTCCGCTCGGCGCTTTTCGGCTTGACCCAGCAAACCCACGTGTTCCACGCATTCACACAACTGATTGCAGCTGATCGCAACTATTTTAGATACACGCGGTTATTATTAATTGTAGAAATTAAGAATGCATATAGAATACACGCAATAAATAGAATATAGAAGCGAAACTGTCCTGCGGTCTATAACGACTGTAAAATGTGTGTGGTCTATAACGACTTTGCTATCGATAACCGATCATCCTCACTATTAGACAGCTTGACTAAATTTCTTTTGGCAATTTAATAAATGTGCATTGAATACGGTACACCAGTTCTTAAACCTTGAAATTTAATTGTTGTCAGGTCAAAATTTTGTCAGGGTGAGAAGGATTGCCGTCGCGTGCCCTCAGTGGACGTAATTTTGACGTCATAACGATATCTACCGAATCGTATTATGTTTACAGAATTGGTTTTCTTCTGTCGCACGTCAGTTCAGTTGATTTAATGAAAAAAAAGCAATTTTTAAATTTCATAAATCTACCGACCGTTAAGAATAAAAATCTAACTTTATGCTTTTATTCGGAAAATAATAAAAACACATCCATAACAAACCGAATGAAATCAGTCGAATGGTTTTCGAGATGGGATGCAAAAAGGACTACAGTTACGGCTTATGGCTCCTCTTCATCATCACCCATCGTTGCCAATCCTCGACAATCACCATCGTGTAGATGACACAATTGCGTGTAGCGGGCCATGATTGCGAGCGAATGTCGATGATGGCCGCGTTGTCCGTTTTCGAGTAAACATGAAAGGGAAATTGTGCGTATTTGCGAACCGAATCTATATGATTGCCGAACTCTCAGTGTGCGATTGAACGCTGTATAAACATGTTTGCAGTAGGTGATAGAATTTACTGCAAAAAATAAAACTCGATAAAATTTCTAAATTTATAAACATAATATTTATAGAATAAGTATGAATTTTAAATAATATTAAATATTTATAATGTAAATTGAGCTGTGTATTGTTCTGCTAGGTACAATGAATAGTCAATATCGACCATTTTATTTTTCGTCATTGGCTCTTAATTAAATCTACGAGAGTGCAGATTTACGTAATATTTATATGCACTCAAAAGATAAACAGGAGCTGTTCCGACCAATTCGCCATCCACCTTACATTTAGGCAATGCCGCAACTGAACATTGGCAATTGTGTTGTCGGTCGCACAACGATGGCGACAATCATAGGCCGTAACGCAATAGTCAGCAATCCTTAATGAACGGTGTAAGCTTCGCCTGCATAGACACAGAATTGATTCAGAATTCATCCGTTTATATTTAGGTTTTATAAAACGAAAACATTAAACCAAAAACGCTATACCTATGAACACATAAGCGAAGCCAGGAGAAAAGCTACAATGCCTTTTGCAACATAACAAGCTATAACTAAAAAGTCCGATCGTAATCGGATGGATATCACAAAACTTACCAATAAACCAAGAAACACAATCCCAAAGTTTACCCGTTTATAGACTCGTATTAGTTTGGTTCATTCATATATCAAATATACACAGCAACAAAATTCGATAATCTATATGTAAACTAAATACCATAGTGAAAATAGACCGAAGTTTAAGGCACTTTCTTTGTTGCGTTATATTTTCATTATTATTTTTCTAGCTGTCTTTTAACGATGTTGAATTAATACCACTTGTGGAATGGCTTTTATATCGTTCTAGTTTCCACCTTATGACTGTTCCCTTAATGACATAATTTATGCTTGTTCTTTTATGTTTTACCCATTTTGATCACCATAACATTGCCGTAGAGTTACTTATGCATATATAAATACACGTTTAAAAAAATACTACTTAAATCCCTTTTAATGAATGTTAAGTTTATATTTATTTTAAAATGTAAACAATCTGGACTAGTTATTTTAATTTATAACGAAGAATATTTCCACTTGGGGCATATTTAGTTTTTGGTTTTAGGACGGTGAAGTATTATCTAAAGCGGTTTTGTTTTCGTTGCGTGTAAGTAGGACACGACATTATATATTATCTATCGAGGTCGTGATGATTATAATAATAGCAAACATTTAGCAAATAAATCTTTAATAAATGTTAAAATAAAAATACACATTTTCAATTTTTTGACGTGACAACGTCTTAAATTAGGTTGCGGCTGGGAGTCACTTATGAAAAAGTGTAACGCTCGGTAACGTTACGATGAGTCACCGAACGAGAGAGAGGCCCGCCGAATGCCTTGCGTCTCTCTCCCACTCAACTATGATCGGTCTGCCGCGCGCGCAGCACTAGAGAATTAGTGCATAGCTTGCAAATGTATTGCAAGTTATTGTATGTATATTTGTATATAAATACGTATGTATGTGTAAAGGTAAAATAAAATTTTGTTAATATGAAATTCAGTGCGAGATTCTTTGTATAAATTAATGTTTTAAATATAATTCTTTGTATAAATAAATGTTTTAAATTGTTACTATTATTTCATCCTTCTTCCTACTATACGAATGAATATTCACATTAAAATGATTTTACCACTCAAAGTCGTTGTCACGTAAAACTTTCGCCCGTATATTTTTCAATATTTTTGCATATTTCTTTATGGCCATAAAATGGACTATGAAATGCGTTACTTACGTTCTGGGCGGAATACACATGCATTATAATAGCTTTTGTAGATAAACAGGAAAATGTCTATTAATGACGTCGCAAGAGTGACTAAGTTTTCTTTGTCTCCGATAGTCAGATCGATTCAGCAATTATCGGTTAATTGTGTTCATTAAGTTAAATTCAATTATAAACCTTTTTTTTTGTATTTCCTTATAATTATTACCTTATTATTTAGCATTGTAAATAATTTCTGCATGTAACAAATTTGAAGATATTCTACTAAATTTTAATGATTTATTGAATGAAGATGATATAGCCTGTGTCTAAAACCTGGTATTGATATTTATCAACATTATATATCTACGATTTATATTGTGTAGGTGTTAAGAAATATTTTGTCAATTTTCTTTCCTGTCTTGAATATTTAAATAAAAAAAATACATTAAATAGGTCGTAAATCATACAAATTATAGATCTATGGTTATACATGTAATGATTTTCGACTTCGACTGTAATTCTGACCAAGAACCAAGGCGGATCTTGGTATCGTATCAATTCGATAATTACCGAGCCACGCCCTGATCTTGGCCTTAACTTTGACATCAAAAAAAACCCTGTTCTGCTTTTAAATGCTATATCTAGCCAACTTCCAATTCTGGCCCTGACCGACAAAGCGACTGCGGATAAAATTTCAACAAAACTCGTTTCACTTGTGCAAAGGACACTTGGCAGATCTTCATAATTGCGTTGGCCATATGTTGGCAGATGGAGCAATACACGAAAGAGTTCTTATTTTTAATGAATTAACTAGTGAAGCTCTGGAAATATCCATGGGCCTGTGGATAGCGTCTGATATCTATTATTTATTCAAATACAGGATTTATTAATGTTAAATTGCATTACCGGCTATCCCGGTTAAAATTTGAGTTATTATTTCAGTTTTTTTTTTCCTAAAGGAGTAAAAATTATTTTGATGCAAGTAGATATTAATCGTGTAACATAATGTACCAAAACCTGGTTACTTTTTTAGATTCCATTCAAAGCTTCGTAACATTGTTGTTTAATATTTTGACAGCGATAATAAGTGCAATACTTCCGCCCGGGCTGCGCCCGTGTGGATTAAGAAGACATTGATATTTAAATTAATTATTAATGAAATCTCGAATACAAACTAGATTTTTTACTAATATCAGAATTGCGGGACAAGGTCAACGTTTCAGGTTCTGATTAAGCTGTAGATTTAGTACTTATTAGTATTGTTCAGTACGTTTCATCCAGAAATGAGTACCTACATTTTTGAGATACGTATAAGGTAGAAAGTCTCCCGCCATTTTGACGTCAAGATGGCGGGACGCCTTATTCTTATTGTTTGAAATTATATTCTGAGTAGATCTGATCGATATTATATTTAATACCTGCTATATGAATTCTAGAACGAAAGTTGCCGACGACCATGGCTACTTAGGTCAGGCTGTCTGTTTAGGCAGGTGCAAATTCTATAGAGACAATAAATGAAATATGGCCCTTTTTATATTTTTCGCAAATTCATGAAAAATGACGCGACTTCCGTTAGATTTGAACAGAGATCAATTATTTCACGTCCTTTCTTTAATAGGTTAGTGACCGAATTCCGGAGCTCTCCTACCGCCAGATTTTTCATGTATGAATCCTATTGTAAACGTGAATAAGTGTTTTCATTTCTAAATGTGCAAATTTACACAACAATCAATACAGTACGTTAATAAATTCGACGATAAGTAACCAATGAAACGCGTCGCTTCCCGCCACTTGCGCCAAGCGAAACATAATTATAGGGAAAGGGGGGGTGTTTACAAGCTTGTAACTAAGGGCTAAATCTTAGAAGCTATATTAGAACCATTTCCTGAGATTCGATTGGACTCAAATTCGGTATAATTGCGTATCTTCGATGAAAGTGTAATAATATTGTACCATGGAGTTGGTTTGATGATGGAATTGGAATGTCGCCATAGAAACTCCTCAACTAAACAAGATAGACCCATCAAATTTGAGCTGATTTGTTTGTCTTGACAAACTCTATGGTGCTACATGACGTCCAGAGTTTGAAGATGGAGACGGTAGGTGGTCACGGGAACTGCTGAACTAAACAAAATTAACTCGTCGTGTTTAGGCTCGTTTGATTTGTCTTCACAAGCACTTAAGATTTTATAGGGTCTGAAGATTTAGCTGGAAGGTGGTCAAATTACCTTTGTTAAAAGAACGTTTCAATCCTATAGGGTTTGGGCTCGTTTGTGATTGCAGAGATTGGTGAGATAAGCGTCGTTACCGTTGGTCTGCCACCTGCCTATGAGAAGGAAAATTCCGAAATCAAATACGGAGTGCAATTTCCGTCAGACGCGAGTATTGAGGCTTAACCTGAAATATGTAGCGGAACGTAATGCACCCAAGTGAAGGCGTGGCCGTGCTGATCTACTAAATTGCAATAGGGTGTGGAAAAATATATTATCGCCAGCGAATCACCTCAGTGCACCAGGGCGTACCCTGTTGTAATTAAGCCCTTGCCCTTCTATCCGGATCTCTGGGGGATCGACTGTTTAATTATCCAATATTCCCGGGAACGACATGGGAAAAGAAACATCTACAGAAAAAAAAGAAGACTAAATAAAGCCAAGAACAAATGTCAAGACAATTTTCTAAAGAAGATGATGAAGTAAAACGCCTGAGATTGTTAAATAATAATGATACATAAAGAATTTTTTTTTGAAAACAAGCTTTTATTCAAAAATTCAGTTATACTAACAATAATAATAATAATTTTATGAAAGTGTTGTTTTGATTAATGTTATATACAAATATATAAATATTATAAGATTGGTTGATTGACATCCAGTATAAAACCATTTACTTACATAGACACGATGTTAGGATAAAAGATCTGGCCAAGAGCATGTCGGACCATGCTCATTATAGGGTTCTGAAGCTATTATTACAAAGAAATGCACTATAGCTGAAAAAAGTACGTTGTTATACTTTTTTCATGTTTCCCGCACAGAATAGTAATAAGCACTTTAGTCGTCTATAACTAGAAAAACAAGTAGGTATGTCGACTATAAAACTAGTGGAAACTAAAGTGCGTCAACAAAAGAGCACATCTTCATGACACTTACGTCATTTTGTTGAGAACCGCAGTTTTTTGGCAATAACTCGAAAACAGTATATGTTCAAAATAATTTTCGTTGAGAGTATCTAGTAAGCGTCACCTTCGTTGATTTTTTCATATTTTTTTGGATATATAACTTAGAAAATAGAGGAGGGGACATACAATTTCTGAAACTTTCGGAGCGATTATTTCCGAAATTATTCACGTAATCAGAAAAATTGCTTAGAAATTTTAAAGAAGTATTTTAAAAAAAACTATCGAAATATGTGCCACTCGTTGATGTTTACTGAAAAAAAATTTTTTCAGCTTATGTTACATGTACGGAGTGCCCCCCATTGGAATATTTATTTTTGTTATTTAACCACCAAACTAAGCAGCGGCTTATAGAAGATATATACAATTCCATGAATATAGATTTGCAGGTTTTTAAATAAAATGTCTGTGACATACGGACAGAAGGACGGACGTGACGAAATTGTGCTGTTCGACGTTGGACAGTTTCATCGTAAGAGGAAACCCTTATGACTACATCGTCCTTTGCTGAAGAAGGAGATGATCAATCGTCTAAACAGTCCATATTAAAGGATTCAAGGATAAGCTGTTCACTGTACAAGGAAACCCTCATAGCTGTGTGCTTTTTAGGTGTACGATTTGCGAGGGCACGATCCATTTTTATTTAATATGCACATTCGTACTGTTTGTTGCTTAGTTTAGTTGTATGCCTTCATACTTCATGTCCAGTCAAGTTTAGCTCGTCTACCACTTTAATTAGGTACTCATTTCGTTTTGGGATTGTCAAAACCTTAGCAGTACCTCAATCGTTATAGATCTCTTATTTGATTTTGGGGGCTTTCCTGGTGTACGTAAATTCAAAGTGGTGTCTGAGTCCAAGGTTCAGTACTAGTGAAATTAAAATTGGATCACTATGGAACTATACTAACCAAACTAAGTAATTAACTAAGTAACTATACTATACAAAAGGAATCATTTAAATCGGTTTATAAACAAAGAAGTTATATAAAAATATATATATTTGTTAGAGAATATGCTCCTTTTTTTTGAAGTCGGTAAAAATACCCAAAATATCGATAATATTATGCACCTAACATTATAGTGTATAAAGAAATATCGTTATAGTAACGAATGAAAGATTATAATTTGTTTCAAGAGTTAATTTCCCTTACAATTTCATAAATATTACTCACAATAGCAATATTTCTTTTGATTTTGACAATAACCCATTGTGTTTCGAAGAATATAAAAAAAACGTTATTCAAAAAATCGAAAAATTCATTTATAGATTCTGCAGAGCGATATTGTTAGTTGTAAAAATATTTCCTTTATATGTTTTTGTTTTCTTATAAAAATCAGTTAAATAGAATGATAAGCGCCAGTACAAGAGATACAGAAATCATGTATGAACATGTCAAGCTTAAGTCAAAGTGAGGGCTTTGAAACATTATTACAGTACAACGCACGAATGTTTACCGCTATGAAGTTAGTCATGAAAGCGTCACAATGGCGTAAAATAGGAACGCGGCGGAGAGAAGAAAGAAGGGTCGGGGAACGTAATACTTGCGCAGTACATCATTCGCAGTCAATTCAGAGCGGAAAAGTTTCGTGCGTAATACTGTACCATTGCTGTACTATCAAACATTTAGGACTTTATTCTTTTGTCATGTAACAAAAAGCGCATTTTTACTTCGTTATTTTATTGCATTTATTTAATTGCGTAGAATAAATTAAAAATGTGAAATATAGTTGCATTCGATAAGGATTCTTTCATTTTGCTGGTGCAAAAATAATTATATCTCTAAATTTGATTTTCAAAAATATTTTCATTCAAAATTTTTAAATCGTGTTTTTCAACCAGTTTTATATGAAATGGTTAATATTTTTGACTCTCATTTAAAGTGTGTATTACTATCTAACCCTTTTATTTTTTATTTTATACTATATATTTCTATTTTTCAGAAATAATTTGAAAAATACATTTCTTCGATTGGCTAGTGATTTAAGTATGTGGTAGTCGTCTCAAGCGAGCGAAGTCGCGGACGGGAGGCTAATAATCAATAAAATATATTGTGTACGGGCTTCTATAAATTTGCAAAACATACCCAATCGTAAGTGCCTCAAAACAGCACGTAAAGTGTAAACATTTTTTAAACAATGGAAAAATATGTTGAAACGTTGGGATAACAATAGTTCATTGTGCTGTTCCATTCGCTAAAATGAATTCATGCGACACTCTTATGAAGATTGTTCGTTTCTAAACATAGAGTCATATTTTTAGCATTCCGTACATCCCATGAAGAAAACGGAACCCTTACATTATTACTTTGGTCTTTCATTTTTCTGTTCATCTTTAAGTCCGTCTGTAACAGCCTATGTTACAAACACACAGAATAAATAAACATTCTTATTCTAAGGGGCAAGTTAGAGAATATAAAATAAACGGGTTTCTTTTAAAAAGTATAGATACATATTTATAAACTAAAAGTGCATTACTTTAAAGGATGTTAGACAAATTTTGTTATCGAGCATACCCCGGATTTACGAAATTACCGAGTCTAAAATTAAAGTTCTACTCGCACTTTGCCTTTTTAGGGTTTCGTAATGAACAAGTAACACTTATAGGTTCGGCACGTCAATCGGTTTCTCTGTCTGCTCGTTTGTTTATCCACGGTATAGCTAAGAGAAAATTAATACTAAAAGGCAGTAATCTGGCATGAGCATATATATTAATCACGTCGACGAAGTGGTAAAATAAAATCTTGCGAAAATTTTTTTTAAGATATCTCCCATTCACGTACAGTGGGAATGATTGTTTTCCTTTCTCGTCTATACCATGCTGTGGGGTGTGGTTGAATAAGTTGTTTAAAAATATTGCGGGTGCGTTAAATACCATTTTTCGATTCAGGGATCCATTTGCGGAATAATAAACTATAAAGTGCAAATCTTTTGTTAGAGCAGTGCACCCTCTGCCCGCAAAATGGCTGTTTTTGGACATGTGAAAAAATTCACAGCAGTAGCGCATATAAAGCAGTTAAAAGGAAAACTATTACTAGACTAACTTACAAAAATTATTTGGAGAAGTAAAAAGTAAAATTTCGTACAAATTTCATTGAAAATTACATAGGTGATGTTGTTAGTCGTTAAACTGTGAACTCAATAAACAACAATATCAACGAAAAAAACTCCTTTAAACCCACACATTGCATAACACTACAGGACAAGCAGCTACGGAACACTACATTGTGTGTGGTCCGATAGACACTTGTCCGGAATTTTTGTCGCTCAACCTTCGCCACAGGCTGCACAACGAGTAACGTTTCCGTGAATATTAATTGCAGTAAGGTTACAAATATAATAGAAGTCACTGTCACTATCACTGTGGCTTTCATTATAATTAAGTGTACAGATTTAACTTAACAATAGTTGTCTATTTCAACTTTATTCGATCTAAATATGTTTATGTTACTTTGACATGTTTATCTTAATAATATACATATAATATCTTAATTTAAACTGAATGAATTCCATTTAATGTTTAATGGAATCTATGGACTACTACTATTTATTAATACGAAATTTATCTGGTTTTCAATATTTATATTTGAATATATATTGAAAGTTTGTAATAGATATAAATTAATTCATAATCGTCTTTTAATAAAATTAAGGGACGATTATGAACTTCAAAGTAGTATTATTAATTATTTATTTCCATAGAAGAAATTATTTATTTTAGAACAAAATCATTTAACTCCAATTGGTAATTTTCTTGCATGGCGATATTGTTTTTTTTTTCAATTTACACAGCAAAAAAATATATTTATAGTGTATAGCGAAATTCCTAGTTCTATTTTTCATAAAATTAATACCATCCTTTAAGACAGCATTTTTAATTATAGTCAACACTCACTCTCCGGTGTCACTTCCTTGAGGACGATCCTACACCCATTCACCAACTCGGCCGGCATCTTGACTCTTCACACGCGGGATTATTTATTGAAAGTTCAGTCACCTCTTCCGTTGACGATAACAACGAACTTAATAAATGGGTCGGACCGTCTGGCTAGATTCGGTCCAAACGTATCCCCAACTATCGCCGGTACGGAAGCTGTGGACTGGGAAGGGCCGACGCGATCCGAGATATGTAAACAAATACTTAAACAACAAACGACGAGAAGCCAACGCACATCCCTTGCGAGAGACGCCCGACGAGCGACTGACGAAGTGCGCCTACGGCACGCGCACGCCCGCCCGCTGCTCGATGCGGTCGCGTGCAATAATGGTCTTGCAAACGTGAGCTTACGCAAACTTATAACTTGCGAGCCGTTTGTTATATATTCATAGGCTTTATGTACCGAAGCTTTTGTTAAATCAAAAGTAAAATCACAACACATAAAACTAGCCCTTAAAAAATGATTTCGGACCAGTGTCGACCGTATCTGTTCCGATCAGTGTAAGTCCGTCGTAAGACTGCTAAATAAAATAAGTAGTTAAAATTTACGATATTGTAACAGAGTAGATAAAAACGACAGGATCCAAAACATTACTTTGAACGTAATTTAAGACGCGGGCTTCTCTTTACGAGTACTTTACTATTGCTATGTTGAATATTTTAAACTATTTAAGTAATTCCAAACTATTGTTTTTTACTTTTCAACGGTCCGTATTGAGTGCCGGGGGTTCTTCAATTTTTCGTTTAGATTTGATTTGTAGCTTTTTGAATTTATTATCGTAAACCTAATGTAATATCACAATTCAGTAAATCTAATGTATATCGCAATTAATATAAATCTAAAACGGTTTTGTGTGAAATGATCCCTTTTATGATTTTTGGTTTATGAGTATAACGCTTGGATAGGCTTGAAATTTGGTACAGAGTAGATAGTTTAATGATCTAATATAAAGTATTTATAAAAAAAAATCCAAATGCATTGTATAGGTTTTTTTAAAGAAGGGCTTATGTTATGAAAAACATTTCTTTTTCTAATTGTAAAGTCATACAAAGCTTAACAGATTTTCATTAAATAAAGCTAAGAAACATTCGGATTAAGTAAGATTCGATTGAAAATAAGCACATTAAAATCGTAAAGTTATATACAAATTATAGACAGACATAAGCGTTAAATTTACAACGCCCCTCTTTTTTCAATGTCAGGGGTTATGAAACAATTTTTTTTTTATATATGTTTACATAACGATGGTACTTTCAAACAAGTGGAATTGAAATAATATTGGTCAATGCTTCATCAACCAAACATACTGTGACCAATCACCTTTCTATTACGATATCGGATTTATTTCAAAGCGTACCTACCATAGAAAAAAAACCTAAAGAGTGTGAGTCTATGTGTTGATGAGTAATAAAGCCTTGTTTCTGTGATCACCTTCCTGTTTCATATCAAACCATGTTCACTCTCCAACCAGTCTTAAATCTAATTGAACCTGTCTTGTCATAACCAGTAAGCCAACTATTCGTCGAGACTAATTGAATGAGCCCAAACATAATAGCTATATCTATTTTATGTAGTCGAGTAATCGGGCAGTCTTGCTGAAACCCAATTCAGATGGGATTTTCGTTATTCGACTTCAATGATTTATTAATGTAGATTTCAATGTATAGAATATTGTCTTAGACTATAAGAAACCTGAGCTGTAAATCAAAGCTAAAGAATAAGTCGGTAAACATTCGATTAATCGGTGGTGTGTTTGATTGAATTTATTCCTTTGATTTTATAATAATTGATACTTCCCTTAATTTTCAATTTGGGACAAGAAATAATAACAATAGTGATAATAATAGTAATAAAAGAGGTCCTCTCTTTGACTCGATTGTACGTACACGATGTATTTAAATACAGAATTGAGTTTATAATAATTGAATTATTAAGAGTTTTATCTTCAAACTCAAGTGTCTTAATATTGAGATCGGGCTAGTGTAAATTAGAGGCGCTGCTGGGATTCCTCATTGGACTCACTCAGTACGTCATAACTAATTTTCCTCCTCAGACTCAGCAACCCGAAAATCTGGAGTACGTTTGGGCAAAGAATGAAGCTTTGATTATATGAACTTTGAAAAGTTCTTACTTTACTAGCCAATTTCTACAAACGAGACAAACGTTGAAGAAGTTGCTATTCTTAACTTCTTCTTGGTGAATAGAGTGACTATTCTTTCTCAAAGATTCAAGATTTTTTAGAGTCATTCTCATATTCCCTGCTCTGTTTCACGATATTCGCATTTTAGATTTTTTCTGCCTAAACCCAAGTTTAAGCTCGGGACTAAATACTTAATTTAAAATAGCCATGCAGAGATGTGGGATGGCTAACCCAGCACTTTTCATTAAATTACGCACTACATTATATACAATTTGAATTTTATTAAGAAAATCGACGAGGGAAAATTAACCGAAGTCTTGTATTATTAGCAGCGATTGAAACCTGATAGAACAACGACCACAGCATTTATTAAATGATAGGCTAGTAGCACTTATCATCGAAGTGTATAAAAACAACAAAATAGCAATTCCGTACCTTGTTCATTTTGCATAAGCAGAGAATGATATCAAGAACTGGATTAGGTGCAGTCTTATTTCAGTTTACAAATAACTTTCATTATCTGATTAATTTTTTTTTATGATTATGTGCTCTTTGCTCACATAAATAATTATCAACAATGACTTTGTTAATAACATAATTGAGTGACGTCACTTTAAGGTGATTGGTATTTTTGAAATTATATACCAATTTAAGTAATTGGTCATTGTTATATTTAGTAATAAATAGTATCATAATATATCTTTCAGTTATGTGCCCTTCACAATTATTATTATATGCTTTTTTATCATTATTACTTACTTTAAAAAAAAAATAGGTAGATACTCGTAATTATAATCCGGAATCTAACAGACATTAGATAGGTAATAAACAGTACAATCTCTATGGAGTTTATTAAGCTATTTGAATATCAACATTTATTATTCTATATACATCATCAATTATCATTACTCACCTTCGATTTATTATTTATAGAAAAGGTTTTCTATTAATAAATAAAAATTGGTTTGTTCCATTTGTTATATTATATTTTCTGTATATTGAAAAATTTAAAAGAATGTATGTAACGCTACAACAATTTGTCGCAAGGGGTTTTTAGCTCTGTTGATGGGGGAGTTTACATTCTTATGACCTCTATGAAATAAACTTTGTCATGTAGAACGTGGTTAAGCCTTATGGCGTAGAAATGTCTGTGGATATTAATAAAACAGAAGTGTCTGTGGCATGAGAATTTCAGATATAACATAGACAACGACCTTAAATTGGATTTTATTTTTCTGTTTGCTTGAAATAATGAAATAATTAATTTAAATAAAATAATACTGACAGTGTGATGTGAATTTATAAATAGTAATCCAAAGACACATAAACAGAAAATTCAATTTCTTATGGGTTGAATTTTTTATGGAGAAATGTTCTGATAATTTCATTATTTGCCGAGCTAACTGCAAGAACGATTACAAATTCTTTTAAAACAATATTTTAAACTATTAAAATATTTTATTAAATAATAAATTACGAATTAAAGAACGGCAAAGAAGTATATACCTTTATAATTCTCTAGCCATTTCCCGTCGTCTTTCTTGAACGTAAATTAAAATTAGCGATGGTTGTTTTCGAAATTGTTCCCGTTTACAATCTCGATTTGGAACCCAGTTCGGCTCTCTATTCCAGTACCGATTCCAATACAGCTATACGTTTACCCTTGGATATTCCTGTTGTCAGTATAGTATTTATACATACGTCTTTTTTTGGATAGACCTTATTCTACATTGTTTACCTTGAAATACTCGACCACTGTTCATAACTTTATAACAATCCATTCAGCAGTTTCCGAATTCTATCCGGGCGTGCTAATTCTGTGGAGAACAAACAAAAAATAATTATGTGGATCTTAAGTTCCCTCACCGGTCATAGTAGTACGAATAATGAAAGCGAATTTTGTAAGAATCTCTAGAAACTGTAAAGGGAAAAATTATGTTTCAGAAAAAATGCAGCAGGTTTTTCGTTCCTTTCATCCAAGGTTCAGTCAGTGCTGACCATAGGCATTCCCTTTCTATCTCACCGTCGTCTAGGGCACATCTTGGGCCACTTGCAACCACCGGTTTTTTTTTGTTAACAACATTCTGTTAATTGAAATCATACTGCTCTTATAAATACAAAATAGAGCTTGTTTGTTGTCATGTCCGTATGTCCTTATTTAAGGAGCGATTTAAGATATGTTTAAAAACATATAAACTATTTATCATTCCTGTTCGACATGTAGTTCCTGTACGACCGCAAGAGCATTTTAATAAAAAATGTGAAAATACTCGGAACAGTTTCAAAGACAGTCGGCACAGGCGTAACACGAATGTCGAAAAAACAAACCTAAAATATGTGGAGTTATCGAATTTCTGCACCAACGTGAATTAAGGTTAGCCAATTGATATTAGTAGGAAATAATTCGGAAAACAATAACTCTCAATAAGAGTAAATGGAATTCATTTTAATAATTTTAATATTGTCGATTGGAGACGAGTTCGAGACCGGGAGCGTAATTTGGATCAGAAGCGGGAAACGGTATCGAGTTCGGATTTAGGATAGTACATTTAACGTTATCGTCATTAAACCGAGAGCGTGACGGGGGTGATGGAAAATAGTTAGGCACGATACTATTCGACGACCGACGACCGGAGTTGTGTGTCGTGGGTTTTCCTGAACCCATAAATAACCGACAAGAGATAAGTATGCAACTGCTTGCGTAGTGGCATAGTCTACGTCGTTTTATAATCACCGCATTGCCGCATGGAACGCATTTAATGCATTTATTGATGATGCACGTTTGTTCTGACGCTGTGGTTAAGTGTGAATGCTCTGTATGTTAGTTGGGTTCTCGTACACAGAGATTTGAAAACTTTCAAATATTTGTCATTCTATTTAAATTTATTAATGATTTTGATACAATAGCATTATTGAACATTAAAATAAACTGTATAATAAAAACTAAAAGTTATGAAAACGGTGCATAATTCAATGATTATTAGAATGCGGTATTTCTATTAAATATTTTGGACACGTATTTTTTGAGCACTCTATGTCTTATTCAGTCTCACTCATTATATAATATCTTATTAGTAACAATTTAGAAAAGAAAATACTGTGACCAAGCACCGTATTATGAGGAAAAAAAATAATTTTTTTTTTAAGAAAAAAGAAAAACTTCTTTCAAAATTCTTAAAATAATAAAATAATTAGTATTTTTCAATTATTTTCTTTATCATTTTTTCGTTATCATTAGGTAATGAAAATTTTATATTTCAAGTGACTTTCATTTGTGACTGACAACTGTAAATATATTGGTCAGGTGGTGTTGACTTTTATACAAAAAAAGTGTGAAACCTATTTTGTTCCTGAATTTTCTGGTCGTGCTGATAATCCTTCCAGGTCCCTTCAATTTTAGTTAGAATGCATTTATCCTCGGACTCATATTTTCGCCAGCCCCTCGATTAACTCGAAATGAAAACATAAATTAAGACAAACAAAAGAAAAGCCGACGTGAGTATATGCAAAAAAAAGGTAGATAATTATTGACCTTCGGGTCGCATTTAACAATGGCAGTTACAAAAGAACACAGCCATTTATCGAAAAAAAAATATATAATGAAACGGATAAAACGAGAACGAATCGATCACGTACACCACGCACCGCCGGCAGCGGGCGCGACGGTCAACTAACCCCGGCCGATCGTGGAACTCGGGCGGTGTCACGTAACTGCGATTGGGCGCATCCGACTGATGGGAATGATTGTAGATATCGATGTGTAATATATGAATTCTGCATTAATGTTGTAGCTCTTCGATGTGTAATAAAAAATATTAAAATGGTGTGTAGTGCCCTGGCAGTGGGATAGTGAAAATATGATAAAACAACGCTCTATTTAAATATTTATGATTAATATATATATTAATTGCCGACCGCGTATTAGAATTACGACAAAAAGATAAATCTAAAGCGTTTATGGAAAAGTTATAACGTAATTAATAATTCTTGACGTGATTTTAAGTTTTTCTGCACAGAGCAGGCAGCAGTATATTAAATATGAAGTCCATATATAGATTATATAAAAAACGAGATGTGCCGTGGGACACCCGGTCGGAACGAAGTACCTTTCGCTTTATATTACGTCATATCAAATGACAGGAACAGTGAAATAAATTAACAATTTTTAAGAGTACTTAACGAGAAATACAAAATAATATCTTGAGAAAAATGTAAATTTGCTTGAAATTGAACATAATATACGTAAAAT
This sequence comes from Eumeta japonica, assembly GCA_005406025.1. Classification (NCBI taxonomy): domain Eukaryota; kingdom Metazoa; phylum Arthropoda; class Insecta; order Lepidoptera; family Psychidae; genus Eumeta; species Eumeta japonica. Next base: position 883,485 of record BGZK01000020.1, read on the forward strand.
AGTGATTTTTTTTATTAATCACTTTGATAAGTTTGTAAAGCTGCACAATCGTGCATATTTTTGAAACAGATAGTGGATGTCAATTTTATATTTATTAACTGAGTTTATTATAGACTTAAAATTGAAAATTCCATCTACAGAACCTATTAAAAATCGAAAACCATCATAAACAAATCACGTCAATTATATTATTATTCATTACAAATGCATGTGACGTGATAATAGATAAGATATTTTTACCAAAATGTTGAAAAACAAAATTAGCGCCGCGACGCGCGCGGCTGCCGCTGTTTCTGCCGACTAACCACCGCGTTAAGGAACTTCGTTCCAAAAAACGTACGCAAAAAAAAATACGAAAAAAAATCCTGTTCTTGTCCTCAATACCCAGACTTTATTATATTCTATCAACCGTAAACTATTTCAAACAATAGCTTAAAGCAATACTTCTAGTTTGAAAAAGGTCTTATCGTTAAATTGTTGTATAATATCCGTCCTAATGTAACTAAGACAGTAACTTTGCAGTTTTAACTGCTAAACCACTGAACCGATTTTGATGAAATCTAAATTGAAAATATCTCCATACTAGACATGGAGTAAGTAATCAGTCTTTTCTAAGAGTTCACCCTTGGGAAAAGACATAGGTTACGCTTTCCTTGTATTTCTGTTTGTTTGTCTGTATGTCTTTTTGTAACTGGACAACGACGTAACCGATTTTGATGATAATTAATATACTGATAGAATTCATCGATACATAAATTTTGTATTACTCTTTGTCTGTCAATGTAATTAAACGATTTCAATAAAATTTGGTATACCCATAGAATGCACTGATCAGTAAAATGTTGTTTGTTTATCTAACTATGAAGGCAGTCTTTATGTTTTCTTATGATTGAGCAAAGGCTTAAATGATTTAGATAAAATTTGGTGTCTGATAGAACTCATTGTTACATAAAGGAGTTATATATTATATCAACGAACTGTGTGCAATTTCCACAAAAAAAATAATTTAAAAATGACTTTTTTTATTTGATTGGGGTTGACGAGTAGGGAAGAGGGGGACGATGTAAACATTGAAAAAAAAATTGAAGAGAGAGAGGCAGATATGGAATGAGAATGTGGTGGAGAGGAAAAGCGCGAGTCAGAACAAGAGCGAGAAGAAAAAGCGATTGGAATGAGAACAGATCGAGATCGAAGTTTCAATAAATATTAAACCTGGCTCCAGATTTATATACAAGTGACCGAATCCCGACTTAAAAGCTAGTTGAACAATAATTACATAATATAAGTAGCGACAGTTTTCACAAAAACATATACTAAATGTTTCCTCAACACCATTTTTATATTACCAAAAAAAAAAAAATTATAACGTCAACATGGCCTGTGATTCTTACACAAATACAGAAATTAATACATAAAAATTGTGTCGAATCTTAAATGACTAGGGAGATATCGATACTGAGAGATCATTCGCATATTAGTACGGTTTTCCCCGATGGCGATGCGTCGCGCAAACACTCGAGTGACTGATCATAGACAATAGCACCATTTACTGGGGCGAACTGGAAGTAAATAAGTGGGTTTTCTCTATGACGTGACTACTGTCATCGTACAGAATGTTATTCAGAAAATTGGAGGGTAATAGAAGAATGTAATTACTCTTATCAATATATATATATATATATATATATATATATATACTGGCGACCCGTCCCGACTTCGCAGGGACGGACATTTATTTTTTCAACATTTTGAGATAAACGTCAAGTAAATGTATCTTTATGCAGAATATAAGTAGGGTTTTTTTTTTCTGAATCAATATTTATTTATATTTGTTTTTAATAAAATTTTATGCTTTTATCAAACCTATTTTTATATCAAAGTTTATTTTTTTCATTTTATTTATATTGTTTCTTAGTTTTATGAACTATATTTTTAAGGAGTTTCAATTTCTTTTGCTTGATCTTATTGTTTACATTTCTTTATTTACAATTTATTTAATGGTTTAACTAAATTGATTTTGTAATTATTTAATTTTTCAAATATTTTTTGACAATTTGAGACAAACGCAGATTAAAATTAAATACTTACAATCACTTAAAAATATGCTAATTAAAACGTCCATAACTCAATTTGTTCAAACATTCAAATTCATAAACAAAGGCTTCCATCTGTAAGTTAATTATCATTGAAATCGAAATAGCAACATAACATTTGTACGTAATAATAATTAAAAAAAGGATTCTATAGGTATTAAAATCGTCTTGAATACAAAATGATTTATTTGGATAAGGATTAATACAATGGTATGGATAACACGGTCTGAGTTTGGTCGGCATTTTTATCAACTTTTAAAATATAAAAAACTAATTATATTGACATAACTACAATAGTTGGACATATGGTATCGTGAAGTTTTTTGTAGATATTGATAATATCTTTAATATTGTAAACATTTTTTTGTTCTTTCATAACTATTTTTCGCAGCGCATGCGAAGAAAGAAACATTTTTTGCCTATTTTTTTTTTACACTTTGGGTTACGTTATTGAAGTTTTAGTAGGTATCTTTTTTTTGTTACTAACAAATATAGCCTATGTTACTCAGAGACAATGTACAATTCTAATGGTTAAATAAATTTTCAAATCGCTAAAGTAGTTCTTGAGTTTATTCATTACAAACGCACAAATATATAAAAATATAAATCTTTCCTCGTTTATATTAGTATAGGTTTTTATTCCGGCATTTAAATAAATTAAAACCACGCTGTGGTGAACTTGGCTGCAACACAAAAATGAGTCTACTCGACCGGTCAAGTACAACACTCTCACAGTAAACAGATGTGAAGCAGCAACTTCCCCTGTTTCATGTCGTCCAGTGAATGAGAGTTCCGGTGGCCTACTCCCATCTATTTCTCCCTACACGGGCGGCAGTGATCATTTACTCTCTGATGGCTCACCTACTCCTTTGTCCTTAGTATGCGCTAAAAATATCAGTTAAGACTAACTCGAGGACTCGTTTGTAAATGATTTGGCCTGTTTACTATTAGAATTCCATACAGCCTTCATAGTCTACCACGTTTTTATTACTTCGCACCCTTGTCCGTTTGTTTGTTTACTTACCTGTTCGGTTGCAATTTTACAATGAATTTGAACTAATTTCCTGATAATCTGGTTAGACTTGAAATGTTAAACATAGCTCAGAACTGGATGACAATGCAATATTAACTCGCTTTTTTTTTCCTGTCTGTTTATTTCTTTATCTGTTCGGGAGGAATTTGGGATTTTAGAAACGATTTAAAAATAATTACCCATTGATCTAGAAACTTGAAATTTTAAGGATAACTCTAGAAAATGTGGAAGAAGTAGAATAAGAAGAGTGCTTTCCCTATACGATTTAAATTTTTACGTGAGGTAATGTGATTCTAAATCGACTGTCAAATTTTATGTGTTATGTATTTCATATATACTAAAAAGCAGAAAATAATAACAAAAATATTTAAAAAATATTTCTATTTTGTATTTATGATTTTTTGTTTGAAATGAAAATACTAGTAATATTCAAAACGAAAAATGAGACCCATTGAACTAGATGGATCTATTTGCAGATAATTGATACACAAATAATGCACGTACGTAAACTAATAATTTCATTAATTGTGATTAAAATTGCAATACCTTTAAGAAAGTCTTTACTATTATATGTGACATAACGTCGATGTTTGTGGCGTTTCGTTCGCATATACCCACGTCCATTACAATGACTTTCTTAAAACAGACAAATGTATAAAAATGTAAAAAACTGTCGACCTTGATGGCCTTTGCGTCAAAATAATTGATTCAATCATAGACTGCATTTCACCATGTCTAGTAGTAATTTTCAATGCTTGCGTCGATTGTGGTGTGCTTCCGGATTTAATGAAGCAAAGTAAATTAATTCCATTATTATTTCAATCCGGTAGTATATCTGACCCTACACACTTAAGGCCGATATCAATACTACCGACGATAAGTAAAATTTTTGAAAAGCTTATTTTAAATCAACTATTGCCGTATTTTTATAACAATAATTTGCTGAAAGTTAAACAATTTGAGTCACTCAACAGTCGAAGCTGGTGTCGAGCTTATTCAGGAGATTATACGAAATTACGTCATTATGGCGTCTTGGGTCGATCCCTTGGACTTCTGGAGTCTTGTCTATGTGATAAAATTCAAAGGGTTGATATTAATGGTAAGAGGTTATCAGGATCTGCAGTCAATATGAGTGTGCCACAGGGTTCATTTCTCGGACCATTTTTATTCCTAGTGGACATAAACGATTTACCACATCTTGTTAAGGATGGACCATACCTCTTTACAAATGAACGAGGTACTGAATATTATGGACACGACTTTATTTCTTAGTCTCACTTTAGATGCTAAGTTACGTTGGAATTCTCATATTATGAGATTAGTAAAAATGCTTCGTTCTATACAATCAAAAGAATTCGGCGACCTACAGATGAAAACACTGCGAGAGTAATTTGTTTCAGTTTTTTTCATAGTTTCATAACCTATGGAATTTTGTTATGGCGTCACGCAGCCGATGTTAACACAATTTTCGTGCTGTAGAAGCTATTCATGCTGTTTATGATTCGACACCAATGACATATCTCAGAGAAAAAATTAAGGATTTTAATATCCTAACTTTAGCATCACAATACATATACGAAGAGCTGGTATATGTCGAGAGGCAAATAAAATTGTTTCATAAAAGGAGCGACATCTATAATATTACCGCTAGATATAAAAGCGATCTTTCTGCTTATAAAACCCGTATAAGTAACTTTTATAATATGATCCCAGCACATTTTATGTGTTTAAAAGTTTCGTTAAAGGAGAGTTATATGGCAAGGGCTATTATACCATATCGGAATATCCTAATGAAAAAAGGCCTTGGGATTGAGCTGCTCGGCTATCAGGTTGCTTCATATTATTTTTAAGCGTCGACTAAAATATTAATTACTCAATCCTTTGTATTGATGAGTAAAAAGAGCAACCCTTGAGTTGCTTTCCCGTTCTTCTCAAGGTGAATCAACATTTCGAAAAAAACTTATTAATGACGTATTCCAAGTGTAATGTCATTACCTACGAAATAAAGATATTTTTGATTTGATTTGATTTTGATCCACGTTTATCGTTCTAAATATCACGAGAGATATTTATATAGTATTAAATATTTAAATTCACAAATGCAAAATTATTGTAAACTTTCAGTCCGTTTTAATAAGAGGTAATTTTTTATTTCTATTAATATTACATTTACTTACATAACCTACAACGTTCAGCGAAGTGGGCGGGTGATAACTAATATGTTACATTCGTGTACAAATATCTCATTTCCCAAAATGTACTAAAAAAGCATTGTATGTATACGTACATTATTATCAACGCTAAAATTAAACCTTTAATGCCAGCTTAAAAGTGCTTAGAATTAGCTGCCAGAAAATAAATACGTGGTATATCGATGATTTAAAGCGACTTTTAGGAAAAAGACTGTCACACATGTTGGAGTGGTTTCATCGTAAGTAAATCTTATTCAAATTTTGATTTCAAGCACTGATAGAAAGTTAAACAACTCAAATCACCTTCATCAAATGATCTCACCTCGCTCGCATACAAGCGCGGAATTTTCCATTGAGTGGCAATAACTTTTGTCTATAAGTGTTGTTTGGGCTTTTGAAGATAGTCTTAAATATATATACTCTAAAAAATTTTAAATGCTCTAAAATATCCCTTTTCGAATTTTTCAAAATGTCAATTCGGAATATGTTGGCCACATTTGAGACCACCTAATACGGCGGCCCTAAAACATAAAAATATTATGTTTTTATATTACATTCAAATTTTATATTTTCTTAATTTATATGAACTGAAATACATTTTCAAGTTCATTTTTTTTCTTGTATAATAGCATGACACCGATTTATTATTGCCGCAAGACCGATATCGAAAATAAAACCAAAAATGTAATCGAGCACTGGTCTGTGGTGAAGATCATGGATTGACGATGAAATGGGCATCCAAGTCAAGAATGACATCAGGGTTAAAAGCTGGTTAGAAGGGGTAGCAAAAGCTAGATTAATTATAAAGTTCAATTAAGTGGACAGTTGCTAAAACTGTTAAGTAAAATAATTTGCTTTAATTTAATTTGAAATCATTGTACACTAAAAAGCCAAAAATAAAAAAATAATTAAATTATACACATCGTTTTTATTGTACAATTTCATTGTTAGACGATTTAAATCTATAAGAATTAATAAGAGATAACCGAACTCAATTCCTGAATTTATAATCATAAATACAAAACGTGAACGATTACTGAGTTTTTTTTGCTAGGTGCTTTTAAAAATCTAAAGAAAGCTTGAGGTACGATTGCGTTTGGCATGTCTTAGCGTATCACTATACCATTTGCTTTGATAATACTACATACAACATTTGACATATTGTAATATAATGTTAACAAATAATATTCCAATCTGTAAAAAAAGGATTTGTGTAACGGCCCATTGCTAGCACGAGCTTGTATAGAGACAAAAAATTTAATAGAAACGAACTAGTGGTAGAGAGGTAACACAGTATATTTTGATTCGCCAGAAAGTTTCTGTCAGTTGGTAATAAATTCTCTCGTTCCAATTGACATCCGTTGAACGCTAGATGGAGACACCAAATTTGTATTACACTTCTTCGTCTAAAGGCTGTTACGCTTACATGTCGTTGAAACAATTCTCATGAATTTTTTTTTAAGGAAAGGTTTTATTAATTTGTCGTTAAATCCAATATTAAATCAGCATTTTAATCTACTAATAAGTTAGAAAATCACATAATTATGTAGATAGACCATCGGCTCGAATACACATCACCAGCATCGCAATCGCCCGCATTAACCACAAGCTATAATCGTTTTATTATGGGACATTATGAGATGGATGACGTTTTGTCTAAAATTTGATGAAAATACGTAGATGCTCTGCTTTAGAAAATTAGACGAAGGTAGATAAAGATGATGGGAAGTAAGTTTTTTCACAGTATTACATACAATTAATGAAAATCAATAGTTCTGCGTTCAGCTGTAGATATCATTTGCTTTTGGAAATTCAATCCCTCACTTACTAGCTGAAAAGAAGTCTGTAAATTTTGCAAAGAGAAAAAATGTTATGCTGTTATACTTCATATACTTATTCCAATACGACTGTTAAAAAATTAAAAGCGTATGATACATTGTTCTACAATTATCCCCCAATAACGTCAAAAGAAAATAATAGTATCGGTAAGAACGTCGTAGGCCGTATCTAGGGTTCCGAGCTAAAATGGCAAAATCGGGGTCCTCATCATGTCCATCCGTGCGCCCGTATGTCACAGGCATTTTATTCAAAAACTACAAGAGGTATATTCCTGATATTTATAGTGTAGGTGTCTTGTATAAGTCGCTACTTAGTTTGGTAATCAGATAATAAAAATAAATATTTCTAGGGGGGCACTCCATACATGTAACAGAAGCTGTAAATGTTTTTCAGCAAACATCAACATGTGGCACATATTTCGACAGTTCTTTTAAAAATATTTTAAGGTTTTCTTAGCATTTTTTTTTACATGAATAATTTGGGAAATAATCGCTCTAAAAGTAGCAGAAATTTTGTCCTTCCTTTTATTTTATAAATCGTATGTCCAAAGAATTTTAAAAAATAACAAAGGTAACGCTTAGTAAATAATTTCAACGATAATTATTTTGAACATGATATACTTACTAGATATACTGTTTTTGAGTTATTACCAAAAAATTGCGCTTCTCAAGAAAAGGACGTAAGTTCCATGAAGATATGCTCTTTTGCTGATGCACTTTAAATTACACTAGTTTTATAGTCGACATACCTTCTTGTTTTTCTAGTTATAGATGACTAAAGTGCTTATAACTATTCTGTGCGGGAAACATGGAAAAAGTGTAATAACGTACTTTTTTCATCTGTATTGCATTTCTTTGTAATAATGTCTTCGGAACCCTATAATGAGCATGGTTTAACATGATCTTGGCCAGTATTCTTTTTGTATTTAAGAATAATCAGTTTGCTTCAATAATAAATTTTCGTACCAATAATATTGTAAATTAGTAATTTTGATGGATATTTGCTTTAACTGTACATCGATGGATTTAACCATAGTAACTGATATTCATTAATATGAATTTTAGAGCATGGATTTGATACTCGCAAAAGACAAATATTTATTTGATCAAAAAGTTGTCTTGAATCTGGGTGATGCAATGTATTATGTGTATGTATTTTAAAAATATTTATAATAAATTTTTATAACTATCTGTTGACCATAGTACAAGCCTCAATGCTTAGGTTGGGATCAGATGGTGCTATTGGTGCTGTATGTGTGTGCGCGAAGGTATTTCTTATTATTTATTTATTATTGATCGATAGTGAGATTGGGACGCAATCGAACACTGGAATCCGGAATAAGACTGGATTAGACCCTTGTTTTAGTGAGAATAATAAAGTTAGGATCAGAACCATAGATTAATATGAATATATAAATCAGAACCGAGAACGGGTCCTCGATTAGAGTTTTGAACTACATAAAAAAGGCCATCAAAAGAGAAAGTAGAGTGGAATCGATATTGAAAGTATTTAATATTTAATATTTATGCGAGTAAAATTGCTGGCAGAAATGATTCTTTGAAGTTTTCTTTCTAAAGCGACATCTGTTTGGGTAGTTTCAAACGTTTGGGGGTTACATCATAGATAGATTTTAATAAAATGTGTAGTTCAAAGAATCCCTACTAGATGGCTGAATTTTTAAAACAATTATAATTGTGAAAAAATTAAAAATAAAACCTTTCATGTGCGTGCCAGGCCATGCATAATGAAGGGTTGCGTAGTTGCCCATTACAATAGCCGACTTAAAAAGAGGCTTTTTGTTTGATACTATGAATGCATTAATTAAGTTCACGGTTTGATGGCCAATAAAATTTAATTAAAAAAAAAAAACTAAAAAGGACGCTTTAATAGCAAATCGAACTAAAAGCAGAAAATAATTTTTAATTAGTTACATTTTATTTAGCAGTCAAAGACAATCTAATAACACAATATGTTCCAATAATTTTAAATAAATCTAAAATAAAAATAGAGTGATAACAAAAAAAAAAAAAAAATACATTTTGTAATAAAGCGTGGGATGTTTTTTAATACATTTTTATAATAACTCTATTTTCACACATAGTTACTAACGATACATTTATAACAATTAATTTAAGCACCTCACGCTTTTTTACAATAAAATTATAATATTATTTTCCATTTATCACTTTATTTTTGACTTATTGAAAATCTTTGAACCATATTGTTTAAGTAGAATTTCTATGAGCGTTAAAAAAAAACTGCAATACTTAAAAATTAATTTCTGCTTTTTAATTCGATTTGCTATTAAATCGTGATTTTTAGGTTTTTTTAATCCATTAGCCAAATGCGAAAAAAAAAATTGAGCACTTCCCTAATTTTTGTAATTATGATGCTAGACCAACCTCTCCACAGTAGTTCGTAGAGAGGAAAGCTACTAACAATAGCACCTGCTGTCCAGACGGGAGGATTATGATATGACATTGTTGACTATCCCCATACGATTCAACCCTCAGACACGTTTTCCACCTTGGCTTGCATGGTAACACAAGATTCTAACATTCAGGGTGACTCCAAACCACCCTCCAATAGACCATATATATGACGAGGCTAATTTCAGAAAGCCCAGGAATGGTTTGGATACCTTCTTCTATTTTGAAATTCCAGTGTCTACCTTCTGAATCTGTCATTAAACTCGGAAAATCATTAAAGACTGGAGTACACGGCTAGGATACGTTGTTCTGTTAATGAAGTTCCGGTACAAAACTTCTAGATTCATCGTCAGATCCTAAAAATCGATCATACTCAAAGTGTATTCCAAGGCAACAACGCGCCCAAACAGGGCAACATCATGTTGCTTCTTTACGGAGTTCCAGTACCAAACTTCCAGCTTCATTATCATACTCTGAAAATCAATCACAGTTAAAGTGCATCTCAAGATGATCCCAACAAACCCATAAACGGCTACGATATGTTGTTGCGTTACGGGGTTCCAGTGTCAATTTTCCAGCTCTATCATCAGACCCTGAAAGACAATCTTAGTCAAAGTGCATTTTAAGGCAATACCAAGAAGGCCAAATATGGCAAAACTACGTTGTCTCATTATGGAATTCCAGTGCTAAACTCCCAGCTTCATCACCACACACTGAAAACTAATCATGGCCAGAATGCATCCCAATATGTTTCTATCAAACTTCAACTCGGCTCGGATATGTTGTTCCATTATGAAAATCCAGTGTTAAACTTCCATCTGCATAATTAGATCCTGAAAGCCAATCATAACCAAAGCTCATTTAAAGACAATTTCCATAATCTCGAACACGACTAGAATATTCTATTTCCATTATGGAGTTCTATCATGGAGCGCTAGTGTTTACCTTCCGTCTCCATCATCACATCCTGAAAATTATTCGGGGGCCAGAGTTACATATCAAGATAATTACAATAAGCTCAAAGAGGGCTAGAATATTTTATCTGTCTATGAAATTCCTGTGCCTGCCTTCTGACTCTAACATCAGATCAGTCCAATGATACCATATTATTGTATTGTCGTTAGAACTATACACAATTACCACGTTTCATGATGATTCAACAATTAAAAGTATGTGAAATTCAGTCTCTAAAATTCTATTACTATTATTATGGTGAAGCTAACAAAAGCGTGTTATAAACGGGCGAACATAAGGTGGGTGTTAATGATTGATGATATGATTTTATATTTCTATAATTTCACATGGTTCATAAATTTATAGTTACTACCTGTTCTACATCATTAACAATGTCATTTAAGTAATCGTTAATGAAATTCGTACGAAATTTGCGTTTTACTTCTCCAGTACATTTTATAAGTTGTTATTAACTTCTATAGCTTTAGCTACTGTGATTCTTTTTATATATCCAAGAATAGCCATTTAGCTGGCGATGAAGAGCAAGGGGATAGGAGGAAACATTTGAAGGTGACATAAATTAGTGTTTTAAAATTCCATATTTTGTAAACGGATCCCTAAATCGAAAAATAGCTTTCACAGACCCGCAGTCTTCTTGAGTGAACTATCCAATGATAACCCCACACTATGGTATAGACGAAAAAAAAAGTCATTCCTACTTTTCGTTTAGGGAAAGTACACTTCAAATGTACCCTCAAGATGTGCCTCAATAATGTTAAATATCTTCTTAAAAGAAATTACTTTTTTCCATTCATTTTCAGATTTTTAGCACGAGCTCCGAACACACTTAGCCTATTATTATTTGCTATTTACCATAAGTTTGCACTATAATCACGGCCATATTGACACTTGTATATATTTGCTTTTATGACAGCAAAAATAAAATAAACTAATACGCACTCACGTACTCGGCGAGTGTCAGTTTATACTGGACATTGAAATGAACCAAACGTTCACGTACGGAACTTTTACACCGCCGACACGCTATGTCGACATCCTTCTCCATCGGCACTGCACAAGCTCCTTGTCGTGTTGGCGTGAGTTTATCCCTACATCGCACTCTATGGTATATATTTAAGCAGGACGTGAATTTGATATCGGGTGAATGTCCACTTCAATTAAAAAAATTTAAATACAAGCGATGGTTTTTGTAATATTTGAAATTCGTTGATATGTCTATCGTGAAAGCATTTTAAATATGGATGCGAACGCGTTGTGTATCATAATCTATACATACATATTTATTATAGTCTTGTATGAAAAAGGGATATCACGCAATGTTCCCTCAACCCACTAGTTTGTAAGTTTGAATGTAACAGTGCAATGAGTATTGATAATTTTATTTATGTTATAAGTGTGATGGACTATATGAATGGCATTGAATTGTCTGTTTTATGTAGTCGCATGTTTTTAACATTGGTGTCCAGATAGTAGTGCAATGGTATAGTGTCGGTCACACAAGCACCGTCATATTTTGTAATTAGCATAGACGTTGCAAGAACAAGAAATATGTAGAAGGAATTTATGACTATATACCTTGGTAATCGAGAAAGTCGAAACTGCTGTGGCCGAGATGTGGTCGGTGAACCTCTTTCGAATCTCGAAGATACTAAGTTCGATGCATGATCGCGGGAGGATTGACTAATGGGTTTTCAGCTTGGGTCAAACTGAACCGTTCACGTGTCTCGGAGTACAAGTTTAGCCGCCGGCCTCGGGCGTCGTCGCCGTGTCGGTAATGATGGCCCTTAGAAGTCCCGACCCGCATAAGCTCAGCCTGGTAAGGGTGTAACGTGCGAGCCCTTGATCTAAAACAAAACATTGTGGGAGGATTTGATCCTATAATTTGGAGTGGGTGATACAGACCATAAACAAAGACCAGAAACAACGACAATCATAAACAGTAATTTACGTATTTAATGCATTGAATACATCTACGTCCTTCCTAAGTCACATAATATTCGTGTAACATCTGATTTCACATTATAGAAATGTAAGTACATATTGATATTGATCCTGGCATCTGAATGTGAAAAAAAAAACCTAACAAACATTCTTTCAATAAGATAACTTTTGTGTAATCTAAAAATGACTAGAACTTTTGGTAAAGTTAAAGAAATTTGTAAACGTAGCGCGTACATTGGCAATGCTGCACAAAAGGTTTGATCTTGCGCGTCGATAACTGTAGCCACTTTAAGTTTAGGCGTATCACATTGAGTTGAGTTTGTCTATTCAATTCAGCACATAATCTATTAGCGACCCGCCTCTTCTTCTCAGGACTCTATCTATAGCCAGATGACTTCTGGTAGATGGGCGGGAGTAGCCATGTCACATAGTTTTGGCAGATATTTATAGTTACTAAGCCTTGCTACGTCAATAAAATAATGTATTAATTTTTTGGGGAAAATATGATACGAAATTCTCATTTATTGCGCTAGAGTAAAGCTATGGTCAACTTGGCTGCAGAACGTCAATGGGCCGGCTCCGTGCAATACTACACTCTCACAGAATACAGGAGTGAGGTTATAGTTTCCACTGTTGTATTTCGTCGAGTGAGGGCTTGCCCCCCTCCGTCACCTTAAAAACGCCCTCCATCAGCTCCCGCCTTCTCTATCAGTCCAATCCTTCCTCCATCAGATATTCTATTCCTAATCAGAAGGTCGGCCACGCATTGGTGACTCCTAATGCTCATTTCCTCTTCAATTTATGATATAAAAAAACAATAAAAAACTTCTTGATCCAATCGCTACAAACTTCACCGGATTACCCGCTGAGCTGATTTGAAGATTAACGGAAAATCTCATTCAAATCGGTCTAGCCGTTTTGGAGTTCATAAGGAACATAGATACACACATCGACTTGTGTATATATACATGTCTATCTAAGCGAGCGATTCGTGACGTGTCAGTTACAAGTTGTAAAAAACGTTTTCGTCCGCATTATCTGTTCTAGTTCAATGCTCAAATATGAATCTCTCTTTTGGTAACACACGATAATTCTTAAATTTCATCTTCCTAATTTCCGTTTCTCGCAACCGTACTAAAATTATATAAATGGCGAACAAACATCGCAAAGCGCTCGATCAAATCACGCTGCGCTCGCTGCCCATTTCCCCTGTTTTATGACTGTTATCGTGCACAATCACGCGCTGTCGTCGAGCGCCATCGCCGAAAGCCGCGTATTTGCCGCCGCGTGTCAATATTGGCCCGCGCGCTCTAACGACAGGCGCCGTAACCCGACCCCGCCGCCGAGCACTCGACCGCCGACGGCGCCACCTAACGATGTTGTCGTATGAAATTCATCTATTTATTGCGGTCGCGAAGCGGCAACAGTTACGCCCTGTAGGTGAGTATGACTGCCTTATTTTGGAGGGATTTGTTTTTAATATTATTTTTGTGGCAGCTCATGGGGTAAACGGGCATGCGAGAAGCCGGTGAGTATTTGATCGCCACTGCCCATAGACACTCGAAACTCAAGAGTAGCCGCTAATGCGGTGCCGATCTTTTAGGAAAGTATAGGGTATCTGATGGAGAGGGAGTGGGTCTTTGGAACTCTGACTCACAGGACGAAACGTAAAAGCGGAAGCTCTTACTAAACGTCTGTTTCCTGCGCTAGTGTGGCATATCGCAGCATAGATCCAATACTATTAAACAATTGATTTCAATGTATACAGCTTTTTCTACAATTTGTACAAAAAAACAAAATAAAAAGTGAATGTTTAGTGCATTGTTTTGAAATCGGATGGTATTGGGTTCGAATCCTGAAACCGATGATTTTCTAAGAGAACTAAAACTAAACAATATAACAAAATATATATTTTTTAATAAAAACGTCAAGTTTTGACCTGTTGACCTGTTGACCTGTTGACCTGTACCTGCACTGATCTGTTTTCCTGTTGTTCGTTCTTTGAAATGTTTTTCTTTCTATTGCCTTAATTTTTTTTTGTATAAGCAATCGATTAATTTTCTGGGTAAAATTTGAAAAGTAAACAAATATTCCAGTAGAGATACTTGACTTTTAGGAGAAAAAATAATTGACACCCCCTAATATTTGTAAATAAATCAGCCTTAAGCCATACTTAAAAGTTACTTACCTTTCGAAATAAGTATCAGTTTTCAAATAGTTTCAAAAACAAAAATATTTCTAAACACATTAAATATATGAAAAAAAAAAATAATAAGGTCTATAGACCTAACAACATTCCCAAACGTATTAAGGAATTAGTAAAATAAAAAAAAACACCTTACAATTTACCCTAGACAAATTAATCAATGCCAGCCTCTAACTACAAAAAGAAATAAAGGTCCTGTCTTATAAAAATCAATAAAAACATTCATAAAAAGGACCAACTGGAAATAACAATAATTATTATTAAATAATTATAATTGACACCCACAAGAATTCTCTTTTGGATGCCAACTTTTAAGAATAAATAAAGATTATGTTACAAAATGTATGTTTAAAAAGATTCTAAAATAGAATAAAATAGTATAGTATACAATAATAACATATTATTAAAATATGTCGTGTTAAAGTAAGTAATATTTGAATACGGTACGTCCTTAATGCGTTATACTAAATACAAGGACACCCATTTAGCCTTTACTATGAGTCCTTAACACGTAAATAACTCAAATATGTTTTCATGTTTATGAATTAATCTGATCCGGATAAGAATTTAATAGATTGTTAGCTGAGCATGGGATATAAAAAATGGATGTATTCCCACTTCAATAACAATACATATTTCTATTCTACAAACTGAAAGAATTTTACCTCTAAATCTCTAACACTTTTTGTCATCTGTCTGATAACAAGCCTGCCTATCAGTTAAAAAAATTTTTTAACTTCTGTTATATGTATGGTGTGTCCCCTCTAGAAATAATTAATTTTGTTATTTAACCACCAAACTAAGTAGCGGCTTATACAAGACACCTACCTACACGTTTTGTAGTTTTTGAATAAAATGGCTCTGACATACGAACGGACCGACAGGTGGACGGACCGACAGATGGACGGACATGACGAAACTATAAGAGTTCTGTTTTTGCCCTTATGGCTCGGAACTCTAAAAAAAATAAATCGATTATTTCTGTCGATTTTTTGTTTGATGATAATGAGAACAAGTTTCACAATTGGTATAACTGATCGATACTGACCGATACTAATACATAATAGAACTAGTTTAAAATTGAGATCAAATTGAAAATTAAAATTGGATTAAAATCTGAATTACAATTATGTCAAAACCAAAATCAATATCAAATCAATTATTTAAAGAGGATAAAATAATTGCAAAGTATAATTTTAATTAAAATATCATTGCAGGTGCGGGGATTCTGCGCAGTATTTCGCTGGCAAAGGCTGATTTCTTCGGAACTAATGGCTGGAATTTTTGGCTAGTTATTGTATAGTTATTAAGTCCGATTACTTAAGAGAAAAATGTACGGATAACTTAAATTCAGATTTCTCTCCATATTTTGTTCGTAGCAAAATTAAAATGTTCTACCTAATGCAAAAATTAAACGATAACATTTTCGTGCGATCATTCAAAACCATTTTTTGTATTGTATGACGGCAGAATAGTTGACGCTTGCCTGCAACATGCATTAACATGCAGCATGCAACCCACCGCTGACCCTCGAATCTGCCCCTCCACTACAAATCTCTATCCAACGAATTGAATTTTGATTCGAGAGGATTGATTGACAGATATCAAACACCGAAGCAAGTGTTATTTTTTTTTGATTATCCTAGTCCGCTGATCGTTATATTTTTAATTTCTACGTACGTTTCATGCCAACCAGGCACATCCTCAGGAAAAATGCAGACAGTCACATCTACCCAGGACGTAAGGAGTGTTAATAACAACCAACAAACGCGGACCCAAGTTATGTGAAATGCTGTCATGCAATACGTCAATGTAACGAAAGCATCCTTACCAGCAACCCTAGACCACCACCAATAGACATGCCTGTCAATCGTCACAGACTAACCATCACCAACCATTACCCAAGCGTCCCACAATGGCGATTTATAAATCGTTGAGCATATTATTTATATCTTTATCTTTTAAAATTTCGAAAGATTCTCACACACATGCAAAGCATCGAAGTTGTGATCGTTATTGAGTTTATGACCTGTTTCTATGAAATGTTTAGCAAAATGAGATCTACCTTATTTATTATTTTTAAAGGCCGAAATTTGTTCTTTGTATCTAATTTCAAAACAACTCCGGTTTGTTCCACGTATATCGATTTATATTTCATCACAAGTTAATTTATAAATTTCGGTTTTTTTATTAGTACGCAATTTATCTTTATTGATACATAAGGTGATACAGTTATCATAAACCTGGTTATCTTAAAACATAAATCAACTGCATTGATCAAATTAAACCGTAATTACATCCTCACGATCCAAATACAGAACCAGGCAATTGATAGTTTTTATTGAGATTTGTTGTTACAATTATATCTTGTGAGAGACATGAATTAATATAAGATTTGAGGAATAAAGATTCCTCTTTATAATAATGTACTTTTTACAACAAAT
This sequence comes from Eumeta japonica, assembly GCA_005406025.1. Lineage (NCBI taxonomy): Eukaryota > Metazoa > Arthropoda > Insecta > Lepidoptera > Psychidae > Eumeta > Eumeta japonica. Next base: position 900,637 of record BGZK01000020.1, read on the forward strand.
AAGTACATTATATTATTAGTGAGAATGATTAAAATTGAGTGGGCTTTATGTTTTCCAGCAGAACAGAGGGTCGGTCTCATCAAATATCACGTAGTTTTTTCCACAAGAAACCATGCAAAAATGCGAAAAATCTGAGTTAAATTAAACATGTTTCACCATTAAAATGTGGCTAAATCCTACACAATAATATTTATCGAGCTACTGAGTTTCTGTGTGCAGCCACAACGGTTTAGAGTGGCTAAATTAACGAGGAATAAGGAGCAAATGATTTTATTAAAAATCACATGAATTCATACAAAATCACAAAATGAAGTGAATTGTTTTTCTTTCTTTAAAAAAATCCAACACAGTTAATGTAAAGATTAGTCGATTATTTCTATGTGAACTGTTTTATTACGTGAACCTTTATTTATAAAAATCATACCGACGTTTTTCTTTTCTAGTCTTATTAATCTGAAATTATGAAAACAAAGAAATACATAAATTCAATATTTATTAAATAACGTTCGTATTATGGGTATTTTTTTACGGCAACCTAATTTTATTTTTTGAATGTATCCGTCTATCGCACGTCGCCATGCTGAGGTTCCGTCTGAACACACCCAAAAACGATGTTTTAAATTTAGATTTTGATATAAATGAAATATATAGTAATAGGTTACAAATTAATTGCTTCTAATTATTTAAATAAACCATACGAATCAGAGATTTTGATAATGTCAATCGATGTAATAAGTAGATATACTAAAATAAATAGATATTTATACAATTCGCAGCTATAATATCTGTTATTATTAATTTGTAATTTTTACCTAATGTTTGTTTCAAAACTTAAGTATATGAGCCTGAAAGTGCATATAAAATTTTGATTTAAAGAAAACCCCCACAAAATAAAAAATATGTTTTTTATTATGTTAGAATTAACTTCCCTTTCTTGTGTCACATTTTGTCTGTCTGACTGTCATATACATCATCATTTGCAATGCTGAGAAGATCGATGGTCAAATATGTTTTTCTAAATACATAATATTTCCTATCCTTGTATTTTAAATTATACCTTACTTTTATTTATCATCTCGAACAATCATTGGACAAATATTAACCCCACGTTTGACAAGAAATTAAGCTTCGTTAGAACTAGCCTGAATAATGGCCGCCAAACGATAACAGGCAATCAATTTCCTTAAAAATTCGAATTTCATCGATACCTTTTTATGTGGGAGCACTAAAAATTGATCAAGCCGAGGGAGTCTATGATACATTTTCTGAGGAACATTTGATCGTCTGATTTCCTATTAACATAATAAATGAACAGTAACAGTGCATATATGGACTGTTTACTTGTCCCACATAATTTTATTACAAAGTTCACTGCAATGCAATTGCGTGAAGCCTGAGTGAGTGAAAAATTAGACAAAAATCGTGACATTTGGAAATCGATCCGATTCAAAGTCTGTGGAAAATTGGATCGTGATATTTTTCTATTTCGTCTGAAGCCGCGAAATTGGACAACAACGAGACAACGATTCTATATTTATTATTCCGCGATTTCGAGGGGTCGCTGGCAATTTCGGTAAAACATATTTTATCCCGAAAGCTTTTAGATTCATTTTCAAACGAGACGCTTGCACGCGGTTATCGCTGCAACTTCATATTCACGAAATAGAATTGTAAAACAGGCATCGGCGTTTTCAAAACAAGGTCAAAAGGATTGGCAAGAAACAAGAATAGATTCTTGCGCCATCGTGCACCCGAAATAATGATGACTCCATGTCCCGCATCAAACTTTCATGAGACAAACGGGGACATCATTTGTTATGATGTTTTCGTTGCCTTTATCAAAGTCTCCGGCTTCACACTCGCAGACGTATCGAGTTGCGCAATGATTTTTTTTGCTTTTATTGTACATGCACTCGTTTTCGGTAATGTCATTTTTCAAATTAACGATTGTATTGGTTATCTTATTGTTGCTTATCGTCAACTGCTGGACGAGAGCGCCAGAAACCTTGCATAATAGGAGTTGCAGCTCTTTCGCCAAACTGAACAGATGAATTTGTAATCACAATACCAAACTGTGGTTCTGTAACTGGCTTGATAGACTTTAAAGAAAAGTTTTGGAGTGGAAGCGCAATGAGGTTAATGCTATTTAAAACCGAAAAGTTATATTGTAAGTCCGTAACGTTCTAGGTTCGATAAATTTTCACAGCACGGAATAGAACCGCTGTACCAGAGTTTTCATGCTCCCCTTTTCAATCTTACATTACGAAAAAAAACGCACATTATTTTAAAAACTTACATTTATATTAATTCAAAATTATACAAAATAATCTACAAACAAGTTCGAAACGTTTTTTTTATTGATATTTATTATAATTATAGTAAATAACATTATTTTATTGCTTAATTTAAGCGCCTAATTATTTTTTCTTTCAAAAATGTAAACGTATTGCGCCCTCCTTGATATCTCTCCACGCCCCTCTTGGGAGGAGCGCCCCACTGGTTGGGAACTCTAGCGTTATACTATGATAACCTATTTTCGGTGCAAAAAATACGTAGCAAAAAGCCTACCGTCGTCGTGCTGCGCTAACTCTACCCGCGCGTTTTACTAGAAACGATTGCAGTTTAATATTTGTGTAAGACCCGAAAGCGCCTCGTGCGCGTACGTCGGCCAAGGGGAGGTAAGGAGGGGGTGCCATTATCGAAAAATGATAAATTATGATATTGTTATACACGACGGATTCCTGTATGAGAAGTAAAACAAAGCGTCTGTTATGACAGTTCTGGTAAATGTAGATTGTGAAAGTTTACGAATTCATCATCGATATCATCATCATCGCAATTATAAAACAAAAAAAACGATGAAAATGTAATACGAAACCAGAAGAAGCAACATGGATGAAGTAGGTGCGTTTGACAAATATTGTCCGTCATCATCATCAACAGCAGTACCAGCTTCACTTGCGTTGCTCGGTTCAACTTTTGAATATAATGCAATGTATCTAATAAATATAAAATTGTACTTAGATATAAAACATTTTTTTTTTCAGAATTTGTATTATTTTGAAAGCACATATTGTAGATGCAAGTCCTGGAACCGACTTTGGCTAATGGAGAGCTATATAGTTTTTTTTTGGAAAAGAACGTGACTAGTTTATCATTCTGCAGCTGAAATTCCGGAACTGCCGAAGGTGGCTGTATGCTTTTCGAAGTGCATGTTTCCTTGTGAAACGCGTACCCATTAAAAAATATCTCTTGTATATTCATCCCTTGGAGATTAAACACAGGGTGAAAGTTTAATTAAATTACATTTTATTTGAAATGTGAACCGCGAACATTACGTGTAGAAAGTAAATTCGATGTATTTTAAAGTTTTTGAAAAGTCAACGATTGAAAAGTCATAATCGATTGTGGTATATGTATTAGGGGAGTTCTAAAATAATTTAAACACCTAAAAAGTCCTATTCAACTTCAAGTTGACTATATTAGGTTAATTAATAAATTCACTATTTCGTTGCCGATAGTCGCTGTGGAATATAATTGTTTCACGTTTAGAAAAGTTAGTGAAATGCAATATCAATAATGTTGACTACCTACTACTTAAATGGTATACATTTAATAACTACTGTATGTTGTTTATAAGTATGTTTCTTTATCTTTACAAGAATCACGCGGAGACTACTGCATCGAGTTTAATGGAACTTATTGTTTTTAAAAGACTATTATTAAATTTAAATACTGATTTGTATTTCATTTCTCCGTGATTATTGTAGCCGAACATATAACAATGTCATATAACATACAAAAAAAACATATAACAATTTGTTATTAGAGAACATCGGCAATACAAGAAAAGCTTACATTTCAAGTGGCAACCGCTTCGAGTGGCCCATTCGTACTGCACAGGCTGGACTTAAAATAAATAGCCTCATATTTTAAAACCCAATATTAAGTTAAATTATACATAAGTGATTTCAATTCTGTGTATACCAGCTTTTACTAGTAAGTTTTGAAGTGTATCTAGTTTCTATCGACGAATCGTAGTATTATCTCTTAACTCCTAACCGTCAAAAGGAATGTCGAGTCTTCCTTCTCAATAGTGTGAAATGATGACTTCCATACGCAAACAGTTGGATAACTAAAACAAAGTGCTCAGACATACGATGCGTGCTTATAACATTTAAGGGTATGGCCACGATATCCCTGAGGTTCCGTAATCGGATCCTGACTTAGTGAATAAGGAACTTGCTCGGAAGTGTACACTTTCAAAGTTTTCCAAATCGATTCACAATTAATACAGTTGTCGTTGAACATACATAAAATAATACATACAAAACAAAATATTTTATTAAAAAAAAACTATTTAATATACGCACTAAAAAGTAAAAAAAAACTAATTGCGTATTCTCCTACAACTTAATAATCAATTTACTTTTTCTACTCATTAATATGTAGTAACGATCTATGTGTTTACCACGCAAGAAGGTAGGTAACTCAATGTAACTTAGGCAAGTTAAGCTTGGGGAAAGATAGTTTCTAAGCTAAAGCTGAAGTTAAGCACTTTATTCTTCGTTGCACGCGAACAAAAGCTGTTGGTATAAGTTGGTTCTTTCGATATGCATTTAGAAAAAAATGTTTGAAAAGCTGTACAGGTATGGTGGTACACTGGCAAGTGGCTTTCGATAATAGAGAGATCACCATGGCTTAAGCTTTTATTTACACAACTGATGGATTAATGGGTTTTCAGGTCGACCGGCGGATGAGACGCAGGTTTTACGATATACATACTTTATGGCAAAAGTGGGACAAGTTGAACTCGCACGGAAAGGATTCCGTACAGGAAATACGTTTTTTTTTAAATCTGACCCAAATTGTTGGCAATAAAAAGTACTACAAATATAAGTACGCACGATATTGGGATATTACCATGTATACCGGACCACAGACTTCTTATAAATTTTCCTGTAATTTGTAACTAAAAAGAACTATATTACGCATTTTTTTCAAAATTTTAATCTCACTAGTTTCAGAGATATGAGGGGGATAATTAATTTTTATCTATTTTCTTAAATAAATCCACATACTGCTTTGAAAATTATAACATAAACTAAAACTAAACCGATAAGTCGAAATTGGTATACATATTAATTTCTGTGATGTAACGTAAGTAAACGAATTGTGAATATGGAGGTTACTTTAGGAGGCCATATCATATATATATATATATATATATATATATATATATATATATATATATATAATCTTCTCATATGGCCTCTAATATATATATATATATATATATATAATCTTCTCATATGACCTCCTAAAGTAACCTCCATATTAAAAATTCGTTTACTTACGTTACATCACAGAAATTAATATGTATACCAATTCGACTTATAGGTTTAGTAGATTCAGAGCAAATTGGCTGTTAATGACAGACAGACACACGAGTGATCCTATAAAGGTTTCGCATTTTCATTTGGACGTAAAAAATACATTAGGGTATTAATTATATAAACCCTAAAAAATAATACAAAGTACTTAGTAGGAAGTAGTTTTTACGGCTAAAATCACAAACGGACATTTGCATTTTATTTTGTTGATGAACAAGGAATATTTTTATTTTCTTTATTCGTCCCTAACTTTTATTGTTGTCGGATGGGTGATGAAATACATTTATAAATCGTTCTTGATCCGACGGTCTATTGCTGTTGGTAGAATAAGTTGAAACATTAATTTTACGCCTTGTAAAGACTCCGAAATATTATGATATATTTAATCCATTATATTTATTAAATTGCCAAAGTGTGTCTGTGCTCAGCAGTGGAAAATTGCATATATTATATGAGTATGCTCTGCTTTTCATTATAAACGTTCTTTACAAAAAATATCTATTACACGCGGCCAATTACAGCGATATCATTAATAGGTTTATTATTATTTACATGGAATATTATAAATTGAGATACTTCTTCAGACACTGAGCACATAGGCTCTGTTTATGTATTTCATGATTTCTGTATACTGATAAAAGTATACAGTCACAATCAAAGTGATCATGACAAGAGAATGTTATCCTCATGCTCGGTTGAGGTGCAAAAAAAGATTAACTTGACAATATCAAATATGTTATCGATTTTGAAAAGTACGCATATAATAAAATAAACAATAATAAAATAAACGTACTTATATTAAAAATGAATAAAGAATGTGCCCAAGAAAAAAAAACTGGTCAAGAGAATGTTGCACCATGCTCCTTATAGGGTTACGAAGCCATTATTACAAAGAAATGCACTACAGGTGAAAAAAGTATGTTGTTACACTTTTTTCCATGTTTCGCGCACAGAATAGTTATTACGTATACATCAACGTGTGGCACATATTTCGACAGTTCTTTTAAAAACATTTTAAGGTTTTTGAGCAATTCTTCTGATTACGTAAATATTTCGGAAATAATCACTTCAAAAGTAGCAAAAATTTTGCCCCACCTCTATTTCCTAAGCCGTATGTCCCAAAAGTATGAAAAAATAACACAGGTAACGCTTAATAAATATTTTCAGCGGAAATTATTTTAAACAACGTCAAATTATATTGTTTTTGAGTTATTGCCGAAAGACTGCACTTTTCAATAAAAGGACGTATGTGCTATGAAGATATGCTTTTTTGCTGATGCACTTTAGTTTACACTAGCTTAATAGCAATAGTCGACATATCTACTTGTTTTTTATAGTTACAGGCAACTAAAGTGCTTATAACTAGGTATTCTGTGCGAAAAACATGGAAAAAGTGTAATAACGTATTTTTTTCATCTGTAGTGCATTTCTTTGTAATTACTTCGGGACCCTATAATGAGTATGGCCCGACATGCTCTTGGCCAGTTGTTTTTTATTTGTTGTTGTAGAAAATGTTATAAGATATATTTGACGACCGGTTATGTCATACTTAGAGAATAGAGAATAAGAAAGATTTATCTTATGTTGATGTATATGTAGTACAAACTGCATGTGTACTATTATTACATACATTAGCTTTCGGGTTAAAATTGACCTTTGGACTTTATCCGTTGTCGGCACCGCCGCAAGGAAGAGCATTAAGTTTTATAAGATACACAAACTCTTTGGTCGGGTACGAAGGTCTTGTTGATTTACACCTTGTGTTTTCTCAAGCGCAAGACCAGTTTAGTTCAAATACCGCAAACTTAATTTGTGCGTCAAAGAACAGAAGGACAAAAACAAATCCCATCAATTAATTCTTGATAATATAGTGTCTTCACGGAGCACGCGATTTCTGATCTTTTGTGATGCGATTCGTTGTGTGTTTTAATAGTTTCTCATTGCAATCACAAAATTTTATGTGACTAATACTAAATACCATATTTACCATGATAATAGCAAAAAAATGGACTAAATTAAATTGTAACTAGGGATAGATTTCAAAAGGTAGTTGCTTGATTTTTGTTACTGATAGTGGGCACGTAATTGCTGAATACTTTTCTTTATTTCAGTTTCTACTTTTTATCCCTTAGGGATGCAATTTTCTCTAAATACTTGAATGGCAGAAACTGTGAGGTATATTCCTCAAAATGGGATCATTAAGTTGAAAACTGCGTGCTCATACATAAAAAATAGGGCTTCGAATTAAAGCATTGCTCCTTTTCTTTCGTTGTTTAGAAATAAACCAAAATTTATTAAAAATCACAATTTCAGGAATTCGTGCAAAAAAAAAAAATTGACTACGTAACTGTTATTACACTCTTCAGTTATGTCATATCCAGTTCAATAAATGTTAGGATTGATTTCGCCCAAAAATAGGCAGCTATTTGTAAAAATTGTAGGATAATTACGTTACGGTCATTATTCAAAAAGGACGAATGTGAAATACGACTCATCTACACCCGAAATAATACGAAAAAGACTTCATAAAATATAAGCAATTGTTGATGTGATATTAGAAACGTACTTGAGACAGACTAAAGAATAAATGAAGAGGCGCTCAGGCGTATCAGAACATTTTTAGCCCACGAGAAATAATATTTTTAGGTAATAAGAATAGCTAAGAGAATCTCATTGAAAAAGAAGTAATTGAATATATAATTTACTATTTGTAAAGAGGAATATAGAAAAGGATAACTATTTCTCGCCAAACGACAACGAAATAACGCTTAAGATAATTTTTTTATATATTTTAATGAATGATATCTTAATTTTTATGTAGAACTATAGGGCTGTGCTTGCATTATTTCTTATTATACTCACTAATGTATTCATTAAAATATTCTCTACATTATATGAATTAGGCGAGGAAGGCGAGCCTGTATATAAATCAAGATCACACTTTTTGAGATTAATAAAAAAAAAAACTGTGAAACATCTAGATATGAAGTTGAACACAATTATTAATGTCTAGGTGTGTTATGACTCATTATTTTTGAAAAAAATATTAAAGTAAAATTACGTTATTATTATAATTATGCAGTATGATTTGTTTTATAATGATGTAAAATCATAATAAACCTAAACAATTATGAAATATTATTTGTCTAAATTGAAATATCTTCAGAACAAAATCGGTAAGTTCTCAGGGTTCCGAGCCAAAATGGCAAAAACGGAGACCTTATATTTTGATCACGTCCGTCCGTCCGTATGTCACATGCATTTTATTTAAAAACTATAAAACGTATATTGATGAAATTAATAGTGTGTCTTGTTTAAGACGCCACTTAGTTTGGTAGTTAAATAACAAAAGTAAATAATTCTAGGGGGGCACTCCGTACATGTAACAGAAACTGAAAAAAAACTTTTTCAACAAACATCAACATGTGGCACGCACTTTGACAGTTCTTTTAAAAATGGTTTTTAAGCAATTTTTCTGGTTACCTAAATAATTTCATAAATAATCGCAATTAAATAAGAGCATGTTGAATCCTGCATAAAACCATCTACTTACATAGACACGATGTTAGGATAAACGAACTGGTCAAGAGCATGTCGGACCATGCTCATTATAGGGTTCCGAAGTCATTATTACAAGAAATCTACTATAATTGAAAAAAGAATGTTGTTTTTCTCACTTTTTTCCATGTTTCCCGCCTGAACAGTTAAAAGCATTTTAATCGCCTATAACTAGAAAAACAAGTAGGTATGTCGAGTATTACTATTAAACTAGTGTAAACTAAGGCAAATCAGCAAAAGAGCGTATCTTCATATCACTTACGTTCTTTTGTTGAAAAGCGCAGCTTTTCGGCAATAATTCGAAAACAGTAAATCTGACTATATTCAAAATATTTTTTATTGAAAGTATTTGTTAAGCGTTATTTTCGTTATTAACTTCTCGCTAAGAAAATTGAAAATTTTCTAAAATTTTCGGGAAGTTATTGGTTTCACCCCATTTTGCAAAAATCGAGTTCTCATCAGATCTCGACGTTCTGAGGGTCTAGGAAGCTTCCCTGATCATCCCTGAGATGATGTCCGTATGTCTGTGTGGGATGTGTGTGCGTGTGTGTATGTGTGGATGTGTGTAAACCTCTTATAACTTTTAAACGGCTTGACCGAATTGAGCTCACTAAACGGCGTTCCAAAGAGTTTCACCAAACTTAGATTTCTTGAAAGTTTGAAAGAAGGGTCAAAATCGGTTGATTCGTTTGTGAGAAATCGTTGTCGAAAGAAATCGAAAAAAAAACAGTTTTTTTGGAATAACTACGAAACGGCTTAATCAATCGATTTCAAATTCTAACCAGCTCTTGACCTTGTAAAAACACGTTGATTGCTGCAAACCGGGTCAAAATAGGTTGATTCGTTTGCGGGAAAACGTTGTCGAAAGAAATCGAAACAAACCGTTTTTTTACTCAAATAATCGCGTCAAATCCCGTATATTTTCGAGTGTTTTGAACTCGAAAATAGCGGGAAGTTTCAGGGTTGGCCTACAGGGTTAACCTATTTTTTTTTCATACTTTTTGGACATACAATTTAAAAAATGGTGGGGTGGACCAAATTTCTACTATTTTCGAAGCAATTATTGCCAAAATTATTAACTTAATAGGAAAATTGCTTAGACACCTTAAACCGTTTTTAAAAGAACTGTCAATTGAAGTTCGCTGAAAAAAATTTTTACATCTTCTGTTACATGTCTATAGTGCCTCCGTAGAAATATTTATTTTTGTTATTTAACTACCAAACTAAGTAAAGTCTTATGGTAGTTTTTGAATAAAATTCCCCTGTAGTTTGTTCAAGCTTGAGAGATAGGATAGTTTTTATCCCGATAGGTGGCGCATTTGTTGAGATCTAAATAACTATTGTTTTCATTTTTCAACAAAATTTATTTCATCATCATCACTCAACCTTCAGCCAGTCGCAATGACTGGAAGGGCAAGTCCCGATACATCGAAGGGAGTGTAATTATAGGGGGGAGTGTAGGTTCTAGCTTGGATTAGGAGTGACGGGAGTGTAGAGCCAGCCGGTATTCGTGCAACCTTTAGCCAGAAACTGGATTCGGGATAGATAATAGATACTATATACTGTGTCAATAAATATAGTGAGAAGGGTATGTTCCTTATGTTTCTCTTTCATTCTTCGTTTCCTTTGCTTGGTGCAGGCTTTGACGTCCATTTCTGAGAGTTGGAACAGTTCATATGCAGCCTTTCTAATTTCTACTGTACTCCGTGCTAATGTTGTTTATTCTTCTCACTTCCTGTTGTAAAAACCATTGTCTTGTTAAGCGAGTCTCTCAAGTGTAAATAATTTTCTATAGTAGAAGAACTAAAATCAGAGTTGAGTAGATCGTGTCGAGCTCTTAAACAAATCCTTTCTGGATTTTTCTTCAGTCAATCTTTCATCATTTACTTTCACAACTTGGTGTAAAGCTTTATTGTCCGTTAAGGAGTTGACAAATTTCATCGACAGCCATTTAAGTTACCGCTTTGCTCTGTACTATAGTCACCTCTTCTTCTTAGTTCCTGTTGTAATAGCTCGGTCTATACAAGTCTTTCTCTCATGTGTACCTAGTACGTCTAATTTTTATTTCTGTTGTAATAGTTCTTAAGGCGGTGTCCAATAGGTGATGTCAGGCTTTTGTTTTGAAAGAAATCCTTATTTTCTAATGTCTTTCTTCTGTTAATCTTCCATTATTTTTTGTTTTGTTTAGTGCATATTTTCAATGTGCGTTTTTGAGAATTGGTAAAGCTCATCCACAATCTTTGTAATCTCTAGTTTGCTCTGTGATAATATCGTTCATTTTTCTTAGTTTCTGTAACAGTAACTCTTGTCTTGTTTGAGCGAGTTTATCGAGTATAACTACAATTTCAATGTCCGTTTGTGAAAACCAATATAGTTCAGCTACAACCTTTTTAATTTTGTGCAGCCCGTTTTTATTACTTACTACTGTCATAGTTCATTTTTATCTTTGCAGTTCTCTTATTTGTAACTAGTGTCCAACTAATTTTTGTATTTGATCTTACATTTATATCCATTAGATGGTGTTGAGATTTTCTTAAAAGAAATTATTCTTTCCTAATTCTTATATTCCTTTAATCATTCATTCTTTATTTTCTTTCTGTGGTGCAGATTTTCAGTGTCCATTTCTACGAGTTGGTAAAGTTTATCCACAGCTTTTTTAGTCACTACTTTGCTTTGTTCTAATGTGGTCCATTAATTATGGTTCCTCTCGTAATGAATAGTTCGTATCTGTTTAAGCATGTCTCCCGAGTATAATTAGCTTTCTGTTGTAGAAATCTTAAAGCGACGTTAATTAGTGCCAAGCTCAAGAGAGCTTGGCACTAATTAACTGATAATAAAAACTATTAATAAAAAGAAATTTATTAAGGAAAGAGGATTTACTTTAAGGAAAAGTAAATCCTCCTTTCTTAATTAATTTCTTTCGTCAGCCTTGCATTCTTTTATTTTCTTCACTCCATGCAAGGCTTTCAGTATCCATCTGGAAATTTATGAAGTTCATTAGTAGGAATTTTAATTTCTGATTCGCTCAAATCTAATGCGATACATTCTTCTTTGTTCCTGTTGTGATAGATAAAGCGCTGTTTACACGAGACCCTACATCTGTAAACAGCGTGTAAACATCCAACTTCTAATTTTTCAACAAAGTTAATTTTCATAGCTTTTCAAATTTCTTGTCCAAAAACACGTACAAATACAAATTTCAATTGTCCTAGACTCTGTCTCCTAATTGGCATAAGACGAATTTACAAAAATGTTATTCAACAAATCGCAAGGTATCAAATTTAAATTCATTACTACAATTTAATAGAACAATATTATGTAGACTTAGTTGGTACCGGTATCGGAATTAAAAACGAGATCGGGGTTAAAATTGAGTGCGAGGTCAGCATCAGGATCAAGATTAGGATCGAAATCTACAAAAAGAAGGAACTATTTGCTCCTGGCTTTGTCCATATCGTAGTTATGATTGGTGGCAGAATTAGTATTGAAACCGAGACACGGATTATAACTGACAAAGGGAATAGGACCAGAATCGAAAGCGGGACAAGGACTCAAATTGAGAAAGGGATTGAGGTGGAAAACGAGTGTGGTGCAGGGATCAAAATCGAAAGCGAGACCGCAGCTCACCCACAAGAAAGGGCAGAACAACGTCTGCCGGGCCAGTTAGTGTATATATTATGCTGCTATACTGATTATGTTGTAGTAAAACGATTGTCAAAATAAGCTAAGTGTGCCTTAGCTTTCTATAGGACTGTCATTATATTGGTGCGAGAAGGATTAGATAGCCCTACAATTGTATTTCTTTAAAGCGTCATGCTAGGCCTGCTGAAATACTACATAGGATATTTTTTATTAAAAAAATATGTCCATTAAAAAAAATAGCAGGTGTAAGATCCTCTCTGAGCGTTACCAGGAGAACAGGCTCGGCAATGCACACATACAGATCGACATCATGACCACTCTCGCCTGCGGTTATCGTGATACTGCCTTTTTGAAGATGTAAATAATAATAATTCTTTATTTTTCCTCCACAATAATTTAGAATGCAAAATTATAAAGAATGTGCAATATTAGGAATTACTGTAATAACTTGTAATGTAATAATGTAATAACTTGGATCCGCTGTGCTATGTAGTCGGACGACTATAATAGCTTTACCGAGTGCGGCCGGACGGCATGTGTGAGTGCCGACGGCGCGTGACACTATGGACGACGCCTGAAGGGAGTCGTCTCTGCATAGGATGTCACAGGAAACCATCACGGGTCGGTTTCCTTTTTTCTCCTGCCCGGCCGGAGGCGGTTAGCGGCGGCCGGGTGGAGTAAGAGAACTTAGATCGATGACCTAACTAGCGGGAGAGCCTAGTCTCAGTCAGTCATGTGATACTGCCATAGTGCTATCCAACATATACACGTGAGTCTGTTTAGGTGGATGACTCACATACAATACATCCCTTCCTTTTTCAAATATTATTTTATGTGTTAATAGATCCAACAAATAAGATTTTAATTCATTTAAACAGAATCATTATAATATAACGGTCAGTCAAACGATTGATTTTGTTTAGCAAAAATTAAAAGGAATACTATAATTTTTTAACAAATTAGTACCTATTAATTATAAGTTATAATTTTCTTATTAAAATTTTAATCCATTTAAACAATTCTATAAGTATTCAATGACAATCTTTATAACATAACAGCCAATAATTGATTTTGTATTGCAGATACTAAAAATTAAAAGTAATACATAAATTTTTAACATAGCTTATATTATCATTATTTTTTTTATTACAATGTTATCCATACAAATAACACAACTTTATTGATATTCCATATTTATACTACGATTTATGTTATTTTTTTTATTCTGCTGCCTTTTTATTACCTGAATCATCGTCAATTGCCCCCTCTACTTCTACAAGTGAATAACTTTCCTTCTTAAAACTTGACCTGTTTCATCATTTCTCACGGTAACGTGCGCATTATTACAGCTCATTAATGTACGATGAGCGGGATTGTAATTGAAGTTAAATTTATTTATTTTTTCCATGTATTTTATGTAGATTTTATCGCCTTTGCTCAAATGGGAATCTATCCCCGTCTTTTTCCGTCTCCGTATTCCTTCCCTTTTTCCTTTAGAATTTTGCCGTGGTCCTTTACATCTAAATTGATTTCTGCAACATACAATGTCTAAGGGTGAACTTTTATCCCTATTTCGTCACTTGAAAAACAAATCAAACGAAGATTTTCCAGTTGTAAGTGTGACCCTTTTACATAATAATAAAATTTCACAAACTTTCCTTTTAATCTTAATTTTTTTCATATGATTAATATTAATGCGTTTTAAGATTATTTTAAGGCGTATTGCGATATCTCTATTTTTCCTTTTCGTATTGTTGGGGCCAATATGGGATGGTGTTTAAGAGTTTAATATGACATTTGTTACAATGCGCAAAATCTTTAATTGACGAATTGTTTCTATTGTCATTGTGACTGGATAACCTAATTCACTGAAAATCTCTTTTAGAATTTTCTTAATTTGGGAATTGGTTGACGATTTGTTTTACGGACAGCCGCGCTATTAGTGTTTAAATTGGACAGTTGATATATTATTTTGTTTTATTCGAACGGACTTAGATTAAGAATTGTTTTGTATTGCATTTTATTTTTTATGTGTGTTCTTATTAAATCATTTGAATTGTCTTGTTTTATTACCCGGGTAGGATTAGTCGTAACAAATTATATATTTCATAATGTTTGCCTATTTTCGTATATTTATTGTGTTTTATTTTGTCTTGTTTTCTTGTTGTGTATATTATGTCGTATTTAATTGTAAATACGAAGTAAATGTGATGTGCATATGAGGTGCATACGAAATTGTGCCTTGGCGGGGCGATCAATTAGAGGCCTAGAATCGCGGCGGTCGTTCCGGTACGGCCGCGAATCGGTGATCGGAACACACGTGGCGCTAATGAGTAAAAAATGTAAAGTGCATGGCCACGCTTCCTCATTTAAAATGTATGCAAGTCATATGTGCAAGCGGATCCGCCATCTATCATACATGTCTAATCTACAAATTATACATTTTAGAAGTACCAGATCGTCTCATTCATATCATAAATCATTACCTAACAGACAAACACTTCATGTTCAGGCATGAAAATACTCACTTTATCAGAAGACTCATAAGAGCGGGAGTTCCTCAAGATTCCACGCTCTCTCCCATTCTGTACTCCGCGTACACCAATGACATACCGCGACGTCAGCAGGCGTCCAGAAGGCATTGTTCGCTGACGACACCGCCGTTTATCTGCGCGGCGCTACAGAGTGCAACATCTGCCCTCACCTCCAGAGGGCCATTGATGAGCTGGGTCGATGGTTCCAAACCTGGAGGATCGAGGTTAACCCCGAGTAATAGGCGGCCATCTCTTTTATATACAGAAAAGGTAGGAGCTCTGTGGTGGTTGCTTGAGGTATCCCATCCTTTCACATTTACAATGCACCCATTCCGTGGCAACACAACTATAAATATTTAGGTATCACACTTGATAGGAATCTCCACTTTCGAGATCATATCAAGCGTGTTAGAAAAACAGTTATTTTATACCTGGCGCGCCTCAACGGTGTGTCCGGTAGGAAAATAAAAGTAAACTTTCCTTACGCAGTAAGCGTACTCTTTGTTTAATGTGTATTAGGATGGTAATGACATATGCGTCTTCTGTTTTCGCTCACGCCGCTCCTAATAGACTTAAGAAACTTCAAATCTTGCAGAATAAATTCTGTAAATCAACCACTAACGCACATTGGTGCGTCAAAAATTCAGTCTTGCATAGGGACTTAGATCTTCACTCAATTACTGAATATATGAAGAACTCATCTGAGCGTTTCTTCTCTATCGCGGAGTCACATTCTAACCTCCTTCTTTCTGCGGCGATTTAGTATGAGGCACCGCCCCCCTATCATTTCATCCGTAGGCCATGGAATATTATCACTGATCCGCAGGACGATTTCACAGCCGAAATCGAAAGGCTCATAGAAATTAACAAACAGAATGACGATTAAATAATCATCAGTCATAGATCCTGTTAAAATTAAGACCTAGTCATCTAGATCATATCCCCGAAGTTCTAGACCGTTTTTCGTGTCTAGATGTCTAATGGGCCCAACCCGTGTTGGTGTCCCAGTGCCGTCCTGTGCCGAGAGGACCCCCTTAAGGTATCCTTCACAAGACAAGTCGCGTGACTTGACGGCGCGTGCCGTCTATACCCTCGCGTGTTGTTCGGCCGCGTCAGGTGAAACTGAATAGACTCCCAGCTAACAGCATCGCCGTACCAGTAATGTTATCTTCAAGGGGACTTTTTTAGTGGGTTTTAACCCATGCGTACGGGCGCGAGGGCGTGCGGTATACATTTTTTACCTCCTCCTCGTCGCTAGAGGAAAATAAAAGAAAATGCATCCGTCGCAGTTGTACTCTGACCGTCACATATGAAGCTCGGCTGTATAAAGAAATCTTGATCGCAATGAAAACGCTGTCCATAATTTTGCCCACCACACCGCAAGAAATTCATTCTCCGAAGGCGCGTGTGAAGAATAGTCCAAAGTGCGGGCTTACGCGGCGATAGGCGAAATTGCCGTTACAATTTGGTTCTTTTCATCACTTTATAATAACTGTAGTAATCGACGTTAATCAGCAAGTAATCGTGGTTAGGTAACGGCCCCAAAAGATCAATCGCGACAGCAACCCATGGAGATGAAGGAAGTTTTCATTGTTTCATGGGAACAGGAGGACTAGGTAAAGTGCAAGTTTTATACGATTTTAGTAAGTTTTCTACATCCTTATCAAGGCCACCAATCTTAGTCGATCTTTCATGGGAACGATACCTGGATGGCTCTCGTGTGCGGCATCTAGAACATTTTTCCATAATTGTTGAGGTATTAAAATGTCACTGTAAAAAACATAAATAATTCTCAAATGTTTTATATCTTTTCAACGTTTCGTCTCAATGCTGTTCATAAATACCCTGTCTTACATTTACAATCTGTCTATCACTTCCTGAACTTTGGATTATATATATTTGATGCTATTTTATATGGTCTAAATTACTCTACAATCTGATAAACATATTTATCATTGCCTTTAGAATTGGATAGAAGATTCTGCATACATAAGCGGTAAAGAGGATTAGCAATATTAATTTTCCCTGGCCTATAAATTATGGTATATTTGTACTATCGGAGTCGCGATACCCATTGCTTCCACATGGCTTAGATTTTGGTCAAACAATATCTCTGAGGGCTTATGATCTGAAATGGACCAACGCATTCAGACGGCATTGTGCATGTCGTCGACGGTGGATTTTTACTGCACAAAGTAATTTGGCAGAAAAATGAAACGGTGAAAGAGATCAGATTTTTTGCATTTGCATACTGAAAAAAATTGCCATAATAATATATATATATATATATATATATATATATATATATATATATATATATATATATATATATATATATATATATATATATATTTTACACCATCAGAAGGTAGAAATTTCAACGAACAAAAAGCCGACCGACTTTTTTATAAAAGCAGATATTTTGATATGAGAATTTTCGATTGAAAATTAGGGTACCTACTTTTTAGACATTAAGTCTAAATGAGATGAAAAAATAAATATTTAAATTAAAAAAAATTATAGTGTGTTTGATTCATTAAAAGGTAAATTATCGCCAAATTTCGTGAGAAAACTTTTTTTTTGTAAAAGATAAAAATAAAAAACCAAAAACTTGATTATTTGAATTTTTCACATAAATTTTGAGGTTTAGTGAAAAAAGTGTAAATACAAAAGTTGTGGATCTTTTTATGACCTACAACTTTTCCATTCAATTTTCTTCCATAGGACTTGTAGTTTTGTCGGAAATGGAGATAAACCGTCTTTTGCCCTTAAAAACTCACCCCCTTCCACTTCCCGAGCTCAAATCCTCCGTAAATTATTTTTTCTTTCATTTTTGTTATATTGTCTTTCCTTTCCAATGGGTTTCATCCTACTATTTTCTTGGTTTCTAAAATTATCGACCCTGGTCTAATAGAGCTTTCCAACATATACACACAAGTCTGTTTAGCTGGATGATTCACATACACTACAGCAACAATGTCCAAAGGAAGACCAAAATAGACATTAGGACCGGTGTTGGAATAGAAGTCGGGACGGGCATCGCTTCCGAACCGGGATCGGGATAGAAACAGTCATTGCTAAATTTTAATTTGGGCCGAGCACAGCGGGCGGAAAACGGCTAGTTTCAGACAGCTATAGAATCACTATAACAAGCTCAAAGACCAAATAAATAATAAAGTGAAACTACCAAGTATAGTCATATAGACAAGGAACTAGAATCATAAATTTGCAAATGACCTACACTTTACTACGTTACTTAATATAAATATGCGGTGGTGGATTAATTTTTGTGTTTTAGGTTTAGCCGTTTATATACGTTATATATTAAGTTTTATAATTTATATGTTTCAGTAGAAAGGTACAAAAACGAAATAATTGCCCATTTCTTGATCATTTTCATTTGTAATAGCCTAAATTAGTTCAAAATACCTATGTAAATGGCCGACAATTTGAACAGACGTAGTCGTACCGTTATCAGTTTTTTGTTTAGCGATCTTGGGAGGAATATTCCGCGATGAATACAAAGGAACAAAGAAATCATCGATCCATGAAGTCGCGGCTCCAGAATTGCGCAAGTCGCATAGCGGCGTGCGCGCGCGCCGGCCGTCCCGGCTGCGGCCGGCGCGCGCGCAGTACGCGAGGATTCGCTTTGCCGTGTACGCGTTTTTCTGGCCGTACGCATCTATCGGTGCCATTCAATAGATCGATGTCCTGCGCTTAGCTTTCTTTCACGATTAAGGTAAGGCCGTATTTATCAATATTAAACTTTTATAATACTCCGAAATGATACAAGTAACAAACAATTACCAGATGACATAACGATAACACTTTGTAATCGCATAATACAATGTAAATTATAACAAAAACAAATTTATGTAATAATTGATAAAATTGGTTTTATCAATTTTAAGCCAAAATTATTGTTATAAATACTTGTAATTATTATAGCCGGTTCATTTTTATAAAAAAAAGAAGCAATTCACTTAAACTGATCTCATCACCGATCGAGCGATAAGACATGGTCGTGCAGGAATTTTTTTGCTCCATCACGGCGAAGCAAAAACACGAGTTCGATCATTTTGTGTTTGACCGCAAGAGCCTCCCGTATCCTATAGACTGTATATTATAATTATAGATTAACCACTGCATTTCGAGAAGTAAAATATTGTTTAATTATCGTGATTTCACGAGTTTTAAAAATTATCGTTTATTTATGACGGATAAATATAGAATGCCGTGTAAAAATAAAAAAAAAAGGAATTGAAATGTCCGATTCTATATCGTGATATAGCTTTTAGAGAGTTGATTATTTACTTTCAAAAGGATATGCATTTCAAAATCAAATATGAAGTATGCTAAAGTAATGAGTCATTGGGTATTTTAATGGTCTTTTTTTTATTCAATGGTGATATAAAAAAAAATAACGCTAATTTTGTATCTAATAGTTAAGCATATTTAATGTAGAGTTAGCATGATTATTAGTAAACATAGATATTAGCGTTGTGGTCTAAATTAATATGATTCATAATTTTATTGCTTCCTGAGATTCGATATTTCCTGAACGTTGAAAAGAATAAGGAAATAAATAATATTTTAATGTAAATTTTATCAAAATGTATAGTACCATGAAAAATATAAACAAATAATTGAAAGCATAGGCGACTTTAGTAAAACATGTTACTTATAAATAAACGTAATATCAAACAAATTGTTCTACTGTTACAGAATATGAGATCTAGTACATTAAATAAGCATATTAGAGAAGAGGCTCTTCCTTCTTAAAATGCTGACAATGTACTAGTGACTCCCTTGTGGTTGAGGGTGTCCATGGGTGATCGTGATTGTCTACTCTTTGGTGTCTCGCGTGCTCTTTGACCCTTTAACGTGCTATATGAAAAAAAAAAAGACAATAAAAAGTAAAAGCCCTAAAGTAGAATAGAATGAACTATAACATAAAAAATATACGTATTAAGTTTGAACTCAGAATTTAAATTTATAATTAAGAGGCTGAGGTAATGTAACCAAAATAAAATGTATGTATACATAAAAGAAAATTGAATGCCTATCTGTCTATTGTCTATTCCAGTTTAATGTATTGTCATCAAATTTTTCCAAGAAGTAGGCCGTCTTCTGGTATGCGATATACGATATAGAATACTAATTATAAACGAACTATGAATATAAGAAAAATAGTAGCAACCTTCAAAGGGGTATCAAGATTACAACCGGCGTGGGAGAAGATGAACAGGGCTGGGATCTAAAACAATCATCACTAAATTTTAATTTACACGCAGCGAAATGGACGCAAAACGACAAAAATCTTTTTGCGGGTTTTGCATATGCATTTTCTTATGAAATGTGAACGATATTTGTTTAGAGTAATCGAAATAAAATAAGAAATTACAAAAGATAATGACAAATATAAAAAGCTATCATTGACTAGAATTTGAACCCGACCTCTTCGTATAAGCGAGCATTTGTAGAGATCACTAGACTAGACCACACAAACCGATTAGAGGTAAAATGAAACAACACGTTTCAAAATTATTTTCTCCTTCACTTCAACATTTTTGGTTTCCCGTAAGCATTAACAGAATTGAGATTTTCGTTTAGATTATCCTGTAAACTATTAGTGCGGTGTCTCCTATTATGTGTAGGAAATTACTTTGTACTAATAATATAAAATTTTTGATTTATTAAACTTTGAATTGAAGGGGGACGGAAGTGAAGGAGATGAGAATTTAAGAAAATATAATTTTCTTATATTTTCTTTAAAGTGTTTCCAACTATGCTCAAATATCTGATATTGGTGCATAGTTTTAAATATATCGTAATTAGCATAGCACAGAATATAGTTTAAGAGATGCATCATATAACGCTATGAATAGGTTATATGATGCATCCACTTTCCAATTTGTCTTCAAAAATAAGCTATGAGATCGGAACCCAAAAGAAAAGCTACTTGAAAAGCGAATCCTGTGAAGAATCACATCGTGCCAGGATGTTGCGTAACGTGTAGGCCTGTAATTATTATAGAGATTAATTAATGAACTAACATTCATGAAATAACTATATCACAGCTCATCGTAACACTGCGCTGGAAATCAAAGAAAGCTAATCAAGCAAATCTTAATGAATATTATGTCCATTAGACGTATACTAATACGAGCCATGCCATTAAACGTTATGAAGTGTAACCTAATATATGTGTGTATTAAGTTATATATCATAGCTTGCTAATGGGATATTTTTTAATAAACTGGAATAATGTTGATCGTGTCCAACGCGTTAATAAACTAACCGACAAAACCTCTTAAAACAAATCTATCGAACAATATAGTAAAACAAACTAAATAATTAACCACATGCGAACACCGATGCTGAATATCCAGGTCCTATGACTAATCTAATTATAAAGTAATTTAAACTTTTGCGCGACTTCAGCTGCCTTCGGCTGTCTCTCCGTTTTCTATTGATCGACCTCGTCAGTAATCATCTCGGTTTTGACCCTCTACTTTTGATTTCAATCCTCGTTCCACTTTCGGTTTTGGTTCCGTTTCTGCTCTCGGTTCCGTTTCCTCATATTATGCTTAGGATTTTATGATTAGTCTTATTCTAGGACACATTTTTTACTGACGCAGAATTTCATTACTAACGAACCGTTCGAGCGTGGGAGATATTCAAGTGCAGCACAACTTACGAACCTCTGCCGCTGTGAAGTTAGTCACGAGAGCGTCGTAATGGAGTAAAACAGGAACGAGGGGCAGAAGAAAGAAGAGTCGAGGAGTGTTGAACCTGCGCATTGCATCATTCGCAGGGAATTCAGAGCGGTAGAGTTTCGTGCGTTGTACTGTATGCAAACTTCCATATTTATTATATTAGCGCAGCGGCGGCTTAGTGGTTGAGAGGCCTTCGATCCGGGACGTCGTCGTTGCACCGGCGACCCAGCCGCCAGCAGGGCCAGCGCGGGGGGCTTGACGTCCATGTCCACGAAATAAAAATATTGTGGGGTAGAAGGAAGGAAGGGAGAAAAGAAAAAAAATATTAACATCGACAGTGGGATAAGTACTCGTAGAATATGATACATTGACAAAAACATAACATAACGAAAATATGTATGTTATATACCTTCAGCGCAATAGACTCATAATACGAATGAACTATTTTATTTTAAAATTGCAGGTATCTATTCTGTTTACTCTTTCGTGACAACTTTAAAGTTTTACGTTTTTCATAATTGCTTCCTTGTGCTATAAATGAGTTTGTTCCAATTGATATAAAAAGCCTGACAGCATTCGGTCGTCGACTAGAGCTCACCTTGACGTCCATCAAAATGAGTGGGTACGGTAATGAATATCAATGAATCCAAAACCCGATGTCTCTGCTGTTGAGGAGTTCCATAATACACGGTTTGTCCCGGCTGCGAGGATCATATCAAGGTCGTCAGGCGTCATCGTTATAACGACACACTGTTTAAAATTGATCTTGACAAATTGTATTCCCACATCATTATGTCACATTGCGCAGGGCATGTTTTGAGAATGGTACGTCCTTAATCAGTCGGGGACTTCGCACGGCTTTGAAGGTCATAGTGAATCTTCATTACGACGTTTATCTTCACCGTTAAATCGTGTCGTAATCGAATTCATGTCTTCTGTGCGACAAGCGGACGAGCCAACTACTGAGAATTCGCTGGTATAAGACTGCAGGTTTGCAGAATTCGGAATTTTGGATATTAACGAATTCCTTGATTAAAAAAACCGGCATCGAGCCCTTTTTACGGTAACTATATGGAGTTTCTGTGAAAGAAAAATGTTAATTCTTTTTTTAACTATTTTTAATTCTTTACACATTCTCCAATGCCTCCTTTATTGTAATTCACATACACATTTTATAGAAAGTTAAAAAAGATGTTTTCATTAAGGAGTGTAAAAGTTCATATGAGCATCACTTAAAAACTAAAGTCATGACGTTACACTCTTTTAAATATGTTCATGTTAATTTAAATAATCACTAAAAACCGCAACCGTCTTCTTAATTAGAACGAGACAAGAAGATGAATTCGAATAATTCCTATACTTAATATTTTTACGAAATGAGAAGTAAATTTTCATCATTATCTTCTGTTATTTTGTTGTGCATTAATGTTCTATATATTTTAACCTTTATGAGTACAACGGGCCCTTTATTCGTTCGTTGGCGTAAACTACACGCTCAATTATGGAAATTTACGACTCAATGAGGAAACGAATACACAGACAATCGAGAGGACAAATCACGACGATTCGAACGCATCGGACGGTGGTAAAAAACGGTCGTGAGTCATCATTTAATGGTAACGAGCCGTCCGCCGCAGCAACAGACTGCGCACCGCTCCTAGCTGATAATGACAGATAAGTGAAGCGAGCGCAAGCGGGGCGACCTTGGCCGGCGCGCCCCGGCCGCGCGCCCCGCGCCCGCGCCGCCGCCGCCCGGCTACACGCGTATCGACCTGATACACAATACCCCTGTCTCGGTGCGCGTTTTATTGGAAAAATTAAGATGGCGGCCAAGCGCGACCTCAAGCCGCGCATTGAGGATTCCGTACAGTTCATTAGAAAGGTTTATATCGCATTTAACGTGAAGGGCTAAAAGACAAATATTGAGCACTGTCGCTCGTCTTGACTGCTGAAGTTTATGATTGTTGATCGAAGTCGCCGACGTGTCAAAGGCGCATCTACATTCGATTAAAACTTCGTTAAACATTTAGGGTTTTCTTCTTGCAATCTGACGTGTACATTTAGTTCGGTCATAAAACATGGCGCCTGATGTTCGTTGTTGCAACTTTTTTAATTACCACGTTTTTTAGATTATTCAACAAAATGATTTTTAAAATAAAATGATATGTATGAAGTTATAGAATATAATGTTCGCATCAAAAGGCCGTAAAACTTCATATCTCTGATTTCGAAAGAAAAGAAAATTAATTTAATCTTGAAGACTAGGCCAAGAAGTTGCGTACTATATCAAGAACAATATTGATTTTAAGAATATTGTTCTTGATATAGCATGATATAGCACGTCTACGACGTGGTGACGTTGTTGTCATAGATGAGGCACTGGAACCAATGCCTAATAGAGATGTTCCTGTGACTAATCCACTTGCTGGGTGGTTGTAAAACCCACGGAATGATCAAAATATTATATACAGATCTAAGTGAAATGATTTTAATCAAAATTTTAAATTTTTTTCATCTCAAACAATCCGTTTTTTTATTATCGTAATAGTGTAGTAATACTTTATCTTACGTAAGATGAATTGGGGTAGAGGATCAATCAATTTTAATTTTTTTTACGTGAAAGGGGGAGGGGTTAAAGGTGTTAAATTTGTCGTATGCAGTTTATGAATCTCTCCTGAAGGATCATTTGCTTCTTCTGTACATTCATTTCGTTCTACGCCTAAAAATGAAGAATGTGTACAATGGAGAAGTGAAGACATATGGCCTTTTTTATCCGACTGCGCCGAAACGCAAAAGGAGCATTTGACCTGTTTATACTGATGTATGTATGCCTGTTGCGATGCACTCTCGTAACTACTAACTTTATAAACCCATTTTAATAAGTTATACGTCGTCAACATTTGTCTTTATGGCGCGAGTGTCATTGGGTACCTATTATAAAAGATTATAGAAGAGCAAAATTGCAAGTTTTTCATACAAAATTAGGGTATCTTGAAAAAAATTTATTCTTTCAAATATATCGAGTGTGGCATGCAAATGAAGGGTTTTAAGAGGCAATCACATATACATTTACAACTTGTATGTTTAGAAGTAATTTGAAATGATAAATGATTATGCACTAAAATAATACACTTTTTATTATCTACTTTGTCAACTCATATTATTCTTATCAATTTTCCAACGTTTTTTTTTTGACCGCCCACACTATCTTGTAACCCGACTGCGCGACATTAAAGACAGGGTTTTGTGTTTCACGCGTATCTGTGTATATATTATGTAAGTAATATACTTTATATCCTCGAAAAACATATGGCAGCCGTAAAATGCATAATGGCGGCAAACAGGAAGATAAACTGTTTACCATATAAATTGACACATCATTGTCGAGGTCTCTCAAATTAATATGATTTTCCTAAACTATTTTACAGCTATGAGCTCTGTTTAACAATCACATAACTTGAGGCTTAAATTAATTTTTTTATATGTATTTATATAAATTCAAGCCTGTTTCCGAAAAAAGGTAGGGAGAGACTACAAATTTCCATATGGTACGATCTTTACATATTTTCTTGCTTCACTGATATCCATCAATAATTTCATGCGATCTCGTCAGTTTAGGGCGGTTAAACTTTGCCCCTTATTCAATATAGCATCAATTCGGTCTGCGTAATATTTTCTAGGGCGACCCTTGCCAACCCTTCGACACTCACATTTTGTTCTATAAATTTGTTTTGCGAGTCTACTTGCATTCAATCTTTCCAGATGGCCAAACCACTGGAACATATCTTTTTTTACTTTAGTTATTATATCTTTTTTCAAACCACACAGCTCTCTGACATTACTGCTTCCACATTTATCTTCCTCTTCAAGACTCAATGCTCTAGAAGATACCGCACTTCCACTACATTAATTCTACTTTCATTTTTCTTCTGCCATATCCAACTTTCACTGCCATGCATAAGTGCAGGGACCAAGATTCGTTATGGATAACCAAGCGTGCTTCTCGCGAGATACTTTCACTATTCGCAATAGCAAGCAAGGCCCTATTCACTTCATTTTCGGAACTAACTCTATTTTCCATATCTCTATCATGTTTACCGTGATTTATTTGTAAAGAAACAATCTATGTAGACAAACTTCTTCACTTTTCCAATTCTCTCACCTTCTATAAATATATCGCATTGAGTCATATTTTAATTTCTTTCAAACATTTAATCTTGCTATCATATAATAGATGTAATTTTATATTTGTATAAGCATTTGATTTATTGTTAGTTTAAAATTGAGTACTGCTGTACAGAATTAAAAAAATCGAAGATTTTCATGTAATAATTTAAATTTAGGAAAAAAAGTGTGAATTGTGGAGCGTAACGCTTTTTCGTTTGTAACGCTTTTTCACTATGTTACGATTTCTATCAGACGAATCTTACCGCAAGCCGTGTTAAGAAACTTCGTTTTAAGAAATGGATTGTATTTCTGTGACTTTTGGTTAATGATTTAATCATCATTACCTTCAAGAAAACATTCATTACTTCTTTGTCGGCATAACTATTTTAGTTAATGAAAAAATAAATAACTGTTTTTTCGAGCTTTAGTATCTATTATTAGCCTAAATTAATTGTATCTCAAATCTGTTACCTTCTTGTATGAGCGTACGAGAAGGTAGCAGACAATTGTTCTGCGTTTGGCATATTACTATTTTATCGCATATATATACAAAATTATTAGACGATATGAAAATATTAAAATACATTCTATGTGAATAATTGTAAATCGTCATTATTGACAGGGAAGGCTTAGAACGAAAATTAAGTACCTCATAACTGAAAACTCTTATTTAACTGTATCCTTGAAAACTTTTAATATTTTGGCTATAATATATAAGACTTTCATGACCTTATTAATATAAAATAAATGTTATAATAGCGAAGAATAAGGATAGAATTCTATTTTTTTCGATAAGTTTATAAAAACTGAATAATAACAAGATCTATATTAGGTACTTTGTTTTAATAGCGTGGCCTCCAAAAGCTCATTTAGTTCATTGTTGCGAATTCATTGAGAAAAGTAAACTCGGCCTTGTTAGAAATACCTTTACACATCGAATATAAACTAGTTGAAGTTATTTATGTAACAATTAATTTGAATAATATAATATGTCTATACGATAATGTAGTTTTAAAGTAGTTTATTTTAAACTCTGAAATAAGCTACTTTAAACATCTTTATATACATATATAATTCTTTTGTTTGTGTGTTTATCACGGAACTCCTCTAAAATGACTAGACCGAATATGATTAAATATTTTATGTGTGTCTGGCCTCTGGATAGCTTAGATGTTCAATTATACCCAGTAAATGATACTGCAAAAGGATTCCAGGAATTAACGGGACCGTTAGTTTGTAAGAAAACCTCTAAAGAGGGGTATAATTACTAACTCAAATACAAACAGTTAGAAAAGTATTGAGATTGTCAATTAGTTTATGTTAAATCTATACATATAATAGTATAGTAGAACCTGGTATGTTTGTATATTGAACCATATATGAAAAATAGAGAGGAGACGATAAGACAAAGGCAACGGAAGAGAAAACAACGGTTTTTACTAATTTTTTCTGTCTGTTTGTCTATCTGTTTGCGCACAGCCCTAAAATGCTTAACGGATTTTAATGCGGTTTCTACAGGTAGATAGAGCTTGGCTTGGAGCAGAATATAGACTTTATTTTATGTACTAAAATTTCAGGAAAAAAGTTATCATCGGAAGGTGTAGTGGGGTGGTATAATGTATAAAAATTCTTTCGCTTGTAGAAAGCTACACTATCCCAAAGTAATTATCCCAAAGTACAAATTGGAACCGTGACCGGTGTCGGAATTGAAAGCGAAACGGGAGCAGAATGGAGCGCCAGGACCGCGACCGAAATCGAGAATGGGCCAGGGTAGAAACCGAGTGTCGGGTCGGGATTAGATTTTTGATTGTGATTCTATATCCATACAGGCGAAAAGCTAGTATGAGATAAATATGGAACGTGATAATAAAAGAAGAGTAACAAATAGGTGTACGAACGAAGCGCCTATGTCAGTCAGAAATTTCAATGAATGTGAAAATGATTTTTAATATAACAATGACTTTTTGACTGACGCTTACGCAGCATATGGATTCTGATTCGAAATGATGACCATGACACAATCATCGTAAAACATGGTTTTTTTTTTACTTTACCGAAAAACATATCTTTTTAATTTTTTATATCTTTTATTAATTATTGTAATGTCAGAATGAGAAATTGTGTTTGATAAAGTTTTACTTTTTAAGTTTGTCTATATGGATGTCCTTCGTGGAAAAAAACGATTAAAAGTGTACATTTCTAAAGGTAGTACTATAACGCTCGTAGAATTTGGAGCTAATTACATTGTTGCTATGCCGTTGAATGTAGTGTCGAGGTACTACTAGATTTCCTTTTAAATAAGAAATGAATTACGTGACTTAATTTAGCCACATATTAAAAGTGACAACCTGATACCGAATAGCAGAGCAGGTACTTCATCCATATTTCATATCTAAATATTTATTGTATAAGCGATTTTTCTCGTGAAAATTTGTCATATACCCACGGCAAGCTCGAAAACACCGAGCGAAACTCGGTTGTTTAGATATTAAAATGTAAACCCAACCACCTAAACCTGATGCGAATAAAACTACAGAAGCTAAAATATAGCTGTAACGGTGATTTCTGTACCACCGCGTAGGCCCGCACTTCAGATTTCTTCCACAATCGCCTCGGAGAATGGATTTTTTGCGGTGTGTGGGCAAAATGATGAACAGCGTTGATGTCCGGACTTCTTTATTACAGCGCGAGCTTCACACGTGACGACCGGAGTACAACTGTGACGGATGAAAACAAGATATATTCAACAATAAATATACACAAACAGTAAATACAGGCAATCAAAATTGACAAATATTATAAAATGAACAATTCCTAACAACTAATCCCTACCCGGGTAATAAAAAGACAACTATTTAAATTATTTAATCAAAACACACACAAAAATACAATTAAACACAAAATAATCCTTAACCTAAATACGTTTACATAACAAAAATCATACACATTTATTTACACATTTTCTACAGATTATCACATTTAAATAATAATTGCGCGGCTGTCCGTAACAATAGCGGAGAGTAAATGAAAAATGCGGCGAAAAAGGTAATGGATGTATTTCAAATTAAGGTTACACTTTAAAGCATGTCTATATCATTTACTGCACTATAAATTCTATAAAATTGAGCGATGAACTTTTTCGTGTCTATATTTAGCGATGTGGCCTTGTCGATCTTAATCATTTCCGCGGGCACGATCACTAACCACCGAATATTAATCGCTTTGTAACGCTCGCTTCGTTGACGAGACGCGGTTGACGAGTTCGTAGCTCTAGAAACGTCACCCTAGCGACGATGAGTAGGCACGAAACTGTATCAAGGCCTCGTCGGCGGCGATCGGAGACCTCCTAGCATAGCTAATGTTCTAGTATTCACACGACGTTGTCGACTATTACTGCTAAAATAGACGTCCTTGCGTCGATGAATTTTATACACTTGGTTTATCCATAATATTTATGACACTAAGACTGCATAAAATTGTCTCGGTTACGTAGAAGTTTATCTCCGAAAAATCTGTCATATGCTAAGTTCAAAAGCTCTGAAAAGAAACGGTTAAGTGTTTGTTTTAGTGGTGGTGCGAATTTTTCATCGCATATGTATTATTTTACATTTTTTTTCCATTTTAAATGAAACAAGCAGTGCTCGAATACAGCTCGATTACATAAGTCCATCAGTTCAATCTCCGAGTGACGTAAGAGCAATCATCTTCGAAGGTCACGGGCAACGCTTTCGCGATACAAAGAGTCGATCGTACTCAAAGGAGCGAATAATCAATAGAATAGAATTCCATTTTAATAAAATCATCAATATTTAAAAATGTGAAGTGGATTGTGAAGTTAGAGTACGGGGGGAAAAAAGACGTGCTTGGGAATATATAGTCTCGTGGCGGGGTCTCGCCGGTGATTCTATTCAAATGACTAACATGAATCAATGGTGTTTTGCAATATCTTTACAGGTTTGCGTATACAAATTCATGAATATTCTCTGTTATATCAATCCGTTCGTTTGTTCATCCTTTCGACTTCCGCTGCTGGTCATAAACCTCTCCCCTAGTTTTGAACAACGAACGATTCTGAGTCATCGGTAAACAATGGTGATCTGTGAACTTTGCCAGGTCGCGACATTTCAGTTGCTAATTGGCAAAACTTTATCTTCCAATGATTATTCATTCTTCTAGTGAAAGGGTCAACTCATTTCCGTTTAAATTCAATCTTAATTTAGTTTCGTTATTGCTGTTATTTTACATATTTTATCTTGCTAAATTTCATTTTATAGATAACATATCATTTACCTACCGTTTAAGAATTATTTTGTCGTGCTTAAGAATAATTGTCATATTGTCGTTGACAAGTATTTATGCACATATCATTTTATGTTGCAGTACCCAAAACTGTAAAATGACGACCTCGAATTTTCTGTTTATCTTGTATTATCTGGTTATCTAGTTAATTCTTACGGATTAACAAAATTATAAGGTTTGTGATAAACTACATATTGTAGATAATTACATTAATACCGCATTGACCAAGTGGTCAGTGCGTTGTTTTTCAATGGCTTGGATATAAAGATTTTAAGCTAAATGAAATTACTTGTTTTACGGATTTTGCCGCCCATCGGTGCCAATAGGCGGTAAAAGCCTTCGATCCGCCCTAGACCGGCGTGTAGAGCTAAAGGTTCAGACCTTTTAACAAGAAGTGATATTGTGGGAAGATATCTCCCTGCAACGGCGTGATAGAAATTTGAAGTTATCTGTGGTAAGAATAATTTTCCAATTAACTGATGTTATTGTGATATCACGCGATAGACGTTAAATAGTCCCTTTAGTTATCGATCGGGTCAGTCCATAGATTAGTTCCGGAACGGTGTCGGCAACAGGTCGGGCCACAAGTACAAGAAACCTCAACCGCTTGACCGGTTGTTTGGCTCAAGTTTACGAACGCTTCAGTGAATGCGGTCACGCTTTTCAGAAAGTCGTTCTATCGACGCCTAAATTTTACTTTATTTTCAAAATAAAAACTTTCTTGGGCGCATCGTGCACACTTTTTCTAGCCAGTGGGCGAAACTGAGCCGTCACGCTCGAGCAGGCGAAACTAAAACGGGCGAACTTGGCTGCGGTCAATATTTGAATAATTTTGAATATTACTTTAAGTATTTATTCCTTAAATTTAATTATACACATTACGACTTGTATTACGCCATGAATATATAAATAAAAAAAAATGTATTTTAAAATAAAGATTTCGCTTTGTTCCTCATTCGCCGATATAATTAACGTATAAAGTAGGTATATGATAATTATCACAAAAATATTTTAGAACCATGAATATACTATAATATATTCGTCAAGTTTTCCGAGCGCCCAAGAGCCATTTTTGAATGTAAAGTCCCACCACTATAGATGGCGTTGTTCTTCACGTTAACTATAAAAAATTAGAATTTAGAATGAAATAGATATTGACTTGGACTCTAAAGTTCGCAATGACGACATCTCATAGAATAGGTTCCTTAAAAAAAAGCAAATATTTCCATTATTTCTTTTGCAGAAAGCACTTTTTGGTGTGCCATCCGATGCCGTCTATGACATGTCCAGAATTTTAGAGTTGAGCGGCGTTTCCGTCTTAATATCTAAGTGTCGCGAAAAAAACCTAATATTTGCAAAAATAAGGAGTATTTCAGAAATAGCTTAGAATTTGCTGCTTCGCAGAAAGATGCTTTCGTATTTGAGCGTAACGTATCAAAATAGCTGTTCGAAAAATCGTCCATATGAACATGTATTATTGTATTACCTTGGTAGGAAGTTTGTGTAAATCTTTTCTTTGGAATAATTACATTTAGTCTGGTCGAGAAGTGAGTTTTCTGCGAAAAATAGTTAAAACAGTCTTAAAAATATGGGGTTTGGTGCATTGGATTCGGAATTCATTCCTGAAGAATGGGAATTTTGGAATTTATCCGCCAATAAAAATTCCAATTGTTATAAACAAAAAACGAAAAGTCAAAAAGGTAGTGTCCGTTTTGCAGCTATAACTCAAAAAATATTGAAGTTAGCTCAAATTTGAAAAAGTTCCTAAAAGAGAGAAAATTTTAGTAAAATAACTCCCGACTCCCGGAGTTGTAGCTCTATTATTTATAATTTTAATTTTACGCTGAAAATTGGGTTCCGCACGGCCGTTTCAGCGCTGTCGCGCCGCCGCCAAACGAAGCGTGCATTATAAAATAATTTTTTTCAATATTCAATATTAATTTAAAATTTGGAAAATTATAGTGTATTCTAGAAACTTGAAAGAATACGATCCCGTTGGAAAAAATGTTTAACTCTATTTTTCTTAAAGTTATCTAATAGTTAATTAAGTAATTTTTCATGGACTTTAGTTTTATTAAATCTCATATAAAAGTTTAAATAATGCACCTATAATTTTTTTTCTTTTTGGGAGCTCTTCTTATATACATAATAAACAAGACTCGTTATAAAAATTTATAAAAGTTTCTTTATTTGTTTATTATGATTTTTTTAAGTAAACAAAAAATGAAAAATCCGGGTAAAGTTATTAAAAAATTTTTTTTACTAAAAATTTCATTGTAGTTGCTTCTGTATTTATATATCGTGTTTAATAGTTTTGCTAAAAAATTTTTTGCGCCATTTGTTTATAAATTTTTTATAAACAATTAGACAAGTTTTAATAAAAACTAAAGTCCATGAAAAATTACTTAATTAACTATTAGATAACTTTAAGAAAAATAGAGTTAAACATTTTTTTCCAACGGGATCGTATTCTTTCAAGTTTCTAGAATACACTATAATTTTTCCAAATTTTTAAATTAATATTGAATATTGAAAAAAAATTATTTTATAATGCACGCTTCGTTTGGCGGCGGCGCGACAGCGCTGAAACGGCCGTGCGGAACCCAATTTTCAGCGTAAAATTAAAATTATAAATAATAGAGCTACAACTCCGGAGTCGGGAGTTATTTTACTAAAATTTTCCTCTTTAGGAACTTTTTTCAAATTTGAGCTAACTTTAATATTTTTGAGTTATAGCTGCAAACGGACACTACCTTTTGACTTTTCTTTTTGTTTATAACAATTGGAATTTTTATTGGCGGATAAATTCCAAAATTCCATTCTTCAGGATTGAATTCCGAATCCAATGCACCAAACCCCATATTTTAAGACTGTTTTAACTATTTTTCGCAGAAAACTCACTTCTCGACCAGACTAATTGATTCAGTAATATATATTTAATTAAAACACATTTGCGTTTCAAATTATGTACTATAAAAAATCTATACCTTTTTGTACATTGCTTACGTACCATTTGGAAAGTACATCTTAAATAGAATGAAATATTCTTATATATTGTAAAATAACGTCTCTCTATCCGCTTGTCTGTCTGTTAGAGCGTAAATATATGGGAATTATTAGTCCGATTTATATTATTCTTTTTCATTAAAGAAATATTTTTCCTGGCCAGGTTTTATTACAATAAATCAGTATAAACACCTCACTAACTATAAATTATGAAGTCGAAATCGAGAAAAACTTAATTATAAATTTAAAATTCCTACTTGTGTGGATATTTTGACATTTGCGATTTTAAACTCAGGCTGAC
Source organism: Eumeta japonica (assembly GCA_005406025.1). Classification (NCBI taxonomy): domain Eukaryota; kingdom Metazoa; phylum Arthropoda; class Insecta; order Lepidoptera; family Psychidae; genus Eumeta; species Eumeta japonica. The sequence goes on from BGZK01000020.1 coordinate 934,256, forward strand.
TTGAATTTAAGTAACGATTTTGGATGTGACCTTTGACTAAATCAAATCAATAATATCTTCATTTTGTAGGTACATAATGAAATTACACTTGAAATACGTTATTAACAAATTCTTTTAGACGTTACCGCCCATTCCAAATGCTGATTCACCGAGAGAAGAATGGGCAAGACACTCAAGGCTTGCTCTTTTTACTCGTCAATACAAAGGATTTAGTCATTTATAAATTAGACGACATTTAAAAATAATATGAAACAATCTGATAGCCAAGCAGTTCAATCCGAGGGCCTTTTTTTATTAAGATATTCACACACGGTATAAATAGCCCTTGCCATATAACTTTCTTTAAACGAAACAAATAAACACATGAAATGGCAAATTTTGAATTTCATCTGGGACCTTATTATAAAAGTTGCTTAGACGGGTTTTATGAGCAGCAAGATCGTTCTTATATCGAGCAGTAACATTATAAATGTCGCTCCTTTTGTGGAACGATTCTATATGCCTCTTGTCATAGACCAGGTTTTCGTATATGTATTGTGATGCTAAAGTTAGGATACCAATTTCCTTAAATTTTTCTACGAGAATGTCATTTGTCTCAAATCATGAACAGCACAGCTCGCTTTTGCATCAGGAAAATTGTGTTAATATCGGCTGCGTGACGCCATAACAAAATCCCACAGGTCATGAGACTATGAAAAAAAAAAAACTGAAATAAACATGTCTTGCGGTGTAAGTCGCCGAATTCTTTTGACTGCATATGCTTCAGAACCAAGCCTTTTCGTTAGTTTAGTAATTTGAGAATTCCAACGTAACATCTAAAGTGAGATCAAAAAATAAGACGTGTCAACAATATCCAATACCTCGTTCATTTGTGTCGATCGATTTAGAAATAGATAGAGAAAATTTAACGAGTGTTGTTTTACTTTCATTGAGCAGAAGATTATTAATGCTAAACGACTCAACGATTTTAGAGATGGTACTGTTTACTTCGTCAAAAGCTTGTTGATGTATATCAATCTTAAAAAGTAAGGAGGTATCATCAGCAACCAATACAATCTCATGACCGTCCTTAACAAGATGTGGTACATCGTTAATATGCACTAGGAATAGAAATGGTCCAAGAACTGAACCCTGTGGCACACCCCTATTGACTGCAGACCCTGACCACCACCCTTTGAATTCTATCCCTAAGATAAGACTCCAGAGATCCAAGAGATCGACCTAAGACGCCATAATGATGTAGTTTCCTGATCAATGTGTCATGATGTACATGTCAAGATGTACATTTCGATGTGACTTGGATATATCACAGGAAACACCAATTGCGTCCCGTGAATCCTTCCAGGCATCAAAAATCTGTTGAATAAGCTCCACACCGGTTTCGATTGTTGGGCGACCCTTTGTGAATACAAATTATTTAACGTTCATCAAATTATTGTTTTAAAAATACTCCAATAATTGATTTAAAATAAGCTTTTTAAAGATTTTACTGATCGTCGGTAGTATTGATATCGGCCTAAAGTTTGTAGGGTCAGATATACTACCGGCTTGAAATAATGGAATTACTTTGCTTCATTAAATCCGGAAACACTCCACAATCAACTCGAGCATTGAAAATCACTACTAGACATGGAGCAATGTAGTCTATGATTAATCAATTATTTTGACGCAAAGGCCATCAAAATCGGCAGTTTTTTACATTTTTATACGTGTGTCTGTTTTAAGAACGTCATTGTAATGGACGTGGGTAAATGCGAACGAAACGCCACAAACGTCGACGTTACTTTTCATCAAAGATTTGATTCGGCGAGAGTGGACGATGACTTCAGAGATTGTGTAGTTGAAACTGGAATACTAGCAAAGAACTTTTCAAAAGCAAAGGCAACTTCTATGTTTTCGTTTAAAGTTCTGTCATTAATTTTTAATTAAAATCTAATAAACAGTATTTATTATATTCCAAGTAGTTTTATCATGTTTGTGCTCTTTTTACTTTATTGCGTATTAATATTGCTTTTGTGATTGCACACACACACACTTAAACATCTTGGAATAATTTCTCAACTAATTGACAAATATATCCGAATTCTTATACGTCCTTTCTTCATATGTATAATTTACGTCTGCTAGTATGTATGCCACTGGGAATTAAAATTCTTGGTGTATTCTAGATTTTGACCTTTACGATTTTGAAATCAGGCTGATTGGAACTTGAGTAACGTTTATGAATTTGGGCCTAAGAGGTGAAATCGAAATTGGAATCCAGAGGGGATCAGGGCTGAAAAGGAAATGGGATCATAGTTAAAAAGATGAAGGAATTTGTTTTATGTTCACACGGGCAGAGTTGCAGTTATAATGTACATATGTACATTTAGTAAGTAAACATACTTTAAATGTAGGTACCTATTGACCTATACATATATTTAAGAAAATCAAAAATTATATGGCTTATTAAATACTAGACATAGTTGAGGAGGACATTTCTCCAAAAAAAAAAATGGAAATAATTTTTAAAAAGTCAAGCAGTTGCTCATCTTTTTTTTTTGTTGCGTACTATTAAGTGATCAAGTTTACGTTAAAATAATTTCTAATCATAAAATTTTTCAAATTAAAAATACAACAATTTGCCGGAGGTTTTATCCATTCTCCATTCGTGTCCGCCGTTTAAGATCATCGTAAATGTCATGGACATTGATTCCGATGCAGTAACTTCCCGGGTATACAAATATTATTTGTGTTTAGTCGATTCGAAGCCGCCTTAAATGTTCCGTTTATTGTATGCCTAATTTACATAAAATATTCTAATATCATAATTTAGTAGACGTTTTGGTGTACATAATCACATTTTAATATTTTATTTTCTTTTCCATTTCAATAATTTTAATTATTATGTTATAAAAAAAAACTTCTTTTTTAATTGGAATCCGACCTAGTAACGCTAAAACAAACGAACTCGACAATTTACTTCTTTATTTTAATAATATGGTATAAAAAACACTACGTCTACAGGGCTATCTAGAAAAATATGTATATATAACGAAACGAGAGATGATAATAAACTCGATGATTTTAATTGCTTAATTAAGACATATGTTTTTATATAATTAAATGCTAAGATGGTGAATATTCGATTTTTATACTTAGTAAAGAGCAATGAAAAAAGTGCATAAATTCATATTAGTGTATATATTAAATTTAATATAATCTATACATATATAATGAAAATAGGTTGTCTTTGTTCGCCAATCACGTAAAAACTGCTAAACGTATAGACATGGGACTGGGACCATTCGATGCGGAACGATTTGTAAATGGTTCTATGCTACTCATTTTTCGAATTCCGTAAATCCTTCGCCATTTTATTTATAAATAAATATTATCCAGCGAAGCGGGCGGGACAGGTAGTTGAAATATAAATTTAGCTCATATTGGTGTGTTTCCATGCTTTGTTTTAGTATAATAAGTTTGTTGTAATAATTTTAACTTTGTGCTTTATATGGTTTACCTAATGTTTATATTGAGTTAGTATACATCGTAATTTTTGTATTTTCTGGTTTCTATGTACAGGTGTTATGCACCTCTATAGAATGTACATTCAGAAGTATGTAAATATATTTTTTTTATTGTGATTATTAGAAAACAAAAATTTTTTTCATGTTCTTTTCAAATTGAAATTACAATAATAAGCGAATGTTATTTTGTTACACGTTTTCTTTCGTTTCAAATTTGACGAAAGTTTTATACATCAAACTTGTGATTATTTTTTGGACCTAATTGACTTATTTTTGGTATTCTTCTATGAGAATGTAGATAATGAAAAGATACTAATTTGAATATTATTGCATGTAAATATTATGATTTATATGTAATTTTTCTGTACGTTACTGGCGATATGCATTAAAAAATATATTATTAAGACAAATTGCGTATGAACTGAGCATATTTCAACGTCAAACTCTAGTTCTTACAATGCTAAATATTGTATACTACTACTTAGGCTAAATGCTTTTTATATATTTAAAAATATACATAACAGGGGACTCTTCACATATGAATAATTTTTATATAAATATAAGTGATAACTTTTTCAAGAATGTTTTTTTGTCACTTGAAACATTGTCTGGCAGTTCGTCGTACTGTAAAAATTAAATAGAGCTGTCTGTCCTTCAGAAAGTGAAAGAAAGGTCAAATCTATATTTTCGAATATGTTCTGGACATATTCTGACGTATTTCTCAATACGAAAGTATGGCTTTGGAATGAAGCTCCTCATCGCATGTCACACGCTAGACATTTGGCGAATGAGATCAGGGCCGGAAACAATTTTCGACACGTCACTTGTGCTACAGTTAGCATTTTAAAAGCTGTCCCTGCAGTCGTGTCTTTTACGTCGACGACAGCCAACGTCCGCAGCGCACTGAACACACAGTTTAATCTCTGATCATCAAAGTTAAGAAGTGTCGGGAGCGGTCGATACTTGGATGGGTGACCGTCTGAGGACAGCGCGCGAAGTTTGTTTTTTTTCTTGTTATCAATAAAAATGGACGATTTTTTGCTTTCAAACTTTGTCAATTTATCCCATTGTGCCTGTTATTTTATGCATAATGTCGCTGTGTATTATGTTATGCATAATGTCATAATACACAGCGAAAGAAATTTAGTTCCAAGCCGGTGTTCCACGTTATTTCTCTTTTTGGTTTTACTAGGTACATAGAGATATCCGGTAATTCTACGAAACCGTTTTTCAATTGCAACTCTCTATGAATGCTGGTCAATCTGCTTTTCTAATTCAAACGCTCGATATAATCGATACACGATAATCGATATAAGTGTGCCGCATGTTCGACGACATAAGCCATCGACTATCGTAATATAACGTCGAGCAGTTTTAGAATCGATGACTTAGTACACAAAAGTGGTTTCTATTCGTGATAGTTCTAAGATACAATTTGGAGTGCTATCGTGGCGGAATGGGGTTCGATTGGCGTTAATTAATAAATTAATAGGCTCAAAGTTCATAGCGATATGTACGTAACATACGTATAAAGATTTAATAGTTTAGGATGATGTTCGGATAAAGACGATTAAATGAGACACTGAGGCGAAGGCGGGGCTTTAGGACTAGCGAATTATATTACTATATTAAAAACAGTTATTCTATATCAAGACGTATATAGTGATATTGTGAAACTATTCTTAGTATAATTATGTAAGTATTTTTATTAAATATCGTGATATTTTGCGACGTGGGGCTAAATCAAGGTGACCCGTTATATCGTATAATAAATAACAAAGACTCCACGGATACTCATTAATTTAACTCATAACGGAATAACGTGATATGAAGTTAAAATTTTCTAGTAATATATAAGTTATGTTGCCTATTTATGAACTATTTACAAAACGTTACGTAGAAAATTTCAGCTATTCAAACTTCGGCTAAACACCGTTCTATAATTCTATATAGTATATAAAGGACTTCGTTATATGTCTATCATATACCTAATATATGTCATAGTTAATACGTGTCAAGGCGGTCTACGTTCGAGCTGCACACATAAGCTAGGGCTGTGTCGTTCGCTACCTACAGCTCCGACTACAATACTTGATGGACGTATAAGATTCACTGCCCGCGATAAATGCATAAATGATAAATAACTGCATAAATATAGTCTTCGTTAGACGTATTTACGGGGAGAAATGATTGCATCCATCTTGCATGCATATACGGCCTCAGCGGTAACCACGGTCCTATCTTATGGATGTGTATTACCACAACTGTTACTCCGTTTTTGTCCGACTGCGGGGCAAATAGAACCTTTATAGTTCTGCACGATATGTCTATATTACAGTTCTAGAACTAGGCTAAGATTTTGTCCGATCGCGATAAGTATCGTTGGAATCGTTTTAACTTTTTGAGTGTTCAACAATAATTATATTATTTCGCTACTATGTATTAAATATCGATTTCGATCGATGAGAAAAACAATCAAATAGTCCGATCGGGATTGTTTTAGATTTAAAGGATTTAATAAGAATTAAAAGTATAAAAAGTTCAGCTTCAAATCAAGCTATGATTTATTGTTTCTTTTTTATGTTATGTCAATTGCACAATATATAATATTGTTATATTATGCAGATCATTTGCGGTTTCTCGTATGAAACGGCTGAAAAAGCTGGTTTGGCGTTAAACTGGATCCTAAATAATATCACACAATAAGACTTACTTTAAATAAATCCAAATTGTAATATTTCCCACAATTTATGCCAATTTTATTTAGTGTACTTAATGTGGATTTTATAATGTATAATAATTTCATATTTTGAGTGATCATAAAATGATGAAAAATGTAGTACAAATTTTTATATAAACATACAATAATGCAGTACGTAATTTTATAATGATATTATATGATAGGTTAATTTATATGCCAAAGTTCTACTGCAGGATTGAAGCAGTGGATATTCAAGCTTTTAATGAAAAATAAAATAAATAATGTATGGTTCAGTGAAACGGCTCACTGTTATATAAAAGGAAATCATCAAACTTTCGATATGAATTGCAAGCCTGGCATTTCACTATGGGTCCAATTTTAACAAGCTTAGATTATTCGAGATCCCAAACAAAAGAGATTTCTCTGCTAGATAAAATTTGGAACAAGAATTCTTCAGAGGAACCCGAGAAACCGAAATAACTCGCAATATCAGCAAGTCGAAGTAGCATCGGCTAGGTCATGCCTCTTCCATATAAAACTAGTAATTGGTGGGTGAAAAAGTTTCAAGAATAATACGAAAGCGCCCCGATAGGTAGAGTGATGATCTTATAAGAGGTCGTCGGGGGCTACTCTTCGCGGATATTTAAGGAGGTGGCTTATGTATAACACCGTCGTTGTACTGTCAGTCTGAGACTAACGAACAGACGTGAATGGAACAGTAAATTGATCGATTTCTGATGACCACGTCAGCAAGGATTGAGATAAGTATCGAGAAGGGGATGTCGGAAATGTTTATGGAAGCACATTTAGTCGTATAGAAAGTTCGACGCGGACTAAATCGTGATCATGCTCCAGCTGCGAGATGTGATTCTGTCTGCGTTTGCTTCGCAGAGTGGATCACGGGATAAAACGCGTCGTAGATCGTGCGCTAAACTATGCGCGAACGGCACACCGTCGTTCTGCTGCGAGGGCCGATCACGAATGACGATTCCGGAACACCGCGAACGTTTGCCAGAGAGCACTGTAAAACTAAGAATTATTGCAATGACGCAGTAAGAGAGAAAATGTCTTATTAAGTCATTGCAATAACATCGGTGGATCATAAGACTTATTGTAGCTTCTCATTGGGAAAGGTATATCATTGTTGTGGTGTTTGTGGGGAATATTGGTTGGTCGATATCTAGGATTGTTCACTGAAATTAGGTAAATCTTTACAAAATCGACTTACATTTGTACGTCGCAACCTTTTGTGCCTATGAAGTTGAAACTTACAATAGTCACACATTTTTTGTTTCACCCATTACCAAGTAGTGTAATTATTATGTGCACTTTTAGTTTCTCAAGATTTACAGATAAGTATGAAGGACAGGTATTTAATCTTAGATCTTTGGATACTTTTTTGTGAAAATGAATGCGACATTAATTAATTCTAGAAACTAGACCTTTTAAAATGGTACCCACAAGGTATAAGATACAAAACATTACAATTAAAACGTTCTGAATTGCTTTCATCGCAAACAAATGTAAGAAAATGAAATTTATAATTGTGCCGAATCCATTGAGGATCAAATCTTAAAGTAATAACAATAGACGTTATTGAGAAATATCACGGTGACACAGAGATGTATGGGACACTTTTTAATGTTATATTCATGAAAAATTGCAAAGAATTCTTAACAAATATAAACTTCAAAATAGTAAGTTTACTAAAATTTTAGAAAAAAGAAGAAAAATTGTATGATTTTCTTCGTTTTGCTCTTATTAGATATTATAATATTGGGTATCAATAATTCATGCGCGTGTATGTTATTTTTTTTATTTGATGTCCTTAGATGCAAAATGCTCAAGGTTAATTTATACAGCCTTAAGCATGCCTCAACCTTGACTTAACCTTTCATTTCCTGACAAGGAGACTCTTGATAATCCGCATTATGGAATTGACATAAACTGTATTTATACTGAGGCAAATCGAAAATATTAAATATGTGACAAGTATTCTTGAAAAATTAAAAGTGTCAATTTTTATGTAACAAATTGAATGTTAACCAAGTATAAGTCTGTTTGTCAGAAATACGCACACTGGCATTTGAAAACCATGATATAACTTGTAAGAGAAGGCGGTTCAATACAGCATGTAACATGTTACGTTCCGTAGATGAGAGAACCAAAAAAAACATTGTAGTGCAATGAATTTCGTAAAATTTGGTTGCCTGTAAAGTCGGTATACGGGCGAAAGTTTTACGTGACAACGACTTTGAATGGTAAAATCATTTTAATGTGAATATTCATTCGTATAGTAGGAAGAAGGATGAAATAATAGTAACAATTTAAAACATTTATTTATACAAAGAATTATATTTAAAACATTAATTTATACAAAGAATCTCGCACTGAATTTCATATTAACAAAATTTTATTTTTACCTTTACATACATACGTATTTATATACAAATATACATACAATAACTTGCAATACATTTGCAAGCTATGCACTAATTCTCTAGTGCTGCGCGCGCGGCAGACCGATCATAGTTGAGTGGGAGAGAGACGCAAGGCATTCGGCGGGCCTCTCTCTCGTTCGGTGACTCATCGTTACGTTACCGAGCGTTACACTTTTTCAAAGTGACTCCCAGCCGCAACCTAATTTAAGACGTTGTCACGTCAAAAGTTATGAGGCAACGGCAACACAACAAACGTGTTTCCGATCTATAAATTGCATAACCGTTTGGCCCATCGAATGTTATGTTTGAACGGCACAACGCACACAGCCGTTGCGTAAGCCGAGTACAATCATCGTTACGGCAACACCTCATTTTCTATTCTTTAGTCTATGGTCTAAGAAGATGGATGCTTATTATCTAATACGGGTCTACGGGGCTTATGGTGTGCGTTTGTCTCGAAAGCTATTGGCCTCCTTTTGAAGCATTTCCATTCTGAGACGTGTCAAAAGCTTATTGTATGTAATATATTTTAAACGACTTAAGAGATTTGGAGGTATTCAACGAACGTTATATTTTATACGCGTATTATTTACGTACAATTATCACGAAGTCTACATAATTTATGTTTGCGTTTTGCAATTAAGTTAGTTCTTTTCAAACCTACGAATGATTCTCATTAAAATATTAGTTTTTTTTTTTGTTCTATGGAATAACACTATTAAGGAGTTTTTGTAGTTGTAGTATGGCAGGCCATAACGTCTGAGCACTCGGTGAAGGTGATATCAGAGATGTACCTTTGTGTTGATAGAGTAATATTTGTGTATAGACAGTACTTCTTACGATTTCATACATAAAAATTATGGCAGCAAAAGAAAGTAACAGTTTGATATTAATATACGTTTAGTAACATTGTAGTGCATGGAATTATTATTGAGTATTATTGATATTAAGATCAGTTTGAGTTAAACAATTGAATATTTAGTGATAGCGTAATTTGAAAATATGTTTAAATTGTCAATATGATATGTACGAAAACTCTATTAGATGAGTAGATGAATTTTAAATATTTGAAAAAAAATTAAGGCAAATTCAAGATAGATCACATACTTCGTAATATCGGCAACGGTGTACCTTTTTTTTTCACATACACTCTGACCACGTGTCCTAAAGCTCCTTAACACTGCATCGAATGATGTATCATTTTTTTTTGGACAAAAAAAAAAATGGCGTCATATTCTAGTAACAATAATTAACATTAGATGAAAAATCGGCAACATATAGTCAGTAAAATAAGTATAGTGATTTCGTAACCATTTATACTTTCTTTTTGTAAGGCGCTATACCTTTTGTTTTTCAAACATCATCCTGTACATTGAAGTCGTGACCTGCGCAGTAATAACCCGTTTCTTAGTGAACAGCCTGCACTAGCAATTTCGCTGTGCTTTCTATCTGGTGCAAATGGGTTTCAGTATATTATGTATCCAATCGTAGTAGTTCCAAGTTTACGGCTCGTTTCCTTACTTACTACTAATATGTACCCATGTACTGCGCGTTTAAAACCGAAAGCTCTGTTTGTGACACGGTTGCTGCTTACTATGAAAAAAAAACAATAGTAATTAAAGATGAAATATAAATGAAAAAACTGATTACGGCAAAATATAAAATTATACAAGAATATTCTCATAAAGTAGTGAAATTTACATAAATATTGTTCACGCACGAATCTTATATCGAGGCTGAGATTTTTGCTGCGGCTATTAAACGATGGCAAACGTGACTTTCAAATCAAGATGTTAAGCCGCCTGTGTCGGATTTTATCACCACGACGGTTGAAACGTTGATGACGTTAGTTCCAAATCCCGATCGGAAATAAAGAGAATGCAGGAATAGCCTAAGATCTGGCATTAGAAAAATGTATCCTCATCTGATATTTGAATTAAATAACGCTTTAAAGGCAGATAGGAATATTATAAATTTATGAGAACAATGTCTACCATCATAGAATTGATTGATAGTAATTTTTTTGCTTCTTATGTTAATTGCACATCGCGAGCACAAAACTTTCGAATCTGGTGTTTTACATTGTTACAATAGACAGCGATCTTTACAACTGCTACAGCTACCTGCAGCCAGGAGTAAGCAGGTAGATGAACTGAACTTATTTACGTCATGTGTTAATTAAAAAATATTAACACTTAAGTAAAGTTTACAAAAATTTAAGCATATTTATAACTGGCAGTTACAGTGAAATCATTTGTAGTCTACATAAAAAAAGTAATTAATGCTAATAGCGACAGGACTACGGTGGCAGACATTGTTCTTATAAATTTATAATATTGTTATCTGTTTTTAAAACGTTATTTGATTGAACTAACAGATGAAGGGACATTTTTCTAACGCCGGATCATAGATTACAAGGTATGTAAACATTATTCAAGATCTCATTCTTCGAGAATTAGAAAATTAGTTCGTTAGATTTCCGCTAGGAAAAGGAAATATTCATCATATTTTTTTTAAAAACCAAAAATTGTTACATCATATTCAAAAACCACATGTTGACATCCTTGTCAATCGTCAACTTTTTTCGCAGTCCCTAATATTGCCAGTTAACAAATAACGTTATAGCAAAAAAAATTAAAAAACTTAATTTCTCAATGCGCGATAACGCTATTCCCATCTACACATATGTGGTAAAAATAAAAATATGTGCAGAATAAAAAAGAATGCGAGAATAATGAATATTTTTTTTTAGTAGCAATACGAAAAGAGGTTAACCACAAAAACTGTTGATATTTTATTGAGTGAAGTCATTAAAAGTTCTCATATTTTTACATACGTCGAATTTACATATTTTTCACTCTTAAACAACTCTCCGAGTTTTTTATTGCCTCGGACAAGTTCGATAACTCGGAACGCACATACGGAAACGAATAATGTATTATTAACGTACCTATATTTAATGTAAAATTCAAGTCATAAATATTTTGCATTTTCCTTCTTTTTTACGAAATCCTTCAAATAAAATATTAAAAATATATAATTAAAAAATAATAAATCCGTGTCTTTGTAATTTTTAAATGGACTTATTTTATGGGGGTGTAATTTTCGAGAACCATTATATCTTGTTTGCTTATTTAAGATGTGCTGTGTTTACGACTTGTTATGCCGGATGAATCAAGACTTTTCTGGAAAGTCAGTCGGCGGGGAGAAATAGTAAAGCGCGGCGTGCAGAAGCTGAGTTTTATTTCTGCAATCGGAGCGTTTACAAGTCATATGCGATCAACGACAAGCAATCAACGGGTTCTTTAGCGATTTATTGTGACTCTGTATTTCTGAAAATACGCATTCTGCTGTTCTACATATTTCCTTTCATCTAACTTTACCTTTTCTGCATCATTTATCATCGGTTACCTTCTGCATCGTCATATTTTTTTATACATCGGCAGGCATTGGAAAGTCCTTTCTAGTTTCAATGTATACAATTACACAAGCAATTCAAACTTTTATAGCACTCTTGTGGTACTCGTATTATGTGATACTAAAAAGAGGGTCGCACGGCATGCAACCTCTGTTCTATGAAACGGCTGTTCGAGGAGCAGCTCAACCTAAAAAAACTTTCACTCTCGTATTAGTTAACAGAAAACGGACGTCGACCACCATTGTTACTTAACACGTAGCTTATTTGCATAAGTAGGCGACTCGTGTACTAAGCTGCATGTACTTGCAATTTTTTAGAAAACTCTAGATATGTTTATGTACCGAAACGATCCACCATAATAAAATCTCATTTATTCATATTTGCTAATAATTCCATTAATAGTCTCGCCGGCGATTATTTTTTAGTCTTATTTTGTAAAACACGGCGAAGGAGACAATATCGTGAGCAAATCTGAATGACGGATGCAGTTTACTAGTTTTTAAGACTTATATAAACTTAAGTTAGCTGGGCAAAAAATAGTTTATTTTCATAAATATGGTAAATGTATCTCTTGTCAATTTTGTTCTTTAAAAAAACAACGATTGTACGGGAATATTTTTAAATTTTTTTTTTGTAGAACGAAGCATAATAATAGAAAATAATTCTTGAACATTATTAATCTTTCTTATATAATGTCACCATATGTGATATATACTTTTGATTTTTTAAAACCTTTTAGTTTTTTTTATTTATTTTTAGTACTAATTACGATGTAATGCAATGTTTTGTAATGTACTACGAACGCTGTATACAGCGTTATTGTAATAACAATAATAGTAATAGAACCGGCCAAGAGCATGTTGGACCATACTCATTGTAGGGTTCCGAAGGCATATTACCAAGAAATGCACTACTGATGAATAAACTACGTTGTTACAGTTTTGCCATGTTTCCTGCACAGAGTAGTTATAAGTACGTTAGTCGTCTATAACTAAAATAACAAGTAAATATGTCGACTATTACTATGTATTAAACTAGTGTGAACTAAAGTGCACCAGCAAAAGAGCGTAGCTTCATGGCACTTAGATTACGTCCTTTTGTTGAGAAACGCAGGTTTTCGGTATTAACTCAAAAACGGTATATCTGATCATGTTCAAAATAATATTCTTTGAAAGTATTTATTAAGCGTTCCCTTATTTTTTCATATGTTTCAGACATATGGTTTATAAAAGAAAGAGGGGGGGGGGGGAGAGGACACAATTTCTTCAACTTTGGGAGCGATCATTCACATAAATTGAAATTTGAATGAAATTTGAAATTATTCACATAATTAGAAAAAATATTTAGAAACCTTAGGTGTTTTTGAAAGAATTGTCGAAATATGTGCGAAATATTGATGTTTGCGGATAAAAACCTTTTTCAGCTTCTGTTACATGTATGAAGCGCCCTCCTACAAACATTTATTTTTGTTATTTAACCAAGAAACTAATTAGAGACTTATAAAATACACCTATAGTATAAATTTCATCCATATACGTCTTAAAGGTTTTGGATGAAATGCATGTAACATACGGACGGAGAGACATGACGAAACTATAAGGGTTCCGTTTTTGCCATTGAACCGGGAAAACAAATATATGGTTTGAATCGAGATCGGGATCAATACCGATCGAAATCGAGAGCGAGACAAAGGTTGGAATCGTGGTTAACATGGCGATCGGTCTTTATGAAAGACGAAAAGAATTCATTCTATATTCACGCGGGCAGACCCGCGGGCGACAGCTAGCATTAAATACCTAGTAATGTCCGTAGTACGTCATAGATAATTCCACTACGTCACGTTTTATACCCAGTTTTTGGAAATCAAAAAATACGTGAGATACATAAATAACACATATGCATGTGGGTCATAATTTGTTTTTTGGTCAGGTTTCTATGACCTCGCTCAATATCGTTTAGCGAACTTTTTTTTCATTTCAAGAGACTTGTACCTTGCGCCCCCCACGACGGCCGGTTTCGAATAGAGGCTTCTAACGATCGATCGCATCTATTGGATGACAATGCCCGGAAGCGGGCTACATGTGCTCTCGGAGACACAGAAAATCCGGTTTAATTTGACCCAAACAAAGAACGCATTGGTCACTTCCGTCATGGTAGGAGTCCACACCGGACATCTTCTCATTCGAAGGCATTTCGTTGGCCGACATCGCTAAAACGCACAGACCTCATTTCCTTTCGCCGAAGTCAGTTAAAAATCAGACATTTTTTCCTAGTTTTTAATCGATTTGTTTTTGGTTTACGTTCAATTTTCTATCACGCACTTGTGAAACTTCTCGATATACAGCCGCTCCTTAACGATACCCAACACCGATGCTTTTAGTGAACATAAATCCATATTTATTACTCACGCTAGCGGCTTGAAGCTTTAGAGCTGCTTTTCTTCGCCGGAAACTGGACTAAGTGAAAGGAACTCGCTTCTTGAACACCAAGAAAGTTTATACGGGCTAACTGCTAACTGTTGTTCGTTTATCGCTCTTAGCGGTTTAAGAGGGCGCGGTAATGGCTTTTTTCCTGCAAATCCTCCACTCCGACATCTGTATGTTTTATTTATATATAATATATATATATATATATATATATATATATATATAGTAAGATTAATACGTCTACCATTAATATGGCGGACGATATTATGATTTCGTTAAATTCGTACGTAGGTACCTGAGTGGTAGTGTAATTGTTTAATATCTATTTATGGAAATCTGACATGCACGTAATTGCATTTTGATGATTTAAAACTATTAACGTTTTTCGATGTGAGAGCCGAAATTTATACGCGGTTCCAATCATCGTGTAGATAAAGTTGGTTTTCGGTCATTAGACTAACTGACGGGTTTTGCGATTTTTGCAAACGCAAGATTTTTCGTGGTCATTTAAATTCTCACACGGATAGTTTGTGGAGTGTGAAAGTGAAGTGTTGTATATCGGACTATTCCTGGGCTTCCAACTTCACTTGCTCAATTTCATCATATATATACTCATTTCTTTGCTACGAGAGTTGAATTTTATTAATCAAGTAGACGTAGTCTTTTCTTATTCATTTTGACATGAATAAGTCTTCAGATTTACGTGGTGGAAGGCAATTCAGAAAACCGATGTTAACAAAATCGGGGGATACAGTTTGATGCTGCAGCCACATGTCTATCGCCTACATTCAAAATTTAAATACACCACTCTATAGTTAAAAAATCAAAGACTACCTACTACCAACCGAACCTCGATTATTTTTATTACTTCTCATCGGTCAATACCACAATGTCCGTCCAGGTAACCGGAAGTACGTGGCGATGCCGAGTGCGGTGTACAGCGTGGAACTGGAGCTGGCGCCGCCGCCGGGGCTGGCGGAGCGCGCGCGCTCAGCCTGCGGCGAAAATCCTCATACCAGGCTCAACGCCATTTGTAACCTGAGAGATATTATATACAGTAAGTCACACTATTTACTATAATACATACATCGAAATAGAAAAGTCTAGAATTATAACGTCGAACAAATTTACGTTCATTCGTGGCACATAACTGACTCAAATGTAAAGGAGGATATACGACATATTTTTAAACCAAATAAATCTTTTATAAAGGACCTTATTATTATCGTTTTTAGATATAATTTCGAATGACACTTTTATTTCTTAACCGAAGAAAAAGAAAGAGAAAGAATATAGAAAACCCGTTGACGACCGAAAGAGAAAGAATAACGACCCGTGGTGAACATCTGTAGGCCGGCGAAGCCAATATCGTATGCCACGCCTACTACGAAGCCAATTTCGTTTGGTCATTTTGTTTATGTGGGTATACTTCTATGATTTTCTATTTCGCTGATTACATACCGTATTTGATCGTGCGGTAACAGACTGTTTTATTTTCATAAAAACCAAGTGATAGAGTTAAAATTGCGTTTAAATAAAAAAAACCAATGCGGCTATGTTTAACTAATTGAAATATTAATTTTGTTGTTCTACATGTAAAATAACAGAAAGGTTTGGATCAAATGCCATAGACAGACAGGTATATTTCGCGTATAAAAACATTTATTTAAAAATGCGAATTTTCGAAATAGAAATAACAGTCTTTCCAACATTATTTCAATTATTATTTCTGATTTAGATGTTTGTAGTTGCCTTATTGCATGCCTAACGAAATAGATCAATACCTTTTTATTTTTAAGAGAACCTAATGGAAAATTCTCCGTCTTAATAAAATATTATTTGCCGCCATTCAATGTTTACATCAGTACGATATGGGCATAACTGAGGCGTAACAGGGTTATTTTCATAGCATTTTTTTTATAAACAATTTTTGTGATGTAAAAAACCTAATTCATACTTTCTTTCTAAGGGTCGTATTAATAAACGTTACTCAATGACGCGCCATCTCAAGAAGTCGTCGGAGCGAGACATTAATTATTTTCTCTAACGAAACACTGTAACTGTTTTGGTCTTTCCACTCTCAAGGCGGAACGCTGCACTTAAGTGGTCCGTCAAATAAGTAGAGAAACTGATACAAGTAACGATTTATCGTTAAACGAATTTAAGATAACTTAATTTCACCTTATTAAAACTTATCATGAAAGATTGATATACATCGCGAAAAAACAATGTTTATTTCTATACGTGTTTAAACTTACAAGATCCGTTATTGTTTACAAGTTCGTATGAAAGCCTGTTTGCCGATCGGTGTCGTTGCGCATAAAATGAATCACTTTTTGTTAGTCCAAGGAAAAATCGCGTTTTTTTTTTATAATATACACCTTCACATGTTTACCAAATCGTGGACCAAAATAACAAATAAACTAGTGAATGTTTAGTGAATTCCGTTATTCGGGAAATACCCCATTGAGGGACATTAATTATGGTGTTGATATTGATTTTAATATATCTAAGAAATATTTAAATCACGCTAGCTTTTGCCTGCGACATCGTCCGCGTGAACAAAGAATCTTAATCGAGATTTTGAAACCTATTAAAATCTTCATTCTAAACCCGTTTCTGATCCTATCATCGATTCTAATTTTCTCGCTCCTTTTCTGTTCTTTTTAAATCTCAATTTTCTAGGCTTTTCCTTTCTCTCTCAAGCCAAGCGAGTAAAAAAGCATGGCCGACATAACAAAATAGAATTTATATTTTTTTTTTATTGAGTTAACATAGGTATAGATTATCCTGAAACGGAGTTGAGTTCTATCAGGCATTTTTTATCAAAACTAGTAAAGGTATTTTCTAATTGTACAGTACACGTGTACAGAGACACATACAGACGGTAGATTGTATTGCACACAGCGGTGTTTCATTGTCGATTGTAACTGTAAATATTATTATTTACTAGAATACATTTAAGATCTATTTTATTTACATTGTTGTAATGAGATATTACAATATTAATAATGAACATTTCGCGGGAAATAGAAATGACAAAGTACATGTCAAAAATACAATTTGCAGCGCGCTTATTGTAAGAACACCTCTGACAGTTGACAATTGATTACAAGGGCCGGCGCCCTGTTTGTTCCTTTCAATGTACAAACGGAGGGATATGAGTTCAAAATAAAATATAGAATTATTTTTGGATCTCAACTAAGGCAAGTTCATAAATAATCAATAGCATTTTGAAACCATAACGTCTGATATAAAAATTATACGACTACACTTATTTAATTTTTAATATTTCTATTTGAGTTTTTAAAAAAATGGAATTGATCTATGATAACCTTACCATAAAACCTTACTTTGAGAAGCTTTTATTTTATTGAGCATGTTTTATTATTCAAAAATTCCGAAAACCAAAAATTATAAATTCTTCAATATTATATAATTTTTTGGTGTTTTTTTTACATTACTGCCCGTGTAAAAAACAGTGTAACAAAACAACCGACGAAAAAGGAGTGTCATATTTTCAGGGTTCATGTATGATTGTATGTATCGAGAGTTTTTTATTCCACCATAACTTATAAATTCCTAAAAAAAATTTGGATATCTGTGCTATCGTTAAAATACTTACATCATCCCGAGTGACACTGAGTATATATGTATATTTATTTAATTAAATTTGAAAAATAAAATAAAAATGAAAGTCGTTATTTTGAAATCACAGATATATACACCAGTTTTATTTATTTAATAGATTTATATAAATATTCAACATATACATATATACGAACTGCTTTCTTATGGTTTAGGAAAGTTGTCTTTGCTTAGCTGCAAAATTCTGTTGATTTATTTTGATTGAATATTACTAAAAGTTAGCGTCGGTGTCGACGTTTTCATTTGACTCGTTGTGTTCTTTACTTTGTAGCAAATTCATTCGTTGTTCTCTTTTGTCCATTGTAACCTATTCTAGTTGTTTTAGTTCAACTTTGAACTTTACTGAAATGGCTCTTTCAAAAAAGACCGAGAAAACTTCTTTCAAAAAAGACTGAGAAATCTTGATAATTGGCAAACAAACGAATACAAGACTCTACACATTTACGTGACCAGAGGCTAAAAAAGTAAATGGTTAAAAAAATTAAAAACTCGCCTTCCCTGCAAAAAAAAAAAAAAACAATCTAAAAAGTAACAAACAAATTGTATTAGCTAATCTGTTTATGCCTTAAAATTCTGTTAATCTGTACGTAATCACTTGAAATCTAAATATTAGAGCAAATTAATCTTGCCCTAATCTTTAGGTTTGAACTAATTGTCTAATTAAAATTGTCCAAAAATTTAATAAAAACTTAATACTAAAAGAGTCATTTTCAAAATATTAAACGTTAGGGTTCTCAATAAAATTTCGTTAAATGTCTAGAAATGTGTTAAAAGTGGTTAATTTAATCGCGAAATATCATTGTAGATTAAAAAAGAATAATAATTTTCTTCAAATAACGTGTAAACATATAGATCGGTTAAGATCAGATTTATGGCACTTAAATAATTCTTAATCACTCTTCTTTCTTTCGATTTGAATTCTAAAATTATTGAACTGGTCAACAAATTTTCAATTCATTCTTAAAAACTAGCCCTATGAAGGTCTACGTTTACAATTACTCGTCAACCACGCAAATTTTAAAACTGGCTTTGTAAGATTAGTGATTTAAGACTATATTGTTATTAATGATGAATTTTTCATTTTCAATTTCTCTAGACGCCATAGTAAAATAGAACTAAGGGTGATTGCATTGAATAGCGTCTGACGGTGTTGATACACGCGTGAAAGCTTTCTCAAATATTAACAGAGGCACGTGTGCAAGCGCACGACGTGCAGCGCTATCTCCGTCGTTAAACCTTTTTCACAAATGTGAAATGTCAGTTACAAATATTGAAGAGCATCCATGTTCAACGACAAAAGACCGGGACGTGCAGTGGATGGGCTGGTATATTCGTATATCTTTACATGAGCGGTCTTCTGCGTAATGAATATTGTGTTGGATTTGTAATATTCATGCTGAGGCATATCTTGCCTCATCTTTCATAATCTTTTCATTTTTTGTTTTGAAGGGTAGGAGAGTAAGGTAGTTCAAAATGTGACTTATAAAAGAATGGAGTGCATCACAATTGTGAACTCTGTACCAACAAATAGTTTGTACAGCGTGTTAAGTGTTTTTCAATGAATTATAAATTTAATGTTTTTACTTTTATTCGTGTCGATTTATTTCGTAGTAATTCCATGTGTGAGTCGTAATCTTCCCCCCAATCTTAAGATTGCTAAATAAAAGATTTAATGCAAATAATTCCTTTATTGCATTAAATTTTTTGTTATCGATATTAACAAATAACTTGCGCTAAATAGTATACAAAATAAGATTTTTTTTAAATTTCTCTTCGAAATTAGATTGGAATTTTATGGTCTTACAAAAGTTTATAGTTTGTTGACTGGTATGCAATGGGTCATATGATAATTATTCAAACAATGCAATTATAATATTAATAATTTTTGACACCAACATATCCAATTTTAGTTTGTAGCACGGTGCAGGTTGTACTAGTATTATTTTTTTATATGTGTTAATTAACCGAATTGTTTATAGATATTCCCAATGATTTAGGATCTCTGCGTTTATTATCTCACAGCGCTTGTTACTGCTTGTAGTTATGTATAATTTAGTTATGTTTAATTTTATAATATAGTTTCATATTGAAACTTTTTTTTATACGAGTCATCATTAGCTACGTAGGTCTTATAATGTCATTAGGATCGGGACCAGGGCCAATACTGGAATTAGAGTTGAAAGTAAGACTAGGTTTAAAACCTGACATTAAGAACCGAATCGGCATAGAGATAGATAGATAGATAGTACCTAAAGCAAGATTGGGTGTAATCTATAATCTATAAATCTAGAGTGTAACCAATATTGGAACAGGCAGCGGGACCGCTATGGTAAACCTACAGCGGAACTGGAATTAGAATCAAAAACGGAATCGAAGTTAAATTCAAGAACAAATCTGGCATTAGAGCCGAGATCAAAGGCGATGGAACCGAATACAGAACTGGAAACAGGATTCAGGTTGAAAACGAGATCGAATACTAGAGCACGACATAAATAAAACAAAAAGAACATAAATGCAACAAAATAAATAAACAAACAGCATAAAATAAACGAGCAGTTTTCTTCCCGTTTCGTAAATTTAAATTTAGCAATAATCGTTTTATTTTATGATTGGCATTTAACTCGCGGTTATAATTTACCGTGTATTTTTTTTTTATGTTAACCAAACAACATATTTTTATAGCGTAAAAAGCAGTCTGTGTTGTGTTCGCGACACAATTCGCTTTTGAGCAAAATTTGATTACAATTATGCCGTTTTTAATGTTAACGTAAGACAATTATCCGGCGAAGTCAATGTTTTAACTGCGTGTCTCACTGTTTTGTCCAGAGCGCGGCGAGTGCACGCCCCACCGCGTGGACGACGAGTTCTTGGTACGCTTCCTACGCGCCAGGAATTTCGTTCCGGAGCGTGCTCACAGATTGGTACGTAACGAATCATTACTTATTTGTTGGGAAGTCGTTAATGGGCGGATTTTTTAAAAAAGTCTACCTAACGTTTTCAGCATGTTCTATAACTTTCGGTAGTTTTTTCTCCCTTCATATAACGCATTTACTTTCGTGTTTAAAGCAAATTGTAGAAATAATATGCTAAAATTATGTACTTTATTTTTTTTAAATTTATCTTTATGTTCTTATTTTAAATTACCTAAATTAAATTATAATATACACAGCTTTGTCTTGTTCTCTTCTTGTATAGTACCATATAATCCGAAGTAACAATGCAGTCATATGTTAGTATATTTCGCACCATCATTTGAAAGGTCATAAATGTGATTTTTGATAAATATGCAATATGATTTTGTAAGTAAATAAAATAGTTTGAAATATATTTTTAAATTTCAGTCTCAAATTTTGACCCAAGTGGAAATGTCCACTGACTTACGGCATTTTAGAGAAATTAGTGAAAAAAATTAAGATTTTGGACTATTTATTATATTGGCTACACTGTATAACATTTAGTGGCCTGCTGTCGCGGTCTTGAGATTTGTCAGTAGCTCAGCAGCGGTCTTAGGATGTTGAAGTGCGATGTGAAATCAAAACAAAGTCCACTGACTTAACGGCATTTTTCAAGATAATTTCATAAGATTTTATAATATTCGTACATCAAGTAGAATAAAGTGTTTAATATCGTTAAAGAATATAATATTGTTTTATAGATATAGCTGTAATATATGAAAATAAAAAAAGATACATTTTCACGGTAATCAATTCGTTACATTCCACTACAAATTGTTACTCAGTGGTATGTTAATTAAACTGTGTGCATTTTGAAAGACTGATCAGTTTAGAATATAAATATTTTTTATATAATATTCCCAATATTATTGTCGGTTGTTTTGTTTTTTATATTATTTAATGTATACTTTATATAATGTATAAGCAAATATTATATTTATAGTAATGAAAGCACAGGTTATATAAGAAAACACAGAGTAGAAAGTAGTAGTCAAGTTACTAGTTCAAATAAACAGCACATATCCGAGGTGGATAACACTCTGGATTACTTCAAATCAAAGACAAACTAGTAATTACTCAATCCATAATAAATAAAGAGAATATCCATCAAAGAGGTTTCAAAGACTTAAAAGCTACCGTAACTCGTACTATACAGTGTGCAAGCTGCAAAGTACATTTTTCACCATTTCGATCAAAAACATCGAAATGTATGGCACGCAAAAAAACAATTTGTTTGAATTGTAGCGATGGTTACACTTATTTTGATTATATTTGTACCAATTTCTTGAATAATGAAGAAGGCTACAATAGTTCATAATGTGTTAAAATTTCACAATTATATTTAATTGAACCCTGTGATCGGTGCCTTACCTTTCCACTTAGTCACGTCATTTTTTTTCATTGACTAATTGTCCTGTTCAAAAATATTCAGAAATTGGTATTTTTTTATAAATCACTGTTAATATACATGTCTTTTATATGTCTAATATAAATTTAATAAATATGTTAAGAAGTTTCGTTTTATGATTGAATAGAAGATATTGTTTAAATTATATTATGTAAGATACAGTGCGAATTTACACATTACTTACTCAGAGGGTATAAAAGTTGTCAAAACGTCAATGTTAAATTTCGTCAGCTTGTTAAACATGTGTTTTTTGATCATAAGTGCAGTATAATAGTTAATAATATTAGTAATACCTATATAAATGTGTGTTATTTATTCCCTGTGTGATATAAGATTATGATACTCAGTGGAACATTTATGTGATCCAACTGATTGCAAATGCATATTTTTAAGTAATTCGCTGTAATAATCGAAAATTTCTATATTTTTAATGAAGTTTAATCATTGCAAAATAATAGACCACTAATAAATCCGTAAATGCTACCCATTATTTAAAAAATGTTTTTTTTTTACATAAGGTACACTTATGTGAAAAAAAAATTTTTTTAATAATCCGCCCTTATACGCGCGGAGTCATTTCATATCTATGGATCGTTCCGCTGCGGTTGTTTGACTTTTATTCAATTTATTTTTGCTTTAGAAATGTTGAGGTTAAGTTCGATCCGGTCCTTGTCACAGGTGGTCACACGTAAATGAAAACGGCAGTTTTTACAATTTTTGTTTGTTACAAATACTTTAAATATTGAACAAAACAAAAGACATAAACCTTTTTTCGTTTTCGTATTTCGGATTTGACGTCACAAAGCTTTTAACCTGCTCCTTGAGGTTGTTCAATGAGGCTTTCAAAAACTGTTTTTATTTTTCATGTCTTTGGATATTGAGGAAAATAAGCAGAGATGTATCAACTGAACAGTCTGAACCTTCTAACACAAGTCCATGGGTTTTGAACTTAAGCTAAATTAAACCACTTCTTCAGTTCTTCGTGTTGGGCCGTTGGTCTTGGACGTTGTCTTCGCGTGGTTGATGATGGTCAATCACCGTCGTCTTATAGAGGTTCAACACGTCACATTACGCAACAGTTAATCGGATTTTCTTAATGGGGAAAAAACTAATGTACAATCTACATTAACAAGAAATAGACGATTTTCTACCATCGTACCCATTAATTTGTAATCTAATGTGTTGAAATTAATTTAGACAATGAGTTCTAGAATAGCGACATCTGAAACGGTTTTTGATCTCTTTATGGCTGTTTAAACTCTTTGTAGCTCGACGAATTTGCCAAGCGCGAGAGTTCCATTCGAGTTTTCCATTCCATTCCACTTACCCAATTCAGTTTTCGCGATCATCCGACCTCGCGGAAAGCGAACACCGTTTAGCAACAGCTACTGCAGCGGAATATAAATAGCCGGTATGCGGGGAAGGCGTAAAATCAGCGTAAAGCGGATTTATGATATGATCCCTCACGTCGCTAGTGCACCTATTTCCGTCGGATCATGATCGTTTAAACTCGAAATGAAGATGTTTATTTTGTACGTACACCTATCGATCTCCACGTCCGGCACCGGCCACAGACAACGCGACAGAAGGGAAAGCAGATGACCTATTTGAATTTCAATCGACATTGTGTCAACTCACTTTTACCCCCGTGTTTTTTAACTTCCCGCAAAGAAAATTGAAAATTTTCTAAAATTTTCGGGAAGTTATTGGTTTCACCCCATTTTGCAAAAGTCGAGTTCTCATCAGATCTCGACGTTCTGAGGGTCTAGGAAGCTTCCCTGATCATCCCTGAGATGATGGCCGAATGTCTGTGTGGATGGATGTGTGTGTGTATGTGTAGATGTATGTAAGCCTCTTATAACTTTTAAACGGCTTGATCGAATCAAGCCCACTAGAGGTTCCAAAGAGTTTCACCAAACTTAGATTTCCTGAATGTTTGGGTCGATTTGGACCAGTATAGTTTGAGAAATTTTCAAAAAACTAAAAAAAAAAAGCAAATTTTATAAGTGTTTTTTTCAAAATAACTTTAAAATGGCTTGACCGATCAATTCCAAAATCTAATCAACTATTAACCTATTAAAATCACGTCGATTGCCGCAAACCAGGTCGAAATCGGTTGATTCGTTTGTGAGAAATCGTTGTCGAAAGAAATCGGAAAAAACAGTTTTTTTGGAATAACTACGAAACGGCTTGACCAATCGATTTCAAATTCTAACCAGCTATTGATCCTGTAAAAATACGTCGATTGCCGTAAACCGAATCAAAATTGGTTGATTCATTTGCGAGAAATCGCTGTCAAAAGAAATCTAAACAAACCGTTTTTTTTTAATAACTACGAAACGGCTTGACCGATCGATTCTAAAATCTAACCAGCTCATGACCCTGTAAAAACACGTCGATTGTCGCAAACCGGGTTAAAATCGGTTGATTTGTTCGTGAAAAATCATTGTCAAAAGAAATCAAAGAAAACTATTTTTTCTAATTTCCTCGAAATTTTTTATCTGGTTAATAAGTGCCTCCGATTTTTTTACTCCAAAAATTGCATCAAATCCAGTAAAATATAGAGTGTTTCGAACTCGAAATTAGCGGGAAGTTTCAAGATTGGCCTACAGGGTCAACCGCTTTTCTAATTTTTTTTTCTTTACTTCCCGGTTGTGTATTAGATATCTTTATAGTTTATGTATATCCAACTTTTTGTTTCTATTTGTTATTTTCTCCGTGGTCTTACTAGTACTACTAGACTAGACCGCAAACATCTATCGCTTTGATGTAAATTCCGTATGTATATATTATATTTTACTAGCTTTTCGCCCGCGACCTCGTCCGTGTGAGTATAGAATGTATTCCTTGATGTTCCATATCGATCGATTCCTACTTTCAAACCCAATCATATTCACTTTTTTAATTCTGGTCTCGGTGCTGTTTCTGATTCCTATTTCGTACAAGTTCTTAATTCTAATTATGATCCCTCTCTTAATTTCCACCCCGATCTCGTTTTAAATTTCTGTTTCGGGCCCGGCTTGTGATTCTTGGTCTCAGTCTAGCTTTCGTTACCGCTACCGGTCACGGATCAAATATGTACAAATCAGGGACAAATGCTAGTATCGAAATAAAATGTGTGTATGTAGGTTTCTATGAGTAAAAGAAGCTTTAGAATCGATATGGTAATTCGGTTCAACGGCACAAAAACATATACAAAGTCGGGGATAAATGGTGGTAGATACATTAAAAAACCTGTGTGTATTCGAATACTAGGTTGTGTCAAAATTTCAAATCTAATCGAAAGAAAGATGTTTGAGTTTGCGACGGCGGAGATACTAAACTTGGATTTTTATGTACAAAAATTACTTAATATGTCAATTCTTTTATAATTTTGTATATATGTCGAGGTAATCAGAGTTAATTTTAAATTTTGTAACGTTTTCTTTTCTCTTGGTTATTTAAGATAAGTAAAAAAACCGTTTTGTTTATTGTATTTATTTTTCCCGGTTATACTCTATCCGCATGACTTGTAATCAGCGGCCATTTATTATTTACGTAAGGGCGATTTTGGTTATATTGGATCCCCTTTATCGCCATGTTCACGACACTCTTATTTTTAATATAGTGTTCCCTAAATAGTTGAATAATGTTAGAAAACTTGTCCTTTTCTGTTGTTGTTGCATTAAAACTCATATTTTGGTATAAATTAAAAATTTTCGTTTTTTAAGAGAAAATCATACTAATAAAGGTAATATTTCAAACAGTCTTAAAATAAAGGATTAAAAATTTGAAAATAGGGACATGTAAATAAAATTGTACTTTAAAAATGAAAAAAATATATTTCATAGTTGCTTCACCTAATGCTTTGCTCGCAAATGTCTAACGCGCTACATCGCAAAATGCACATTGCGACTTATAACTTAGTTGCGGCGAGCAAAAGCAAACACATAAAGCTCAGCCGTACCATACCTCTTCTCGAAGCCACTCAGGGAAGTTTTGACCCACCTGCAAATTCGTTGTGGATTAAGCTAGAAGCCTGAACATTGAGGGACCAAGAGACTACACTATAACTAGCTATATTCCCAAATTACCTACTATTTATGTCTATAGTTTACGAACTGTTGCCTGTCGAAGTTCTTTAATTTTGTCGTAATTGGGAGGTCATTCTGGAAGACACAAAAATATCAAATTTCGGGTTTTATTAATTTTTCGCCTATAAAAAAAAAAGGAAAAACTGAAACATTCGGAAACAATTACTTTTTTTAATTTTTACTCCTGTTTTTCTTATGGTTGGTAGATTTACTTCTTTTTACAGATTTACAAATCTATCTATAACATGATATAAGATAGGACAAATGACGAATAACGAATAATTTTACGAACTGCATAAGTAATTTGGAAATGTTCGTGTTGCGTGTACCTACGCCACCTAGATAGATAGCGAATAGGCAGTGAACGTAGGTAGGAATAGTCAACCACAGACGACGTTTCCTTGAAATTAAAAAAAAACTACAGGGACTATAGATTTTTGATATAGGTAGGAGGTACGGTCAGCCAAAAAAAGGTGTTTCCTTGAAGATTAAAATAGCAAATACAGGAAACTAATTCAGTTGTCAATGTCGTCGGTTAACATCTTAACCTTTTAAGATGCTGCCTCTGTATATGTGCCTCGATAGATATTTTGGAGTTTTTGTAGACATACCATAATATTTTAATTACATCGCATAGTTGGAATAAGGAAGTATAAATTGTCCTTGTACTGACTTATAAAACGCTAAGCGGGTTAAGTTAATATTGCTCTCGCCTACGATTATAGTGCTAGCAGGTTATTCACACGTGGCCTCTAATCGGATGTGCCTCGTTATTTTTCGAATGCTATATTAATGCAGGTGCATTGTTACGTCCCCGCCTACTTTCGCTACATTGTTCTTTTTGCATGTGCCTTTGTTCCGTACACCTGGACGTCTTCTTGTGACTGTAAAACTTTATTGTTTTCGATTGGAATACAAAGAGCTGTTTACTGTAATAGTCTGTTCGCATCGCTCTTAACTCTTTATGCGGTCGGTAATGAGCACAATTCACTGTGGTTTTTTTTTTTAATTTTCTTTGAACGTTTTCGTTATTGCATTTTTATTCAAATACATTATATATGTTTACGATTGCGATTCCATCGGCACTCATATAGTAATAGGTTATCTGTGAAATAAATACCTACTCGAATGAAGGACGTAACCCATCCAATGCGATAATGAGTGATAATAAATGTGAACCTATCTAATTAATATAGTATGTGGATGATACAGATACATAATTTTAATAATTAATTACATTATATGTACATTACATTAATTTAATGTTACAGATAATTATATTATAATAATTAATCTACTCTTGTTGTTATTTCAAGGTCGTATCCGGCCCATCTCCAATTTAATTTTTGTGCATGAAGAGCAACGTCTATTGATTTTGTCTTGGATCGTATGTTTGCATATCTTATTTTATGTATTTTCTTTTAATATAACACACTGCGTTACATACCCCTTTGGCATGTAGTTATTTTATTTTATTGGTAAACTTCCATGTTTGGCACGAATAAGTTAAACATGGGATAACAGACGTGTCCATAACTTTCTGTTTTAACTGTATTAGCGTATTACTTTTGAACACTTCATTAAAATCCCAGTATGAACACCACTTATTTTGATTCTCCTCTTTACTTCCAACACATTATTTTTTCTATCAAATGCCATTTGTTTACCCAAACATATATATGTAATGCTCTACCTGTTCCAAGGTTTCATTACCTATTTTTATATATTTTTGTGTGGTTTGTCATAGTATTAGTTTTGTCATGTTCATTTCGAATCCTACCTGTCGGCTAACTGCATAGATCGGCAATCATTTATCTGAGAGCTCGTTTCCTATAACAAAACTAAGCTGTCTGCGAATCGCAGATGACTTAAATATTTATCTTGGGTAAATTTCTTCCATTCAAGTTTAATTATGAATCTTCCAAAGACAACAATAAAAAGGTTTGGGGTTAGGGAGTCGCCTCGGGCCACGTTTCGTAGTGGAAAGAAGAGGGGGTTTTTATCCACTACGAAGCGTGGCCCGATGGATTTAGCTTGACTACTGGTGCATTTATTATATATATTAGTATCCCTAAGTAGTCCGACTCTATGTCTTGAGCTTTCAGAGTCTTCTATATGCTTGAGCGCGCGATAGTGTCGAAAGCTTTTTGATGATCAATGAATGCAATGTACAAAGCAGTTTGGTGCTCCTAGTGTTTTTCAATTATTAGTTCCAGCGTATGAATGTGGTGTCAGGTCTGGAAAAGACAAGCCTTTTATAAAACTTGTTTGATCAATGGGTAGCTTTTTTACAAGTAATGTGCTCATTCTTTTGTTGAAAATAGTAGCAAAAAGCCTATATAAATTGGGCAACAAACTTATAGGTATGTAGTTACCGATGTTCTTAGGGTCACCTATTTTATGAAGCAATATAATATTAGACTCAGAGCATAGTGTGGGTATAACAAAAGTTTTCATTATCATGTTGAACAATTTTGCTGGTAACGAAGGTAATATGGCGTGGGTATTCTTTACGGTCTTATTAGTAAACCTTATCGGCCTCCGGAATTTTGTCTGGTTTTAGTTTTTGTATTGCCTCTACAATCTCTTCAAACTCTATTGGCTCTATTCGACGAATAGGTCTTGTGTATACATCGGATTGGTTGTTACGAGTGTTGTGCTTGTCTGTGGTGACCGACTTTTTATATCACCGACTGGTGATACGACTTTAAGAATTGATTACAAAAAGCGCTAAATTTCATGTTCCAAGCTGGCGGGTCACCGAAGAAGATTATGACTAATACTTTCCAAAGGTATTATTATTCAAGCACTCACAACCCGATGACATATATACATAGCAGCTCTACAGTTTAACTTACAATGATGGGACACTATCATCCCATGAATGAGTAATTGAAATAAGTCATGCTTTAAAAATAAATATATATAACGTTAGAAAAATACATAAAAACATATTTCGGTACTAATTGCATTTCACTTACATTATGAAACAGTTGATTTTTTTAAAGTTATTTATTAAAAAAAAATCATTAGAAATAAGTGTAGTGTTTGACATATAAACACATTCGATTATTAACTATGGATTCGCTCGTCCTCATTTGCAGTTGGTCAACTACTACAAATTTAAACAAGAAAATCCAAAATTCTACGAAGGCGTCTATCCTCTAGATCTGCGTCAAATTGGAGATGAGAACATCGTAGCAGTTCCACCGTACCGTGACCAGGAAGGCAGAAGACTGCTCATTTATCGCATTGGTAAAGAAATATAATAATTAATAAACATAAATAAATTATAATGTATATAATTAAGATAATAAAGAGTATTTTATCTCCAGCATATCTGCATGGTATGGGTTTTTATGGATAAATGTGGTATCGTCAGAAAAGTCTTGATGCGAATCTTGCCTTGTCATAATTTTGCATGTTTTTCGGCGATAGTCATTTTATAGATTATTCGATAAGTTAATTTATAAGTAGTATTAAAATGTTAAATCCTCAGAGTAGTTATATTTAA
This sequence comes from Eumeta japonica, assembly GCA_005406025.1. Taxonomy (NCBI): domain Eukaryota; kingdom Metazoa; phylum Arthropoda; class Insecta; order Lepidoptera; family Psychidae; genus Eumeta; species Eumeta japonica. Next base: position 964,348 of record BGZK01000020.1, read on the forward strand.
CGCCAGAGGTCATTTGTTTATTTTTTTGCTTTCTATAAACGAATGTGGTTATCAGTGAAATATCGATTATTATTATTGATATTTGACTCTCAACAACATCACCGCCACACAGCCACAATCAGTAAATCCATTTTTACGTCATCTATATCATAGACATTAACCAGTAGTGTAGTATTAGTCTGAGATCCGGCATAAGAAAAAACGTACTCTCATATGTTAATTGAGGCAAATGTTTTAAAAGCAGATTACAGTATTTTAAATTTATAAGAACAATGTCTACCACCGTAGTCCTGATGCTATTAACATTAATTACTTAATATTTTTTTTATGTAGGCTGTAAATAATTTCACCATAACTGCTACTTATAAATATATTATTTGTAGCTGTTACAGTCATAAAGGTCGCTGCCTATTGTAACAAGGTGTGATACATCATATCGGAAAGTTTGGTACTTGTGATGTGTAATTAACATAAGAAGGAAAAATTAATTATTAATTGATGAGGGTACATTTTTTTAATGGCGGATCTTAAACCATATCACCAACACAACCGGTTAGTAACACAAATCTTTCATAGCTTTCTCGCATCCTCGTATCGCATTCCCGAAATTGCTAATTTGTCGTTATTACTTGCACTTTCTGTTAGTGTAGATAATATGACCTTTTGGATCCAGTAATCTGTTCGAGACCGATCACAAGTCACACACGTGGTGACACAGTGATGTAATCCATCGAGCTCTTTACCTCACTATCTCGTGACCGCCGTAATTAATTTCATATATTATACCACTGATTACATTGCGCCGGTGCCGATTATATTTACACAGAAACGATACTATCACTATCTTTCTTTTGCACTCTGTTAATATTATAAGCTCGGGAGTGAAGCAAAGTTTATTATAATTTAATTAAATAAATGATAATCACTATAGTACAACGCACGTAATTCTGCCGCTACAAAGTTAGTCACGAATGCGTCGCAAAGGCGTAAAATGGAAACGCGGGGGAGATGAAGGAAGGGACGGGGAGCGTCGATTCTGCGCATTGCATCTTTCGCAGGCAAATCAGAGCGGCAGAGTTTCGTGCGTTGTACTGTACATTTGTAAGTATCGATATCGTATTTAGAAAATAGCTTTACTGGTTCTTTCTTACTGCAGCCGTATTTCTCACAAATGCATTGATATTTTTTGTAACGCATTCGTATTTTCCATTTATCCCATTAAACACTCCGCGCTTCAATTGCTAGATGTAAATTTAATATAATCAACAGAATCACGATGAAATAATAGGTATTGTGAAATGGTCGTTACAGGTTGTTGGAATCCGAAAACTATCGCCGTGGAGGAATTATTCAAAGCGACCCTACTGGTCTTGGAGCTGGGCGTGTTGGAGCCGCGCGTGCAGGTGCTAGGGGGTACCGCCATATTTGACCTGGACAGCATAGGGATCCAGCATGTGTGCCAGGTCACGACGGCTGTGGCGTCAAAAATCGTGAAACTTATGGTGGTACGTCAAAAAGATTTTAATCTCCGTAATTTATACATAATGCGAATTATTGATGGGACATAAATAGATGGTAGAAAATGTATAAAAAGTTGTCGGACTATCTATTGTTTAAAGTTTAAACCTGCGCGTCACATGTTCTACAAAATGGAACAAATAAAATTTTCACGAAATAATTTAACTCGTCCAGTCTTCAACCTTCGAATCGTTTAATTACTAACAATAACAAAAAAAAAAATGTGGCTAAATATCAAAGTGTTACTAAAATTCAGTAAATAACAAATTTAAAATCCGAACAAGTATGATTGAAATTCGCGCATTCAGAGTTCCGTACAATGTAACGTATAAGAATAAACCGGGCCGAATCGCTAATATTACGAAATATATCGATTATCACGAATTATAAATAGTAGCGACGCGTTGTTGCCAATATTTGGAATGACACCTATAATATATCGCCGCTTTTTCAGTCGAGCTTCCCCGCCATCACGCACTCCATCCACGTCATCAATCATTCGTGGGTAGTCGACAAGATGTACGCGATATTTAAACCCCTGCTGAACGCGCGCATGACGTCCCGGATATACTTCCACGGCAGCGATGTGACGTCCCTGCATAAACACATCCACCCGGAGCACCTGCCGAAGCGCTACGGCGGCGTCTGGCCGGACTACTCGTACACCGTGTGGCTGGAGTCGCTGCGCAAGAACGCCCAAGTGGCCAAAGAGATGATCTCTTGCGGATACAAGTTCAGGGAAGAAGAGCTCAGCCCCGATGTCGTGATGCAGCTCAAGGAAGAAGGCGTTAAGTTGGCTTGAAGGGGAGGTTTATTAATTGCAATAAAAATAATGATTACATGAATAGATATCTCAGTTCTGTACAAAACTATCCGTTGATATTAAAATGTAGTATACGTTGCGTTTTTATACTACGTGTGTAAAAACGTATTGTACTATTATTGTACTATTAAAATAATCTGCCTTATTCAGAATCCTTATTTAAAAAATCGTTCAACGGTAGTTTAACTAAACACTGTTTACTTCTTAAACAGCTGTTTAGGCATTAAGCAATTAAGAATGTCACTTAGACTGCAGTCTAACTAAAACAGTGTTTAAGCGTTATAATGACAACATTCTGATCAAAAACTGTTTTAAAAATATTTAGTTTCTGGCATTCAAGTAATGAAAAGTATGTATTTATATAATTACACAAACATATATGTATATATATATATAAAATTTATATTTATTGAAACATTTGTGAAATTCTTTAATTTCAGATAATTCTTCCATTATGAATGCACTTCGAATTAATAATTCGCAATTTATAGAAATCAATCTTTAACTTGATGACAAAAACACGATAATCAAATGTCACTTTTGACAACCTACGTCAAATATTCAGTAAAACAACCCTTAAACCACCGTTAAACAGCCTTTGCCTTAAACGAATTTAGACGAGGTTTAAACAGTGTTCATAAATTAAAAAAGATTTCTGAATAGACTTTTTTATAAACTCGTGTTAAACTGTTGTCTAAGCACGTTTTAAAGTTAGACTAGCGACTCTGAATAAGACAGATTGTATTTTACTGAGCTGTAAAATTAAACAATGAATATGTGTTTATGCATTTAAAATATTTTCTTATTGATAAAGTTGTATGAAACAAACGACGCATTTTTTGGCGTTTTCAAGTTTTTCATAAAAGTTGTAAGTACTATTTAATTTTAAGCAATTAAGTTTTTATTTTTAAGTGGACGGTAACATTTTTAATAAGAATCACGTTTAGTTTTGTAAGAAATATAAAGCAGTTTAAATAAGTTAACCTCTATAATTTTAAGCATTTAAGTTTTGTTTAAGGTTTTTCGATATTGCTGCATCATTAAAATGATGTATACTTTTATTACTTGTTGTCTCATAGAGAGCTTTGCTAATGCCAAATAGAATTATATTCTTATGTGACCAACTATATGTAATAAAATATCTGTTATATTATGTAAATGTTTAATGTCGTTAATGGTTTGTTATATCAACATGAATTTTTCATCATAATTTATATCAATTTCAGAATTTTTGGTCCAGTAACTCCCCACTATATATAATGATTTGGATATGTAAAAAGAGAGAAAAGCATCTAAATAAAATATCAACTTCATGTATACTGATAGCATTTTTTTATAATTAAGGACCTATTAACGTGCCACGTGCTGTTTTGTGTTGCTACAGAATTATATTTTTAAGGTATTTTTATGGGTTAAGTAATTTAGGATGTATTTTTCTGTGATGGTCTAACTGACATACGCACAGACAATCGGACAATATAGTGAGAGCAGTAGATATCGATTCAAGGACGGAGTCTTAAAAAGTATGCGATAATTTGAAAAATTTATAAAGTCACGTTCACAAATCTGTAAAGCTGATTCTTCACTTGCGCGCAAACATTCACCAAGATGCTCGTGCATGAAAAGACGTTTATATATATTTCAACAAATTTTCCGCTTCGATCTCTTGCATATTGCGTACATTGGTTCGTAAATATCTGGTTTTTGAGAAAACGAAAACTCGTAAACCGAAAATGTGTTACATGGTTTTCGCGTTTATAGCATTAAGCAACTTCGCTATCGAAGACAATTGGCTTCGTTTTCAATTACTTTATGCTAATTGTATCTTAAATTATGATTTTTGTAAACAATAGTGCAGGGGAAAGAAAGAATAAAAAAAACATTGCCTTAATTGCATTTTATTAGAAAATTATCTTAATAATGTCTACAATTCGAGATTAAAAATGTGCAATAATACATAATCATTGTGCAACAATACAGATTTTTGTTCAAACATAAGTCAAGAAGTACTTGAAGCAAATTGAAATTGAAAATTAAGAAAACTCTAATACATAATTATTTCTTAAAAATAAAAAAAAAACATAGTTAAATAAATAAAAACAAAACGTACAGTTTAAAATTATTGTTGATCTTTAAATATGCCAAGAGGCCATTAAATAGATAGCTTCAATTAGCAAAGTTGAAGGAAAATGCGTTAGTCCTACAAAAATTACGTAAGAATGTTGACGTACATGTGGGACAATTTAAATTCTTTAGTTTAGCATTAAAATTATCTATAATTTTAAATAAATTGTTATCTCATTGAGAACCTTGCTAATATCAAATACAAACAAATTTGTATATAACGAATTATACACACGCAATATTAATATTTGTAATATTATGTAAAATTTTAATATCATTAAAATTTGTTTCATTAACATGAATGATTGTTTGGACTGTAAGATCTATCAGTAACATTTTATTAATTTTTAATACATATTTTAATACATAATCATTTAACTATTGTAAATATAACATGGTTTTTTTTAATCACTTCTTTTATCTATAAGTATATATTTTAGGATTGGTTTTGAAAATATTAGGGACTTTTATAAAATTTACGTCTTAGTAAGGTAGCGCTTTAATTATATATATAAATATACACATTTGTACAAATGTAAATTGATTTATTATTATAGTATAAACTGACAAGGAATTTACTAAAAACTGAGGTCACAAACATAACATTAAATAATACGTATTCTAATGCTAATACTAGTAGAGAGTGGACGCGAATCGATAAATAATATTCAGCGATAAGCTTTCGTCTGTGTAATAGCAGTGACCGAAGCGCCATGCACGGGGAATGTATTTAAACAGGAAAACGCTTGACCATTACAATAGGGTAAAGCTGTTAAATACGTCTTTCTAAAAATATAATTAAGGAAGCGTGCGCACGTGAAAGATCAGCTTAACACTAGTTTAACTTCTGATAGGATTTTAAGTTAAATTATATAGGAGACCTTGATTGATATATATCGTTCTTTATTTGTTCATATCACACTTCGCAGAAAACGAATGTTAATATTTAGGCATAAGTGCTAAGTCGTATCGTCAGAGACGAATAAAAAAAAATGGGAACAACTTAAATATAAATAGGAATATTGTTTAACAATCACTAACATACATACATTTCGTAGTTCGTAGACTAGCTGCCTTATTCAGAATCCTTATTTAAAACATCGTTCAAAGGTAGTTTAACTAAACACTGTTTACTTCTTAAACAGCTGTTTAGGCATTAAGCAATTAAGAATGTCACTTAGACTGCAGTCTAACTAAAACAGTGTTTAAGCGTTATAATGGCAACATTCTGATCGGAAAATGTTTTAAAAATATTTAGTATCTGGCATCCAAGTAATGAAAAGTGTGTACTTATATAATTACACACACACACACACATATATATATATGAAATCTATATTTATTGAAACATTTGTGAAATTCTTTAATTTCAGTTAATTCTTCCATTATGAATGCACTTCGAATTGATAATTCGCAATTTATAGAAATCAATCTTTAACTTGATGACAAAAACACGATAATCAAATGTCACTTTTGACAACCTACCTCAAATATTCAGTAAAACAATCCTTAAACCACCGTTAAACAGCCTTTGCCTTAAACGAGCTTAGACGAGGTTTAAACAGTGTTCATAAATTAAACAAGATTTCTGAATAGACTTTTTTGCAAACTCGCGTTAAACTGTTATCTAAGCACGTTTTAACGTTAGACTAGTGGCTCTGAATAAGACAGCTCTAGGCCTTTGACTCGATTCGACACTATAGTTGTAGTGTTAGAATAAGATGAGACTAATCAGTCTTCCAGAAATGCTATCTTGTGCTGTAATTAGACTACTTTTACGACTAAGACTCGACTTAAGCGTTTAGTGACACTATTGCCAAATTTTTATTAGATATTCGTATTGTTGTAACATTTTTTTTTTCTTTTTTTAATGAATCTAATCAACAGATCTTCCGATGTAAAACGTAAAGGAAAATGGCCGAACTTGTATTCGCAATGAATTCGTACGCAAGTAATCTAGATCTGTAGCAGTATTTCCTAAAACGCGAAACTCATCAAAATCGATTTAAGTAAAAAGTGTGTTTTAGTGCTATTAAGGATCTACACTTGGGCACATATTAAGTTAATGCATATTATAATTCTTATTAAAGATAGCCTAATCTTTGAATTTGCATTAAATTACATCAGTTTTTGTAAGAAAAATTTCTCAACTATTTGTTTAAAACATGTACGGTTTGTACGCTATTTAGATATTGAAGTCAGCGGTTTTGTGTACAATATCTTTATTTATATTAACATAGTCAAGTCGGACTAAGTTAATTTTCTATTCCATGCTTTCTTGAACTTCCTCGTCATCAATCATAAGCCGAAAAGTAACATTTTGGTTAATTTTAAAGTAAGAGGTGATGGTATTGGGGGTGGTTGATATTAACAGTAGGCTAATTAATACAGAAATTTCAATTATGGTTACTTAATGTGATTTCTATGTGTCCAGTGGGTTTCACCAATAAGTTACGTTTTCTAAGTCGTAAATACGAAATCACCTATTTTCCACTGATGTTTTTTTCCTTGCACTATCTCTTATACTTTTTCTCTCATACTTAAGTATAATTTTGTACCAAAAAACTACCTGTCGCTAAACGTGATACATACTTTTTTCGTATTGTGTTTGACGATTTCATAAAAAAGTTTTTGGTGGAACCCGGCGTTTATTGTTATAAATTGAGTACATTAAGTAAGAATTATTATTATGTATTTATTTTATTACCATTTTTGTGTCAGATCTCTATTTTTAGGTATATTATAAATGTAGTTTCATGTAAAATTTCCAATTTTTTATAACATAAAAAGGATAAAACTGTTTTTTCTTTAAGGTCTAGGGCATTTAAAATTATACTTTGTACGATCAGATAAGAAACATTTTAATATCGCTTACTTCATTTTATTTGTGTTTTCAGAAAACATATATTAATTACATAGATTATTAAAATAAAAAGAGAAACTATATTTGCTTTTATTACGTGTCTCTTAATTAAAACAATAAGGGGTTTAGGTAAATTGACTAATATTAATATAGCGGGAATCAGGGTATAACTTGACAATCGAATTTCATACTTCTTTTTGTAATGGTTAAGGGTTTTCAATATTGGGTGGTGTATTTTTTTATATTAGTAAGTACTAAAGTTTTATTGTAATAAGTTAGTATAAGTTGCAGCTAAGCTGTTGTTTGTTTTAAGAAAAAATGTCGTCAAACACCTGTGATAAAATGTGGAATTGTTGCATACGACATACCACTGCGTAGAGTAGAATATAAAAATTGGTTTTTAATATAATTGATTTTGTGCAGAATAAAATTTATAATAACAGTAAAAAGCTTTTTAATTTTTTGTCAAAAATCTAGCTAATTTCAAACAGAACTGTGGGTTCCGTACAAACCTATTTATTTATGTAGATATTTTATACGTCAAAAGTCAGTATGATTTTTGTGTTTTCGATACCGATACTAAAGAGATATTGTCTCTGGGATTCCGAAATTTTGAATTCATTTATAAACATCCCAACTTTTAATAATCTTGAGTTTTTATAGCGAAAGTTAAAAAAAATGTTATTCCAAGATTGGTCTGTCTAGATTTATACTTCAATGAATTATAAGTGTAAGTTTGTAATCACAAAACTTTTTTTTCCTATTAACCACAAATTAATGATTTTCAAATTTTTTTCGATAGCTTGTGCTGTGAGACCTTCTTTCGTACCGAATTTCATGATTCTAACTCAATGGAAAGTATAGTATAGGTTTTAATTTACTAGCTATTTTCAAAATGTGAGGCATAAATGGCTGTATTTTAAATGTCATATTTGATTACGTTGACTCGGATTCTTGACTTTACTACAGCTCCAAGGTACATACAACAAGCCAAAACTAATAAATTTATAATATTTAACTTACAATTAACAAGTACATTGAAAAATGCAAAATCCATTCGAAAGTATACCAAAAACATTTTCTATTATTCCACTAGGTCTATAAAATCTATAGTTGTTGTTATTTGCTTTTATATTTATGGTCTTCTCTTAAAGAAAATGTTCCACCTGTAAACGGGGCAAATATATGTACAAACATATTATATACAGAGGTGCCGGTTACGGTAACGGTAACAGTAACGCGAGTTCAATGATTTTTTCCCATCCATCTTAGAAAATGTCAACTTACATGTGTATCTATGTACGTACATACATAATATATGTGCATACTTACATACAGAGGTGCCGTTTACGATAACGGTAACAGTGACGCGAGTTCAATGATTTTTCCCATTTCAAAAATACCCAACGCGACTAAAGAAGTTTTGACTTCATTAAAAGACGAATGTCAATAAAAAAATATGCTAACGCCATATGGCCAAGAAATTGAGCAGATAGCAAAAAAGACGACATATTATTTAAAGATGCTTTGAACAATTGTAAGGAAATAATGATTTCTACTGTAATGACTATACAACTAAGCTATAATAACTTTTACAAATAAAAGTTATTTCAATGCAAAAAGATATTCTAAGCACTTTAAATTATCATCATAATTTTAATAACGAAATTGCTAAATAATAAAGGGCACATACATTAAAATAATCAACTTTCAATTTGTCGTAAAATATTCAACATGTTTCAGGTATAATTATATTATGTATATTCGCCAAACGCTTGATGAGAAATCGCACAATCATATTGTAAATCAACAGCCTTCTTTAGCTAAAAATCGTTCCTGAGGTATAATGGAGTGTCTCATTACTGAGTTTTTCTTTTAAGCGCCATTGCAATGATATCCAAAAATTTGCAATAAATTTCTTCTGACATTCTCAGATAGTGTCTATAATCATTTGGTTCTAAAAGTAATTCCTGCACGAGGTTTGTATACGAAAGTTTATTCTTATACTACAACCATTTTCTTGTCCATCCTTTAGGTTCTTTTTTTTCTTCAGAAGATAATAATCAGCTATTCTAAAAGAACACCAATATTCTTCAATCACCATCGCGGTCAATAGTCAGTAGCTTCAATACGAAGCACTGAATTGGTTCCAATGTGGCTCGCGACCTGCAATATTGTTAGCACCTTGAAGGCACGCCAATTTACTTGTCGTCTGTCGCACCACGACGATAGTGACTCGTAATTTTTTACATCGGCAACGTGCTTGCGGCTTAACAATCACATAAATGGCGGGAAGGTTATATGTAAGGTTCTATTGCGTTTTATAGAGACAGACCATACTTTGCCGCTTTTATAGCTCGATTGATTCTTGTAAAGGGTCTAACGCCCCAACGTTGTTCATTAGAGAAAAGAATGAAATCATTTTCAAACAGACAAAAAGCGCCTACGCACTTTCATCGCAAGAAAAAGTATAACCGCCGTCACATGTTGGTGGTAAATTTATTTTCACTCTCATAACGCCTACAAAATATTTCAACGCTATTTTTCTCATTTGCAGTACAATTTCAGCAAAGATGCAGTAACATCTCTTTTGCTTATTTTCATTGACGTTAGAAAATATATCATCAATTTTTCATTTCGTCGACGCCGTCAAAACTTTTTAACTTGAGTTAACTAAAGCAATCGATCCGTATAGTTTACTTCGAAGAAAACGTTAAACTACAGATCTCGTGGACACTGTCACCGCATTAACAGCCCCTAAGACTCGTTGAACCAGCGCAGAGACATTAAGGATCAAAGCATCTTGATCTGAAACATGAACATTGTGGGAGGATGTGCTTCAGCGATTAGGGAATAAAAAAGCTGTTATAATAAAAAAAAGACGGCTGGAATGAAGTTACTTTCGCTATTTCTAAATATATTTTATGAATTGAATTATAACAATCAAATTAATTAAAACATTTGAAAGGAGTTAAATATATAACAATTATATAAGTGAATAAATAGTAAGAAATATTTGTACGTTGTAAATAAACATTTTTTTTAGTAATTATTAACAATCTAAAGAAAAGTACTAAACAGCGCCCGTCTGCTTTATTTATTAAAAACTTTGTTAAGTTAGTCAATTATCTAATTAGGAAATGAACAATAAATATCCCTTTCATATATTTGCATAAGTATAAATTATTGAAAATTTAAAATTCTCCAGAAATGAAAAAAATCCAAGAGTTTGATTTAATTTTTTAGAAACAAAAAAGGAATTATAAATTATATACAAGCACATGCACAACCTTTGAAAGTACTGAAGAATATAACAAAAAGAATAATTCCTTCATTCTTAGGTAATAAAATATTACAATAAAAATTATAATTAATATTTTATTATTGATTACCATAAAAAAATATAACACAAAAAAAAAAAAAACCAACGTCACTGTGTTTTCCAGGCTGTCTCACCAATCCAAGTACTGACCGCGCCCGATGTTGCTTAACCTCGATGATCTAACGAGAACCTGTATGCACCTGTATGAACCTGTATGCACCTGTATGAACCTGTATTCAGCCTGGTATGGACGTTGTAAAACAAGTTTCTAAAAGTTACGAGTACGAGGAGCTTTTGAAATGTTAAGGCATGAGAGGTCAGAATTTTTCATTGCGGTTACACTTTTTTTCGTGTGGTTTGCATTCGCCGAGCGCCAGAGTGTAACGTGCGATAAGGAACTTCTTCCAAAAATCAGAACCGATTCGATATTGATTTTAAACATTTTCTTTGTGACTTCTATTTATATTATAACGGACCGTTATCTTAAAATGAACAGAAATAATATTGCCCAAAAAATATGTACTCAATTTTAGCACAATGACATTATCAACAAAAAGAAACTCTTGTCCTTGCGCAGTTCGGTCGAAAACAAAATGTAAATAAGCCGCGATGAATTCAGACACAGCGCAACTCGAGACCGCGCGCGGCGGCCGTTAACCCCTTTCAGGTCGGCGTCTCTCCTTTAAAGATTCAACTTCGCCGTGTGTAGTTCCCGTACTTTGCCAATTCGTCCGCCTAATTCGGAAAAAGGGCGCGCGTCCCTATTCCTGCGCAGATGGGCTCCGCTTCCGGCGCGCCCTCGGGGTCGACAACTCGCGCTTCTTGACCCTTTTTTGGAGCTCTCGTATATATGGAGTACTGAACTTTATTGATGCTTAGGTTTCTTAGATATTGTATAATTTATTACGCGTAAGATCTTGTTGTAACCCGCTCCGATTTCCAGTAAATAAAATATGGCTCTTCCGCAATACGCAAATTAAAATAACTTCGAACAAAATAATTTTTTTTTATTTCGGTTCACTCTCGACTATCTATTTTAATAGTAAATCAATGTAGTTAAGGGTTCTCTGTTTTTATCGAATTCTTATTGATTAAAATCGGCAATGTACATGATTAAAAGCGAAGGTATGTTTAAAAACTTAATTTTTAGACTAGTATTGGAGAAAAGAATCTAATGATGAAATCACTGGTTTTTTATAGACGTACGCACAAACAATGTGAAGTGACGGTGAAAAATGTAAAAGTTTTATAATTATTTGAAAAAATAGCAAAAAACTGCTAAAATACGTCCATTTAGGGATTTTTAAAAGTTTTTTAAAGAACCTATTTAGTTCTTTCTTTTTTTAAGTTTCTGATTTTCATATTGAAGATTGACTTAACAATTCGTAATTTTTTTTCATTTTTTGAAGATAATAATTTTGTTGTTTAAATTCTACATACGACTTGCGCGAGCTGTGCACGGAAATAATGATATTGGTTTAAAGTTACTTTTAATAATTTTAATGTCAACAGTTTTTATTGGAACCAATTAAAGTATTTTTATTTTTAAAATTAGGAATAATTTATGATTTATGTGTACCTAGTTAATAAATATTGTTTTGGCGCCGATTTTAGTTTTTTTACTGATCTAAAAAAAGTTCTCGATTCGCCTGTATTTTATTTTTGTGTGTGTTACGCGATATATTCATCAATCGTGAACCGTTCTCGTAAATAATTTTTTTGTTGGAAGGTGTACACTTGCGAGGTGGTACCATAATCACGAAATCAGGATCTGATTATGGAATCTCGGGAAGACACGTATAACGTCTTTGGGCTTTTTCTAGTTATTAAGGTGTTTGCGACTGGGAGCCATCACATCATGCTACTGAGCTAATGAAGGAAACCACAACAATTCTTAATGGTTAGAAGTTGAAGAACAATACAGCGATTAATTTCTAACTTTTAGCGAATCCTTCGAGTTTGGTATTATTTGATTTGTGTTGACGGGTTTTGTATAATAAATTGGTATCGAGGATCTGATGATCTAGCCAGGAAGTGGACAGTGTAACTTTTTAGGAGTTACTAATGAACTCCTCGTGTTTGGGTTTATTCGCTTTTGTGACGAGTCTTATACATTACGTTTTGTAACGAAGGTCTGATGATGCAAGCAGGAGGTGGATAGTGGAAGTCTTTAGGGGCTACTTAGCAAACTTTTCGTCTTCAGGCCGATTCGTTTTGTTTTGATGAATTTTTACATTACATTTCGTAATGAGGTTGTGATGATGAAACCGCGATGTGCATAGTGCAACCTTCAGGGGTTGCTAGTCAACACCTCGACTTTGGTTCATTTGTTTGGTTTTGATGAGTCTTTTACATCGCATATTGCAACGAGCATCAACAAAATATGACATTATCCAAAAGTAAATTAAAAATAAAGTAAACTTTTTAAAAAAATAAAATAAAAATTGACTTGAAAAATCCTTAAATTGAAATATAAACAGATAAAATTGGTATTAATTAAATATTCACAATACCTACTTTATGATTTTGTTTTGAGTCGGTGACAGCCGAGACAAGTTTCAGATAACATAAAACATTTACAGTACAATTTAGTTAATACAATCGCAAAATATTACCAACTCTTTTTTAACTGTCGAATGCAAATCATTAATTCCAAGACCGACCTGAAGATGATAGCGCGTGAGGCAGGAAGGGCGCAAAAACTTGCATTGGCTGGCACCGACTCCAAGAAAAAATAAAAGATTAAACAGTTAGGGTGAATATTTAATTAATAATAAATTTATGTCTTAATTTTTTTGTAGACTTTGTGTTATAAATAATTACTGATAACTTTTTAGTTTGTTTTTTTTTTATTATCATATTTATTTTATTCCTTTTGTTATTGAGTTCATTTTGAATGTACCTGAAGATCGTGTAGAACACAATCTGTGATTTTTTTTAATTTGCCTGGTTTTGTAATTAATTAGGCATCCGATGTAAACTCAGTGCATTATTATTGTAAAAATGTATTTGGTCCTAAGCTAAGAGTCATATTTCACACTAGCTGTATCTTCGATTTCGTAACGTGGTTTTATTTTGTGAACGTTTTTTAAAAGTCGATTAATATTCTGTGAGTCGATTTTGATGAAATAAAGTCTAGGTGTTACCCAAAATTACGCTCAAATTATTTGTTGAAATTTGTTTAGTAGGTGTGGAGATTAGAATCTTCAAACAGGCATGGAATTTTTTTAAAAAATATTGTTATTTTATTCTGTTACACTCTATACATCACCCGCATTCGATTTTTGGCAAATATTTTCAATGTACAGGCAACGGATTTGCAGTTTTTTACTATATATATATATATATATATATGGATATAAAAAATTTTAAAATTTTTCTATGAATGGTAGAGTTCTGTTGTGGTCAACTTGGATGTACTACGAAAATGAGGTAGCTCAACTGGATGCTACTCTCAGAAAATACGGGCGTGAAGTAACAGTGTCCACTGCTGTGTTTCACTCAGTGAGTGACAGTTCCGGTGGCCCACTTCCACCTGCATCACTTCCCTTCCATCAGTACCCTCTCCAAAAGATATCCTATTTCTATACAAGATATTGGCAACGCACTGGTGACACCTCTGAGGTTGTGAGGCTCCATGAACAGTGATGATCATCCACTGTCTAGTGGCTTGCACCCTACACCCTTGTTTGCTCTCTGAAAAAGCTTAAAAAATATCTTTATGTAACACATTCATACACCAATGAAATAGACAATTGACGTTATTAGTAGTAAATTAATAACATTTAATATTGTTTATTTAATAAATTAATAAATAAATAACACATATATTATGTGCGTCTGGTAGTTCGACCGTATTTATCGCGGCATCCTCCCTTAACGAGCGGCCTGACACTTCGAATATATCTTTAGATAAACAAACATAATTGGAGGTATTATTTAGTGCTATAGTTAGGGTTGTTTATTCACGAGGGACTCTTGAAAGGGTGTAAAGTATTGATTAAATTTCCATGTGTATGTTAACTGAAAAAGGTAAGAGGTTACAGTGATCACCGCAAAGGCAACAAAAATAAGAGAGGATTTTTAAACTTCTTTCGCAACGCTGTGATTTGAAACTCGATGAAACAAAAAGCGTCACTAAAAATAAATATATATCTATAGGATTTAAACTGAAGGAGAATAAGATAGAATGTAAGATGAGATGGAATGCCTACGAGAGAGTGAGATAGAATGTGAGAGAAAAATATATATATCCTTGTGTGTACTTAGGTATTGTGATTTATTGAAATTCAAAACATGGGGTTGGAATACTATGTAAAATGACATTTCAGCTTGGTACCAATATATTTAATAAAAAGTGTTTGTCGGTCACACGACCTGAAATGAAACTTCTTTAGCAAAATATGCAAGAATAGAGTTTGGGGTAAAAAAGAATGAAAAAGAAAGTAAATTATTGTTTTATTAATTACAACATCCTTATCATGACCAACAATTATTAAAAACGAAAATCAAAATGAGAACATTCGTACATTCCGTCTCTATCACACGTATATAACCTTCTTTTTCCACGTGGGCAGGAAAAGAAAATCTTTATCATTATTCTCTATTTGAGATGATTTAATGCCACTATCCAAAGGCAAATCCATTGTCAACTGCAAAAAAATGAGTTACAGGTATTGGGATCGATTTTAATAAGAAAATTGTTGTATAAAAGATTGCAGTAATGTTTAGTCAGATTCTAATTGTCAATTTACCGTTGACTTGTACCGTGTTCGTTTAACTATTAGAAACCACTGATATAATGGACAGTTTCATTACTATATTCCATTTATTGCATGTATTTTTTCTGATGATGCAATTAGTATTTACAATGCAAAAAAGGAAAACTAAGACGCGAGCATTGGACTTTGTTTTCAGACACGACGATACGATAAGGTAAACTAGCACTCATAAAACCTACAATAAAATATGTGAATCAAGACAAATTTTGAAATTCAAACTAAATTGATGTTAAAAGAACGAAGAACATGTTAAAATGTTGTAATTGTCAAATGGAGCACAAAAAAAAAACCTTGAGAATTTATGGAAAAATACTAATAAATTGAATCAGAAATCCAGTATCTTTGTGAGTGTCGCAAGTGCGCCTTTATCCGCACAAACAGCAAACTTGTTCCAAAAATTTTTTAAAACAGGGCCGTCACTAGGCCTTGCACGGCAGGTGTCTGAAGCCGAATGATTTATTGGATCGTACTGTAAATTTTACTACTAAAGAAGTGACAAAAGACAGTACAATATATGGTGCGAGGTAAGTTCGGTGATTAGATTTGACGATGTTAAGACCGCCGTGACTTGGGGGTCATGACGGTTGGTTCCGACATCGAACATCTGCAACATACGGGAGTCCACCTTCCGCTAGCCATTTCCATGTTATATTCGTTTTGTATTAGTCATTTCAAGTAGGAAGTTTGAACATGCCAACTTCTCAAGTAAGTACTTGAGAAGTTAAATGTTCCTGTCCTCGATTAAATTTCGATCATATTTTTACAAAGGAACACGTACTCTTACATCTATGACATATTTACAGTGGCTAAAGTATTCTATTATATGATAACGTCGTTCTTGTTGGCGATTTCAATCCCGAACATGTTGATTTTCCCTTGGACACTGCCGCTATCAATAACGAAATGGCACAAAATAGTAAGGAACTTATTACATGTTCACGCGAACGAAGTCACGGGAAAAAATTAGTGTACAAGAACCTAGTTAGATATGCAATTTTCTTATTAATTTTATGGCTAAATTAATTGGAACAGTGGTTTTCGAGTTGTAAGTGCACAAACGGGCAGCCAGATAAATAAACAAACAGAGCGACAGACTGGCTAAGAGAGGTTGTGTTTTATAATGAATACCAGACCATGAATTAGTGGAATATATCGGACCAAATGATATTTTTTTTTACAATTTAACTTTTTTTTACCTTCTTATAAAAGGTAATAATTTTTGTTCCGTTTTCTTTATTTTTAAATCAATATAGTTCATTCTCAATGCACTTCTATTATCATGGTGTGATATAGTATCTTATTATTATAAAAGTAAAAAAGGTTGGAAATTAATGAAATGTAAGAGGAAACATTAGATAGATAGAAAAGTGAGAAAGGAGATTAGGTTATATAGATAAATATCATGAAAGTCGTACATTGAGGAAAGTAGGCAAGAATTGTTTAAATAAAACTATTGAAAAAAAATGGCACAATGATCGTTAGAGATACGTAAAGAACGCTAGAAAGCCACGTTGTAGCGAGGGAGTAGAAACTACACAAATGAAGAAACGACTCACTCAACTTTAGAACAATTTTTCCTATGAAACTGAATAACAGCAAAGGACATAAAAAAAGTGTGCGTATATATCAGCGCACACGCGTAGGAAGTCAAAAGTCTTTAAGTGAAATAGCATTTTTATTTTATTTTATTTATAAGATATTAGGACAAATGAGGTACGGACAAAAGATTTATTCGTTTTAAATGAAAGTTATTTTAATAAATAGATAAATACAAATAGTTTAATAAAGTTTTTTGTTATTCTTATAAGTGTGATTATTATTAAATGTCGTTTATAATGATACATAGTTATTATTATACACTGCTATCAAAGTTTTATGGCAGCTAAAGTAAGAAACATATATTTTTCATTAAACATAATCATGATGGCAGAATATGGCGGGAAAATGTGAGGGGAAAACGTATCTTTTTTATGCCGCACTAAATTTTCCCCTAACGTTCCTGAAGAAGTTTAACTTCAATCATATTCATTAAAACTTATCTCAAACAATCTGAGTCGTTTCCAATAGGAATCTAAAATGACAAAACAGATAGAATTTATCATCTTATAGATTCTATCTGTTTTTTCGCTTTCGCTTCTGATCTCAGAAGCGAAAAAATGATGTAAAATTCAAGGTGTTATGTTGACTAAGCATTCAGAGTGAGGACAGACTCCACATTGAATTTACCGCATTTTCTGTTGGAACGTCGTGAAATGATTCTGTCTGAACTTCGTGGGCATTGCACCCGAAGGTTCTAATAAAAATTTTCATCCTACAAAGGCTTTGAAGTTTTCCATGTCTATAGAATTACACTAGTTTACAATCAATAATTTACTAGTACCTGTTGTCGGGAAAATGTTAACTGTTGTTGGCTGTACATGGTGTGCTGAGAACAAATATATAAGTGGAATTTATCGATTAGCTGTAGTTTTTGAGTGTCAGATATCTACGAGCAGAAAAAAAATAGATAAATATACTAAAAAAAATATATTAAAAAATCACACACGTACATCAAACATATGTAACAAAAATGATTAGGATCGTTTAAACAATATTTTCTTGAAGTAATCATGTTGCAGAATTTTTAAAAATTATTGTGATATAAATAAAACACGTGCGTTATCAACAAACAAAAACACTTAAATGATGAAAATTAACAATCTGCTGAAGTCTGCTGAGCTGCAGAGCTGCACAAAAAATTCTAAGGGTAGATTTGAAAATAACACGTCATAATAAAATAAAAACCATAACAAAATTCGCGGCAACAGATAAAAATTAAAATTATATAAATTAGTGTTAAACTATGATGGTTAAATAACACTATTCTATATATTTAGGAAACGCATTAGTAAATGGATGGTTAAGCAGATTCTCTTATTGTAATATAATCAAAATTATGCAATAAAATGTGGGTGAATAAGTTATAAAACGAATTGTGTTTATGTAAAAATGCTTAATTAACTAGAAGAAATTATTAAAACTTTGTAAAGCTTAGTAGTTAAATACTAAGAAAAGGAAAACTTAAGAAAAAACTTATACTCGTGTATATAAAAAATAAGCATAGCATAGCATATAAAAAAATCTTCAACAGAGGGACAGCCAACTAATTGATGGACGGCAATTCTTTTATATTTTCTTTAAATTTATTACCTAATTATTATATTTAACTAATTCGTATTTAATTAACAATGAAATACGAAATTAATCATAGCTTTAAATACATTTTTTATTTATATCAATATATATATAAAAATACACTTTGCGGTTGCCTGTCGTATGTTTAACATTGACGGCGTTCTTGAAGCAAAACGTCGTGATGTCGAATGTAAAATCGAATTTAAAAGTGATTTTAAAAGATTGTAACATATATATAGACAAAAAAATACGTAATCAGAACTATGTAAAGTTATAAAAAATGTACATCATTTTTCATTTTTTTTTATTTCAATATAATCGGTTACTGAAATAATTGTACATCCAAAAGCATAAATCTATTCACATTTATCGAGGAAAAATAGCTACCGAAGTCGAACGTCGTTGATTATGGTGCAAATAGTGAAATTAAAATTTTTTAAACAGAGCACAGCACAGACGAGCGGTCGTCTCATCGACGCGTTCTTGGATGCGTTCAAAAAGACAACAACCTTCCTCTTGACCCGGAACGGTTGCTCACCGAGTAAGAAAAAAAAATCGCCTTCGCGAAATTTACGACTGTCATTAAAAAAAAAACATAAACAATCCGGTACACACGTGGGTCCACCGCGGCCCGGGGTCAAAGCCCCGCGCCCAGTCACTGACTCCGCGTCTGTTACGCCCGCGCGGGGGGTGGGGGGTGTCCCCGTTCGCGCAACCCCTGCGACAGGTGGTATTTCCTCGTGAAGTTATTTTGTTCATTTGAAACATCGAGTCGGCCTAATGTTATGAGGTTTGTTAAATTAAAAATTCGTGTTATTAGGATCCAGTTTAGACTGTAGGTAAACGGGTGTGTGCGAGCTGTTGACGTTTTTTTTCCTCTCAAATACAAAACGAGAATGAAAAAGATTCTCTAGAATGAAACTTGGATAAAATTGAAGAAGAGAAAAATGATAATTTAAAATGCACAAGTATTTTCTCGCGACAGTTCGATAGAAATGTAAGGTTTTTTGGCCCCTTGCAAATGTGAACTGTCAATGTATGTGTAAGTCTGAACAAGTTTCTTTCGCATTTGCATGTCGAATATAGACGAAAGATGTCGAATTCCCTGTATACGTATAAATGTCGAGGCGTATTCTTGTACAACTACATACTATTTATTTTGCCTCGGTGAACTAAGGAAAGCGCCAAAATGGATATAAACATAAACACTGATTCGTCACTACTCTACCAGTTACTTCGTAAATGTTAATGACCAATAATCGCGTGCGCAAGAGTATAATAAGATCTGGTATTAAAAAAAAATGTACCCTCATCTGTTAATTGATTCAAATAATGCATTAAAGGCATATAACGATGTATGAGAACAATGTCAGTCACCGTAGTCATGCTATTATTAACATTAATTTCTTGATTTTTGACGTGACAACGTCTTAAATTAGGTTGCGGCTGGGAGTCACTTATGAAAAAGTGTAACGCTCGGTAACGTAACGATGAGTCACCGAACGAGAGAGAGGCCCGCCGAATGCCTTGCGTCTCTCTCTCCCACTCAACTATGATCGGTCTGCCGCGCGCGCAGCACTAGAGAATTAGTGCATAGCTTGCAAATGTATTGCAAGTTATTGTATGTATATTTGTATATAAATACGTATGTATGTGTAAAGGTAAAAATAAAATTTTGTTAATATGAAATTCAGTGCGAGATTCTTTGTATAAATTAATGTTTTAAATATAATTTTGTATAAATAAATGTTTTAAATTGTTACTATTATTTCATCCTTCTTCCTACTATACGAATGAATATTCACATTAAAATGATTTTACCATTCAAAGTCGTTGTCACGTAAAACTTTCGCCCGTATACCGACTTTACAGGCAACCAAATTTTTTTTTTGCGGAAATTCAAGAAATATACTTTTAAGTGCAAATAGAAGGTAAAAATAAAGACGTAATTTAAAAACATCAAACTACAAAAAATATTTTCTACGTTCAGATAGGTACATTGAACGTAATTGCGAAGAAAGAAAATAGATTATACCGTATTATTAAAATAAGAAAAATTCTATGCTGAGTGGGTACGGGAGCTGTCAGCTAATGACGCTCACGACGCCAAAAACAATAATGTCGCTGACCTTTATCTAAATTATTTCGGCTGCTAACAGAAGTGTTTTATTTTAAGCTACTCAAGATCATAGGAAACCCAACGGATACTTTTTCGAAAACAAGTGTCCGCCGCTCTGTCTTCGGGATAATTAAGTGGTTTGCGTTAAAACAAATTAGATTTGTATTTATGTTCATTAAATACGGAATATAATATTTCTAGGAGAGTGTTTATTTTTTGTAGTTTTGATCGCCTATTCGATTAAAAAGGGAATGGCGTTTGCTTCGTGTTTTAGACAACGTCGGCGAAATATTTTTAGACATTAATAATAATTAAGGATTTATAATTATTAGTTGGCCCAGACCGAGCACGGATTAACACTCATCAGATTAAAGTGATCCGTCTATGTAATTAATTTTTTTTAATGTAAATATATAATTTCTCGAAGGTGTTTTTTCGTCGATACATCATATCCACTTTAATACCGCGTCATAATTAATGATACAGAGTTAACTTTGAAGATTAAATTCACAACTAATGAATAAAAATAAACAGATATATTTAATTGATAATATTTCAGAATTATTTGCGCTCTTCCACTAGTCGTCAAAAATGTATCCATTCATTAACATAGTGAAATAAAATGTATACTATCTACATGACAAGGAATTTCAATTATTTGTAGACGATTGTGATGTGGTTGCTTTTTTTTTAGATAACTGTTTTAATAATTTGCTGTGTACGCAACACTAACGCCGCATAGTTTTCTTAACTTTGTAAGATTACTATTGTGATTGTGTAAAGAAAACTGAAGTTAAGTTTTGACTGAATTTGTTTGTGTTTGGAAGGAAATAACCGAGTTTCCTTCTAACAGAACGAAAAACACAAATATTAGACAAGTCTATTGAATTGTAGATCTGAATGTTACCATGTTAGCAGCTGATATCGGACTCCAAATGCCAATGGGGTTCAACAAATCACAGCACTGTCTATGAAATTTAGGATTGTTATCTATGCGGTGAAAGAATCAGGTTGTATATGAATGTTGAAATATCGGCGGCTTCTACAAGGTGCCGTCATATGAAACCGGTTGGTGAGGTAGTGTTCATTTTGCAATGGACGAAAATAGGCAATTACTTTTCTATTTGTAATTAAAAACCCTGTTTCTTTCTGTAAAAGTTTAAAGGTGTTTTTGATTTTGTTTTTCAGTACAACAATCAATATAAATTACATGTATGACAAAATTAATATACTTTTGCTAAGGGTAGTGTTATAAATCGTTTGAATATACAATAAAAAACAAATTATTTGAACTATGTTTTCGCATACAAAAATTTAAAGAAGTTTTTGTGGGGCAATATGTACACATTTTTAATAAAATTCCTGATGAAAAATTTGATCTTGTTTTTTTAGCACATTTAAATTGACCATTATAAGCAATTTAAAAAATCACTGTTAATGGTCATTTCCAGAACGAATCTGTATTTACACAACTTCCCCATTACTCCGTTGCCGTATTTATGTTTATTTTCTTGCTGTATATTTTCATCAATGTAAGTACCTTTTCAAGTATTCTCTGTTTAAGTGAACGATTTAATTTGATTTCATTGTTCAATACTTATCAACAAACGCAGCAATCTTGTTAAATTTCGCGTTCCCTCGGAGGATAAAATCGAGAAAATGGAGCGGCAGAATACACTTGTAATTAATTTTGGTTCGTCGGGTTTCTTACAGGATCCTTAATAATTGAGGCCTCTTCGATTTAATTACACTTAATATTGTAAATTTATCTAAAGTCAAAGTCAACAAACTCAGACCTTTTCCGCCTTATTTGACATTTGAAGAGCTCCGAGGTTCAGAGTGTGGGAAACGCTTCGGTTCACAGAGATTCAAGATTCAATTGTGGCTCGCTCAAACGCAATTGTGGGCATTTCAGATTTTTCTCAAGTTGTTTAGGCCTGATTGTTCAAGTATGCTTCCTATTTAAGGTCGTGTTGGTGCTCTATAACAGACAACAAAACTATTTCCGATATGACACTGCAATAAAAAGGTTTTTCAGACATATTTTTTTATTTTTAAAATATTTTTTTTTCTACTGCGGAAGGGTGAAATATAATTGCATCCGAAATAACTATCAAAATAATCAAGACGCTAGTGTTTGGAACAATCGATTAGACGGAGAAGACACTGCACAGTTGTGAAAATAAAAACCATTATATTAATCTCTGGAACTATCGGTCGGATTTGACAATTTTTTTTGCGTTTGATAGCTGAACTCCTGAGAACTCCCGAATTGTTTGACCACCTTAATCATTGGTACTGTCTGTCAAATTTAAGAACTCATTTTTATTTCCATGGCGTATTTTCTGAGGAAGATTGTAAGTTAAGTTAATTTAAAAATTTTGTAGATAATTTGTAATTTCTATAATCTATTTGAGTTAACTTGCAATCGTAATATGATTATCGACCTTTAGGAGCCGAGCTATCGTAATTTTTGTCAAGGAGGTCGACAAAAATTGCCGCTTTGATATACATCTTTGCGTGCGCTGGCTAAATAATTTTATACATATAACAATAACGTATAAAAAATATCATCCTTAAGCGATTTAATTCAAAATTCCACGACACTATATAGATATTAATAAAAATTCAAAGCCACTTTTATGTTATAAAAATATTTATTTCATGAGGTTGTTCATGTTGTCAAGTTGCCAAAGGTTCAAGACGACGGTGACGGGCGACTGACAGACCCGACATTCGGGAGGACAGACGTCTGATAAAGCTACACCAGCTCACATTTTGATTATCAAAATTATAGGCGATTAATTTTGAGATGTAGGAGATAGCGATAATTTAATTAATATTACAAGCGTGAAAGTTTGGATGTTTGTTAGCCAATCACGCTTTAACGGCTACATAGAATTAGCTGACACTTTAGAGTGATATAGCTTGTACGTCAGAATAACATAGAGGCAGCGATTCACAAAGATTGGCTTGCGTGGCGACTTGGCCTGCGTGAATTTAGGATGAACTCGTCACTTATACTGATCGTTTATTGGTAACAGCAATGTTCAGGGCAGGGTCAATTTCAGTGAGAATTCGAGATCGGAATTACGAACACGACCAGGATCGAGATGATAATAGGCTATGATGGAATTAAAATTAGTGGCTGTTCGTTTGTTTTCCGTTTCCGTAAGAGTGTTTTATGGGAATCGAATTGAAGGTAGAACCGGGATTTAGACCGAGTCAATAGTAAGAATGAAGGACGGGAACGGGATGGTAATCGAGAGCGAGAACGAATCCGGGATCACGGTTGATGAGGTGTTGTCGGTCGATATAAAGCTGAAAGAAGTTACTCAATCCTTGTGCGCTGTCCCCGCATTCGTTGAAATTAGTGATTGGCACTTGCATTATTTTATTTCGTAACCTTATACCACCAAATTTATAACGTGATGTAACGGGACAAAACTTCAAGTTAAATTTCTTAGAAATAAGGTTATTATAACTGTAGTTTTGACCGAGGTAACAACTGCGCCAACAGTACTGGTACCTCGCATTCAAAGATACCCAAAGATTCACCATTCAATTTTAAAAGATGCTGTTTCCACCAAATGTAATGTTTACAGTCACTATAAATAAAGCGTAGCGCAAACTTTTAAGTATGTTGGAATACATTTGCGAGACTAATGTTTTTCTCACGAACAATTTATAGTCTTGTCTATATCAGATTCGGCGAAAACCAGTGTATATTAATACTATATGAAAATATGATTAAAAGTATTATCCATGCCGAAATATCGAAATTGTTTACAAATAATATGATCTCTTTTAAATTAAACGTCGGGCGAAATCGCAGAGTACAGCTAGCTACTCTATAAAATACATGTGCAAATCTCTCAACAAGCCTAAAACAAATTTATCTGTACAAGAGCAAAAATAAATGTATTTTTTGTTAAGTTCTGTCAATAAAAAAAAAAAGATTCTTTGTATTCCCCTGATTTCGTTATTCTCTAATCTATTACAAATTCAGATAGATTTTCTGTTTTCATATATTTCGTATTCTACTTGTATATTTTATCGATAATTATATTAATTTCAATATTACTTATGGTAACGCCATTCACAGAAAATCGGATAAGCAAAAATTTATAAATATCTGCTAACATTTTCTTTTATTTCCAAAAACATTTTAAAATATAGTGATATAGATTTAAAATAATAATGAAGTTATGTAATAATCTGTAGAAGGGGCATCTTTTATGAACACATTCAAATGAGAGTATTAGCATAGTTTTTTTCTTACCTTACTGGGGCGCAGTTTCCCCTCAGACTTAATTATGACGCCGATGCAGCGCGGATCAGGCACAGCTGCTGACCCTCGTCATCTACAAGGCAAAAAGGTCCGAGACTGATGTTTACCAATATAATATTTTTGACGATAAATATTTTATCGTCAATAAAATTGTAAATTCGTTCGTGATAAGGGTATTCTCCATTATTTCGCAGGAACACCGCACTGCAAACTGAACGATAACATTTCAGACCGACCCCTCGCCTTATTTCACGTATGACCATTGTAGTATATATGTGGGTAGGTGGAGCCAGTTTGCCACGCAGAACTGGGTAAGCCACACTTTGAAGGCTTCCCAGTCATGGCTATGATGGTCAAACGATAGTGACCCACCAAAAAGACCTAACGACATTGTGATATCCTTATATCACTTCTTGCACGCACTTTACACTTTATTACTATCCCATCCTCGTCGCCAAATGTATGAAAACTACATGTCTGCTTATTTCCGAAGTTTATTGCAAACTGGCTGCACCTACCCACATATATACTACAACCATGATATAATCATACGTGATAATACATATGATATGTCTGATTCATTTAAGATGGCGGTTGCGTCAGATTTTAGATTTATATCGCTTAAATGATTTTAATAAACGATGCATAATTTAAAAATGTTTTATACATTGCTACTGACATTGCAACATTATTTGAGCTCTGCAAGGTACAAATGCAAATGGCTTGTGTCTTCTCTGTGTATTATAGTATTTACTACGAGAAAACAATTTAAAATAAATCACAATGTGTCTTCTATATTTTGTATAATACTCTGTAATTGAAAATGTGTTTCTAAATTTAACTTTCCGCTGGCGGTTTCATCGAGATTTTTTTCAGTAATTATTTTTGGTTGAATAACCTTTCTCCAACGCTTTATTTGTACAACACATACCAAAATAATTGCGAGCGTTGATTCAAAACAACAAATAAAAAATTGTAATAAAGGAAAAAAAATAATTTTATTCAGGACTTCAAAGTATGATTTGTTTTGGAGGTATAAAAATTTACTCTAAAATAGAAATATGAAAAATGTTTTTATAAGTTACAATTTTATAATATATATGGCAAGTCTCAAAACTAGCATTTTTGGAAAAATCTTTATTTGTCTTTTTGTAAATTATAAACATGAAATGTTTACAATGTGCTAGGTTTTGCTCGCGATTCCACCTGTATAGACATACAATGATGAAAAATTATTTTGGATAGGATTTGCGTTAATTCTGTTCTTAATATGTGTCTACGTCTCGAAATCGTTAACTATTTAACAAATTTCAAATGAATCGGGCCTATAATTACGCAGATCTCGTGATGAATCAGTTAGTCAATGAATCAGTCAGAATCATCGAAGTAAATGATCATGCATAAAACGGTCCATAAATGTCAATGAAGTAATAAAAACATGTAAAAATCGTAACAAGTGATGATCGGTTACCTCTTCCTACCGTTCGAGGAAACAGGCGTGTGCTCATAATAAGTAATTAAAACTTTATATATAGATTATATATACATATACTTAGGGTATTAATTTTTCTATTTTTAAAACGATCATAATTAAATTTAAGTTTTTTTGCTGTGTTATGGTAGTTCTAGGGATAAACAATGTATTGGAGAATATTCAAGTGCAACCAAAAAAAAAAAGCAAATGTATTTCACACATTTCACCAATGCGCCGTATGTTATGTTTGTAAATAACTCACAAACATAACAGCGGACAAACGACACGTGTACAACAACTTTCGGTTAAGAAACAAACAAACTTAACCACTTCGTTACGCCGCCGGCTACGCCGTAGCGCTACGCAGTCGCTTTCGTAGCGGCTGCGATCGATCATAATCTCGTAACAATCGCCCAACGCCACCCGTTTTCGATAAACATGTGCATTACTTCGTCCTTAATCAAGTTGAGCAAACGGTCAGAGGTTACTAAAGTATGCGAAAATTACTATATTAAGCGTCATCTCCTCGTCCCGAAATCGGAGCGTTCGAGTGCAGCACCTTCGGGTCGTACACTCTGGAGTCCAGCCGACGGGCGGAGGAACAGGACGAATCACTTTCAGAATACTTCAGGCTGAACGATCGCGCCTCGGATGCCTTGGAGCGTGCGTGGAAAACGTTCACCATCTTCTTGAACTGAAGGAGGTTGTTTTTGAGGCGTGTCAAAAAATCCGCCTTCGCCGGCTTCGCGATCGGCAGGATCCGATGTATGGACAGGCATCTCGTCCGGAGCTTAGGGGCGCGATCTCCTGCGCTGTTACGCTCCCGTGATGAGGACAAAGAGGCGGGCCCGCGTTCCAACCTCCACTTCAGAAATTGCACGCTCGCCGCATAGAAGACTTCGACGTCTTCGTATTCCAAAGAAGACTCTAGGTCGAGCTGACGCTGCATTCTTTACTTTGGTTAGTGACTGTGATTCGCATAAATCGGAACATTTTTCAAATGTTACAGTAATGTTACAATAAAAATATTAACATAGTTACAATTTCGGAAATTTCAAATACGGCCGGATGATTTGAACGTGGCTGTCATAAATGACAAATTAGTTTTATTTCGTAAAAATTGTCAGTGTTTGTTTAATTGTGTATCATTATTAAATCTTTATGTATCATTGATTTTTAAAAATAATATTGATATTTTTATTTAAATTTCATAGAAAAAATATTTTTGTGTTGTTGACTTCATCATAATATTGTATAGTAAATTAAAATAAAGCCTCCTTATTACAAAAATTGTATTTCGATACACAACTGTCTATTTATAGATTTAATCGTTTTGTTTTAATGCCACTTTACAAAAAAAATAATAAAAGGCATAAATCCTTTGCCTTCAAAAAAATAATATCAAATATAACACTATGAATAATAACTATAGGCATAAATCTTTTTATATTTTAAAGTATCATTGCAAAGTACTCAAGTAAAGTAATACAATGAATCACAGAATAGCATCTCCGCCAATAAAAAACAGCAGTGGTACTACTACAAATGTTTATCTCGAAAATGTGGATGTATATTATCTAACAAATCTGAGAATTTAATTAGTTTCACTATTCTACCAAATTTCAATCTGTGGCTTCGTTGACAACTAAAAAAGACACATAACAATTTGGCCGATGTTTATGAATAATGTGGCTGTGTATTAACTGTCAGCAAATTAACGAGTATACAGTTGAACCTCGATAAGTTAAAGTCCAAGGGAAACACAAAATATTTAAAGTTATAGAGGTTTGAAGTTATCAAGGGTCTATGTTAGGGATAGGTTAATATAGAGGTAGGTATGTACATGTGTATGTATGTAACCTTGTTCCACCCTTTATCAGCGTATGTGCGTGTTGTTAGTTTTCTTTTTGAACTAATTTTAAGCCAGTTTTATCACACAGTAAGTAAAGCGATGTTTCCAGGACAATGATCAAAAACTTATGATCCAAGGCTTACTTATGTCTTAAAGCTAACTGCCGCAAAGCTTTAAAGAATTTCGAAGAAGCAAACAATAGGTGACATATGTATTGTTTACGTTAACAATTTAACTAGTGAACACGTGCAATCAATAAATACCGAAACCTTTTGTTTTGCACACTCTTTCCAAATGACTCATTGACAAACAATTTTATGTTATAGAGGTTGTGGAAACATTTCTTTAAGTTACTGAGGGCCAATACAGAGATTTCTTATTTAAGTTATAGAGGTTGCGTATTTTAAATTATAGAGGTTTTGGGCTCTGATGGGAAGGGAACATATTATTTTTTGAAGTTATAGAGGTTTTTAAGTTACCGAGGTTTGAGTTATCGAGGTTCTACTGTAGTACTATAAAGTGAACAGTTTTCTAGTGGTTCCATAGTGCGTTTCCGTGTCGCAGTAAAGTCGAACTTTCCATTTGTTTTAGTGCCTTCTTTTTTCTGTCTCAATCACCGAACTTTGGTTGTGAAAAAACCTAACAGTTTAATTGTAGGTTTTATCGAACGGCGGATGCGCAACTTAAATCTTTACCCCGAGCTTTTTAGTTTCTTGATTAACTAATTCTATTGTATGAAAAAAATAATATTAAGTGAAGAAGGAACGAGTGTTTCTTGCTACGCACATAGTGGTCCGACATAACGGGCCGTCCCCGCCCCGCCCGCAGCCCCCGCGCCGGAGCACGTTCCCCGGCCCGTGGGTACGGTCTGTTTGTGTACTTCGTCGTTGTTGTTCGCCAGTTGATGAACGTAACAATAAGAAAGTTTTGATCAGAAACAGACTCAAGAAGACGGTTATCGCTAAACGACGGTTAAAACAGTGAACAGTACAGTGTATATTACAATCGACGCAAATTCAAAGCAACTGGTAATACGAGTCGGAATCACGTGACGCATTGAAACACATATTTTTTTAAAATCAACAACACAACTCACCAATTAAATAGCAAGCGTAAAACAGGTGATATGTCAATCACAAAAAAGCTTTGCTTGAATAATAGATTCTCGTTGTATTTCAAGTTCCGATGCGCACGTCTAGAGCCGTAGCGAGCATGCACTAAAACGGAACATTAATTTGTAATAATGAGAAACTTGTTATCGCCCATAACGTGCGAGTGCTCAATCGAGTTGTCGAACGAGGCGTTAGACCCTTCGGCTGCCGGTGGAGAGGACGAACACCTCTACGTTCTGGTCAGCGTAGTGTGGTTAAGGACCTTAATGCGTCTAATGTTGAGTTGAAAATAGATCGAACACTAGTCGAATTTTAGTGGTCCAAATCTAAGACGTATTTAACTTTTATAGTTCATTAGCATTGACTCCGTTCGATACACGTTCTAGATCACCTACAAGTTTGATCTGTGATTTTCCAGCCAATGTCTGAAATACTGTTATGTGTTTGAATACGTGATTGAACGGTGACAATTTAGCGATTAAGAGCTTAGCAGAAAATGCCGATTTCGATCCAAAAAGTTAGGAATTGACCAGTCAATTACGTTGAGTTCTAATTGTCAAAAGTTGCAAGGTTCTTATTTTCGAATATTTTTGCCAAATTTCCTTTGGACGAGAGACGCCTACGCCGATATCTTTGTTTTATGTTTTTACGTTCAGATCTATCTATCTATCTATATATATATGTATAGAAGAGATTTCCACCCATATATTGACTCATCACGATATCTCAGGAACCATAAGACCTAGAGACTTGAAATTTGGTAGGAATATTCCTTTCGGCGAGTAGACGTCAGCTAAGAACCGATTTTACGCATTTTACGGGTTGCGGGGGCCTAAATTAAAAAAAAATAACATTTTCAAGTTATCGTTCTTATAGGTTGGCCATAACTTGGCCAGAATATTCTTTTTAGCATGCTTGAATTTACTAAATACGAATTCCATGACCATCCACCCTCAGAGGGCTGTGCGGGGGAGTCAAAAATTCGAAAAATTTGCGTCTTTCAATCTATAGCGGCTATAACTGTGAAACTTGGCCAGAATATTTTTATTGGCATGTTAGATTTCACAAAGAGAGAATTTTATAACATTCCACCCCCAGATGGCTGTGCGGGAGTGTTCAAAATTTTAAAAATTTGTATCTCCCAATCTATAGCTCCTACAACTTTAAAACTTGGCCAGAATATTTTTTTCTGGCGTGTTCGAATTTATCAAGAACAAATTCCACCCTCAGAGGACGGTGCGGAGGTGCTAAAAATAAAAAAATATATATCTTTCAATCTATACTTTCTAGAACTGTGAAACTTGGCCAGAATATTTTATTTTGGAATATTGGAGGTTACCAAGAGTGGATTTTATGACATTCCACCCCCAGAGGAGTGTTCGGGGGTGTTAAAAATTGAAAAAATTCGTAACTTTCAATCTGTAGCTTCTAGAATTGTGAAACTAAAGAATATTTGTATTTGTAGGTACCATTAAATTTATAGTGAAATATTAATAGTGGACGCCCGCGGCTCCGTCCGCGTGGACTGCAGAAAAAACAAAATGACAAATTTATCAGGAATATATGATAAATAGAACCTGTCACAATATATTCTTGAAAACTGCATCGAAATCGGTCCAGCCGTTTCTTTTCTAAGATTAGCGTGCACAAACATCGATCTGTTATCAATTATATAGAGATACACTAGAACATTATATTTAATTTCTGTCTAGCAAAAATTCGATAATCGAGACCGAAATCTAGAACGGAACAAGCTTGAAGTTGAGTATAAGACTAAAATTTGAATTAAGAACGTGACATGAATCGGAATCTAGGCATCAAAATCGAGCTTAGAATCAGAAACAGGAATATGATCGGAATCGAGAGGGAGACATTTGGCATCGAGGGCGGGGCAGGGGTCAGGATTGAGAACAGGACAGCGATTGGGAGCATGACAGAGAGCGTTTTCGTTTCGGTTGACGTACAAGATCGAGAAATTCATTCTTTGTCCACGAGGACAGAGCCGCGAGTGGAGGCTAGTACTTGTATAAATCGCTATCAAGTGATTATCGGTATTCTATTTGGAAAACATGTTAAAAATGTCTCTTTTTATATGAGAGCAGAGAAATATAACTAACGATTATGATATTTTTGAAAACAAGTCCATTTAAATAACGTAACTATGGACAAGTACGTTTTTAACAGATGTGTGTTAATGCACAGTCGACGAAATTATTGTTTAGAATCTTTTAATCTGTTTCCAACTGTGTTCTGACTATTTTATTTTAAGTAGATATTGAGTTTGTATTTAAAATTTTTAAAACTCAGTTAAAAGCGTTCTTTAAACATGAAAAAATAAAGTACTGCCTTAGTTAAGCTTAAAACACGACGTTGTCACATAACACACGTAATTCGTTTAACATCAGAGGTCTTCCTTATTTTTTCATAGTAGCTATAAATTATAGTAACGCTGTTGTTGTTTTAATTATTGCTATTATTTAAACCTTTAAATATACTTCAATATTGCAACAAATGAGTTCTGTAGGTGGCGTGCGAAGTATCCGGCGCAAGCGTGGGTTCCTTTATAATTTAATTCGGAAAAAATATTCTAGAATACCAGTAGGGGTAAAAAAGAAGTTAGAAAAAGGAGTCGAGAAGGGTTCCGACCCGGGTGCATAGACCTCGATAGTAATAAATAAGGAGAGTTTAAAGTAAATTTGTGTAATAGTGAGTTCCTATAAAAGACGTGACCAGATATTTTGGCAATCTGATCGAATAAAAATAGTTTTGTCGCTGTTGAAAGTTTAATTTTGATCTTGGTACCGAAACCTTACAAGGGTTTCTCTCTCTATGCTACAATACTGGATTAAGGTATGGATAATGGTAATAATTTCCTGAATTAAAATGATAATTAAATTAATAAAACGTGAATAAACTGTGAGAAATAAAAATATACTTAGGTATTGAAAGTCTACATTTTCCTTTATTCTGTAATGGCTTTAGGTCAGTAGAGAATAAAATAAACCTAAAGGAAAGATTTCATATATAGTGCGAATTTATATATGTATGTTTGTAAATTCTACTAACATCTAATTTTTTTGAAGAGCTCTTTACGACGACTAAAACGCACTCAGGAATTTACTTAAATTTTAATGGCTCGTCACTTGTTACGTAGTTATGAATTAAGGAAGGGTCATTCCTGAAGTTGGCGAATGGAAACTTTCAATTAACGCATTTAATGAGGATTATTAGTAGTACAAAATTAGTTAGTAATACAAAAGGCAATAGTATTTAGCAGTACAAGTAAGGGGTTAGTAGTACAAAATTACCCTTAAAAGAAAGAACTCTTTTGCTAGATCTAAAAAAAATGATTATATTATTCTAAACAATAATGTGTCAAGGTTTTAGTGGATTAATTTATTAAATCGCCTCTATTGTCATCGCCCGAATCATCTCAATAAACGCGAGCAGTTATAAACCTTTAATGTCTTTTGAATGATATTTAGAGCTTTTTACTACGGTCGCATGTGAAATCGAAGCAGCGAAAGTGATTGATCCTCTTCTCGTGGTAGAATTAGCTGGTAAGTAATTTGCCTCGAGGCCCATCTGCCTAAAAAGTTTCCGTTTGCAAAGACGGATACCCGTCTTCTCTGCGAACTTCACGCAGTGGTCGATACCGTATTTATTAGATTTGTTGTGCTTGCTGCTCAAGCTCTTTAGATACAGATAGCCTGAATTTTCAATTTCAATATTAGCTTTATAATACTGCGTTACGCAATGAATGCATATTATTGATATAAGCGTTTGAAAAAAATATATTTCCACTCCACAGATTTTTAACAGCTATTTAAAGGTCACCTGGTTCGTCACGAAGGTAGAGTTTTTTAAATAAATAGATGAAATTAAAAAAATAAATAATTATTCATAATATTCTTACTCCTATTTGTATATTTTGTGTGAATTCACCGGTTTTATTCCGTTTTTGAAGAATCGTTTTTGTCATATAAAACGTATAATAAAGTTATTGCTTACTGAAATGTTATACAGGCTGAAAGTTAATGATAGGACCTACTAGAAAAATATTATATTCCAGAAGATTATAGCGCCGTGTGTAATATTGGAACTATACCGAGTTATTTATAATACTATGAAAATATGGATATCAATAGCTTTTTGTAATCGTTCTTCACTGTTCAGTTCAACACACCGTGATGGCATGAGAATTTGAGTGTGGTTTGAATAAACACTAGTCTAATTACAATGATCTGTGAAATTGTTAAAAAAAATGAAATACGTAGTCAATAGTAAGTGTTTTTTTTAGTGAAAATCCATAAAGTGTTAATATCTATATAAGAAATCGGTGTGTATAATCGATTCTTTAATCTCCACCAATAACAATTTATTCCTGTACTTCCTAAAGTACATCAATTATGGACCAATTTAATTTAAAAGGCATAAGAAAATCACACAATCACTGATATCGATGTCTTAGCAATGTTGCGATAAAACCTGAAATAAAATATTTCCTGAAATTATATTATTTTATTATTAATGCCTATATTTCTTAGAAGTGTAGGCGAAACCATAGATTTCGACACGGCGCGTTCTTCGCATACCTCTCCTGTTTCGCTGACATTTTATGCTAGCTCATTTGTTTCGGTTGCCTAAAATTTGTCCCTTTTTTAATATGCCACGAATTTTGTTTGGATAGGATTTTTTAGAGCGACACTTCCGATTCCTCCATCGGCAGGGGCGAAAACCTGAAACTGAATTAGAATTATTTATTATCATAAAATTTACTATATATATAAATATTCAAAATTTTATAGTGTTAATAATTTTTTTTGATAAGTACTAAACATAACTTATAGCATATAAAAGTTATAAATACGAGACGAACACGATTCTTATTGTACTAAGGTTCCAAGGCGCCTAAACTACTGCAAAATCATACAACCCCTACTAATATTATGAATACGAAAATATCTCTCTCTGTTCGTTCCTATTCACGGTTAAACCGCGGAACTTATTTGGATAAAATTCCATATGGATATAGGTTGAGCCCGATGCCTTACTTTTTGTTTGTTTCTCTGTCTGTTCGTTAGTATGTTTTCTTATAGCCCAACAATAGTTGAACTGATTTTAATAAACTTAAGTTCCGAATACAATACGCAATTTTATAATGTGTAAGTTGGATGCGAAAGTGTATCTGTCTGTCTCTATTTATTACGTTTTCATCCCTAAGCCGCTGTAACGATTCGAATAAAGTTTGGTATGCAGATAATTAGACACCAGAAAAACAGATATAAGCTACTTTTTGTTCGTCTGTCTGCCTGTTTTTTGTATATTTTTTCATAACTTAACAATGTAAATTGATTTTAATGAACTTCAGTATACTAATGAAGCACAACATATTATTACATATAGGTCACTGTTTATCGATCTGTTTGTTGGTCTGTATGTCTATTTATAACTTGACAATGATAATAAATTTTGATGAATTTTAGAAAACTGATAGAATTCATTGTCACATAAAATATAGGTTACCTACTATTTATTTATTTGTGTGCTCCTTATAACTAGAAAATTTAAAAGTAGTTAATTTTACTTTATTTTGTCCACCGTGCTTATTGTTTGCTTTGCTTAGAGAAGAAGCGGTGTCAGAGTAGGCGATGTGGATGTAGAGGGAGGCGGGAGAGGGAGATGTGGTGTGAGAGGGTGAAGTGGAGCGAAAGCGAAAGTAAGAGAGAGCGCGCCTACAATCCGATTATAACTATATGAATAATATGGACAGTTTAATAACAAAAATGTCATAGTAAGTTAGAGTAATGAGATCTTACACTGCATATTTTCAGTATTATATGCCACTATTAAAATATTACAAATCTGATAATTTGTGTGGATGTATGGTTGTTTGTAACTCAATCACGCATAAACGGGTAGATAAAATTTGCACACAAATAGAATATTTTCTGGATTATACGTTTGATGTTATGTACTTCCAATTAATACGTTCCAACGCAATAATTAACAAGAATCTGGAGTCGATATCATAATCGAGATAAAATAGCGCGATTGGAAAAATGAGAAATGCGAGACCGGAATAGAGAATAAGACTGAATCGGAACTAACTGGGAAATCAAATCAAAATATATTTTTATTTTGTAGGTGATGAAAATACACTTGAAATACGTCATTAATGAATTATTTTCGACATTAACACCCATCCCAAATGCTGATTCATCGGATTCATTAATTTATAATTTAGAAATGATAAATCAAAAATGAGATCGGATCGGTAACAATGGTTTATTTGATGTAGAAAATGAGGAATTAATTATTTTACCATGCGGGCGGAGCCGTAGGCAAAAGCTAGTACTTCAATAAATAAATAAATAATAAGTAGCTAATAGTATGCCGACTAAAAATAAAGCAATCAACAACGAGCCTATCGACCGCGCGTACGCGCTGTGAAAACCGCCGGCGAGCTTTGAAACTCCAGCGCGCCGGTCAACGACCTCTACACCGGAAGTCGGTAGCACATTTTCAGGAAGCGTAAAGGATTTTTACTGATCTATAATAATAACGGGACGAGATAAAATAAATTACACGAGCGATAATACATTCTAATCGTGTTATACGTCGTTTTAAAATAAATTTAATTTCTTTGTTTTTGGTGTAAAATACGTGGAAATTTTGATGCTGTTTTGGCGTCCACGATTTTGCAATTGTTTTAATAGAAAAATGCATCTTAAATATATATTTCTAAATTAAGTAAATATTGTAAGGCTTCCGCTATTTACTAAAGCTATGTATGTTCGGTAACGTATCTGATGGTAGGTTTACGGTGTTAAAATATTCGGTAATGATTGTTGTACATGTGTTTGTATCAGATTAAGGACATTATTTAGGATTTAATTTAGGATTTTCTCTTGTCGCGGCTTAAACCCGATTTGATGTCTCGTTCCAACGAAAAATGTTCGATGCATCTGAAGACCATAAGCCCTTTTCAGAAGTGCTTATGGACGTAGACGACCTCGATCGTTAGAATACACTTTTGAACGAGTAAAAACGTCAGACTTGAAAAATCTAAAGTTCATAAAGGCGAAAATAGCCGTAATAGACTGTGAAAACAGCGAGACAAAGTGGTATTTAGCAGGTCGCGTGCTACCTACCGGTGACTGTTTGGACTGACTACAAAGTCCCACGAACCGGACTTCGCGTTAAATATCCGGATGGACACTACGGACACTTTAGTGACACATGACTCAGCCAACTTGCTCGTTTAAAGCGATTAAAGTTCAGCGGCACAAGTTCAACGATAGCTCAAGGGGAGATTGAAAGCTTCATTGGATTTATTTCAATACAAACTTGATGTTTCTAATGTAAGCTTTATGTTTTCGAGATTCGAAAAGTTCCTTTTAACAAGGAAGTAATATTTAATTATTCTTCATCATTAGACATTAACGCTTTTAATTAAACTAAAAATTAATTTATCACTGGTTAGGAAATACAAGAAGATAAATAATTGTCAATAAAGTCCTTCAGATATATTTTTTAAAGATACATACACGAATGCGCAAACCTTAACTCAATAATGGATTGGTTGTTATTCCATTACATCATTGCCTGAGGAACACTATTACAAAAATGAATTGCGCCACCCATTAAATATTTACTAACTCCT
The DNA here is from genome assembly GCA_005406025.1 of Eumeta japonica. Classification (NCBI taxonomy): domain Eukaryota; kingdom Metazoa; phylum Arthropoda; class Insecta; order Lepidoptera; family Psychidae; genus Eumeta; species Eumeta japonica. The sequence goes on from BGZK01000020.1 coordinate 1,001,467, forward strand.
GAAAAGCTAAGCGTAGAAATTGTGATTATACGTTTTCTCTTTATATTCATAATGTAGCAATCGTTCATTTTAGAGAGAGGTTTCATATTTTTTGAGCAGATAGATTGTTTTCGTTTATCATGAAAAGTAGGCAATAAAAATTCTGCTTTCTTCAAATGGATCTTTTAGTCTTGTCCCTATATTTTAATGCTGAAATAAAAATTGAATTGCTCTCTTTTATAAAACTATAGAACTGCAGAGCTCAGTTTACCAGCCACACTCACAACGTGCGGGCCCCACTGTAAATTGGCGTCTACGGTGGTTCCCATAAAAGCATTCTCATGAATTCAATACATAATAACTTAAGCAATATTTTAAATAGATAGTAATTGGTCGGACGATGAAAGGAAAATGTAAACATTTCGCTTTATTTGCGGTTAACAACATTAATAGCGTGTTCATCTGAAGACTTATTTTACAATGGGAAAATACCGAACAAGTCAGAAGTCTGTGTCGTACGCTCAGTATCGAATTAATTACCGAGAGCCAGCCTGTAGCGAAAACTGGCGCTATCAAATTATATCTGCGACGCCGGCGACTCTTCGGAGACTGACCTGCGGTTGACGCTTTGATCTTGTGGTTATTGCATGATATCACATATTCCCTATGGATCTAATTCTAAATGGAGAATAACTTTTTTAGAATATATACGATGGACTCTGGTTACTTATTCATAATTATACATATATATATATATATATATTTTTTTTTTTTCTTGAAGGCATATAGTTTATCTGTATGTTTCCAAACCTCAAATTTGCATTTTCGAATTGTTTGTTTGTCTATCTGCTTTTTAATCCCGGCTGATCTCCGGAAGGGCTGAAACGATTTTAAATGGACTTTGGGAGATTAATTGGAAATATTTAGGGTTCTCGGTAAAAGTTGAAAATTAATGATGATGCAATTATTTAATGTTGCTTGAATGAAACTTTTGAAATTTCACATATAAATTATATTTTTATAAACCTACAACGCTTTGCTAATTGTAAGTTCTTATGCTTTAGCCCTAAAACTGCAGTGGTAAATGGTGATATCTGTGGCGAGTACAAAGAGACGAAAGCTAGTTAATATTATAAATCGCAGAACGACTGTTTGTTTGTCGGTTTGACAGGTTTCAACACGATTCAGATAATTTGAAAGAAAAACTGATAATTGTTAATTTTATCATATTCAAATTTAAATATCAAAATATCCCTCTCGATATTTTGATATTTAAATTTGAATATAAAAAAAATCCCTCTCGATATGTTGATATTTATAGAGAAATATAAATGATTTTCATCTGTGAAGCAATATGTTTTGGGAGGGGCAAAGTCAAGTGGCGTTCTTCTGTGGATGCTACTTTACAACATTATTTAGCAATTCAAAGTTAACGATTTTTTTAAGCGATAAGTATTTTTAAGGGCCGAGAGATCGAGATTCGAACTAAAACTCGAAGAAATGTATTTTAGTGTGATTTCATGTAAAATATACGGTGGATAGAGTGGAAAAAATAAAATACGTTCAAATTTTGATATAGAAAACAAAATATCGTTTTTGTAATTAATGTTACATATGATACAGTAAAAGTTTTAATAAACAAGCTCATTAGTACATTCCCAAGTTTTTTAAAGCATATTCGAGGGGCAAACGAGCAGGCGAGCCATGAACCAAGCCAGAGTGGACGATGACCGCCGTCCACGGACACTCGCAGCCTCATTGCGTTGCCGACCTCTCGTAAGGGAATGGGATATCTAATGTGGCGAGGAGTTGGGTGCGCTGGTCACACTATGACTCTACCACGGTAAAGTAAGTTTGCCTTAAAAGTTATATTATATATTATTAGTTCTAAAAACGTCAAATCACTTATAATTCTAAGAAGAAGATTATATTTCATTAAATTGCACATTTATAACCTGTATTTGTTTCTTTGTTATTGACTCTAGTCCAGTGCAATATTTTTAAGTTATCCTTTTGAGTATGAAAATATGCATACAAAATGTGTCTGTTTACGAAATGTGCTCGCAAACGATCGCCTAGTTATAAAGATTCAGCAGCTATGACTGTTTATGAAGCAAGCATGCCAAGGCCGAGAGTCGATATATTATATGATGGTCTTCACATAGTTTGGTGATTTCTGCTTTGATTGCCTCTTTGCTTCAAAAGGTACATTAAGCCTTTGTGACATATTTTATTTCTATTTTACGTTCTTTGCTATTATGTGCAGTGACGTTGTGTCAAATGACAAAAGTACATTTTTGGGAAAACTCCAAAAATAAAGTCGCTAATAATGACTTAGACATTTCAAATCACATCAAATCAAAAATATCTTGATTGTATGTAATGGAATTAATTACTTCTTTAATTAATTGTTTTTAACATTACCACCCCATTAACATTACCGCCCAATTCCGAAGCTGATTGATCTTGAGAAAAATGACCAAGAAACTCAGGGGTTGCTCTTTTTTGCACATATATACAAAATATTGACTGTGTAATAAGATTAGTAAAACGCTTAGAAATAAAATGAAACAAACTGGTAGCCGAGCAGCTCAATCCCATGGGTTTCTTTCAATAAAATATTCGGACGCAGTATAATAAATAGTCCGAGCTATGTTACTTTTAACGAAAAGCTTCAATTCAAATACAAATTGAAATTCAATTCAAATTATATAAGCACACTGCTCCTTGAATTATTTGCTAAGTTTGATTAGTCGAGTTTTATGGGCAGCAGGTCATTCTTGTGTCTAGCGTTATTGTTGTGTAATTTGCTCATTTTAGGACCGATTTTATGTTTCCTCTTAATATGTACTAGGTTTCCGTATATTTATTGTGATACTATAATTAATATGTTAATTTCCTTCATTTTTTTCTCAGATATTCCTTTTGTCTTAAATTATAAATAGCCCAAATAGTCCGTTTCTGTAGCACGAAAATTGTGTTAATATGAGATGCATGACTGCGTAATGAAGTTCCGTTAAGATGTTTTAAAACAGAATTTCGATTATCAATATTTTAATTATGTAGATTTAATGATATTGTATTTCTTACTTGGGCGTTACCATTAACATACATTTTTAATTTATTTTTACACATTTATTTATGGATTTGACAAATTTTGCTTTAAAAATAAATTGAAATGGAAAATTCTTATAACTTTGTGGACATACCGGATTTTATACATATAATTATGCTTGTTTTTTTAGAAAACAGCAGTAATAGGGTTCGTTCAAATCGAAAGAATAGAGTCAAGCTTAGTTTATCTTGTACAAAGCCCATGGGTGTTTTGTCTGCCGCTGAGAACACATTTATAATCGCACATTTGTAAAAGAGTTTACTACAAGGTATCTTCTAATTTGCTTTGTTCCTACAGAAGTAGGAAACAGATGGACGAGCTATGTACATGTTTTCAAACCGTGTAAAGCAGTAAAAGTTTAAACTACTTACGTGACTGTCTACTCAAATAGTTCTTAATTTTAAACAATGTACTTTTAACGGATTTATCTTAAAAATAAAGGAAACAACGTAATCGGAGAAGTCACATTGTGTTAATCGCATTAAGTGAATTTTCGGCAGAAATATTACGCCCGGGAAAATGTTTTTCCTTATTTTATAAGTAAAAAGTTGTTGTAACATGTTTTTTGTTGTGTCTTTTTGTTTGTTTTTACCAGGCTAGTTTTAATATTATTAAATAGATAACATTAAAAAAATAAGTAAAAACGGTGTCTCGCCACTTTTCTATTGTTTTTGTGTCCACCAAAACGAGCGAATCTAACATAAAAACAAATTAGATACATTTTGAAGTTTTATGACAAAAAAGGGAAAACTATGACACAAGACGCGAAAAAAAATTGTAACATTTATGAACCTAATAGAGTATTGATAAAAGTAGCACATTATTAGTTCAAGCGTTTTTATCTCCAAGATGAACCTCGCTCTAGTCGGCCTATTACGGTTAAAGTCGATGACATTTTGGAAAAAATAGAGCGAGATCGGTATATTAATTCATACGACATAGCTGAAAAGCTGGGGATTGACCATAAAAGAGTTTTGACAAATAAAAAAAGCTGGATACACAAAAAAACACGAAACTTAGATCCGACACGAGTTCACTGAAAGAAATCTAAGGAATCGTGTGCTTATTTGCAATTCCCTATTGAAACATAATGAAATCTAATAGTTTTTTAAAAGATTTATGATTGGTCATTAAAAATGGACTCTCTAAAATAAGAACGTACGAAAAAAATCATGGTCAAAAGACAAACAAGCTCCACAGATTATAGCCAAACCCGTATTAACTCGCAATAAGTTGATGCTACGTGTTTGGTGGGATTGGAAAGGTTTCATTATGCGAATTTGCTGCTTGGCAAAACCATCGATTCGGATCTCTACTGCCAACAGCTGATGAGACTCAATCAAGAAGTAGTGAAAAAACGGTCGGAATTTATCAACAGAAAGGGTGTGATTTTTCACAATGATAATGCCAGTCCACACACATCTTTAGCCATTCCACAAATATCGAGAGAGTTTGGTTGGGTTGGGTTGGGTAATGCATTCACCATATAGCCCTGACCTTGCATCCTCAGATTTTCACCCGCTTCGCTTAAAATCTAACATTAAGAGAGAATTGACAGAACTACTTGTAATTTTTTGATCAGAAATCCCAAAATCTATTGCATTGGGATTACGTCAATATCTACAATGTGACAATAAGTTGTTGAACAAAATGGCATAAACATATATGTAATACGAAATAAAATATGAAAAACTTTTTTCCCGTCCTAATATCAATTCGTAGTTCCGCTTTCCTAATATTTCTCTCATCAGCACACAAAAGAGTCTGTCCCGGTCATTAATCTGTCCCGCAAACCGGTTCCATTGTAGATCGAGCAAAGACATCGTTTTATAAAAATACCCCCGGCCGTCGTACGAACGCCGACACTATTACGTAACATAACGCTTCTATTCGGCAACGGCGGTCACAGGGGACGCCCTCGGAAAAACACGCCATCTCGTTTACGTCACCGGTGCGTTCACCCCCGAAGATATGATCGAATAAGTTGTTTTTCCTGCACCGTAATTCGTTACCGGACTCGTCCGCCGGCCGGGGCGCGCGCGCCGCGTCCGCCGAGGGGATGGATTAGAGCGACGCCGCCTATTAGTTGGAACTTTCTGTTGAGTTTAGTTTGTTAAACTAAAGAAATGAAATTGTCGAGAGAATTGTCTTGGGGCATTCACTTTAAAGGAAGTTCATTTCGCTAGGCGTTTCGTATTAACAGGCACAATGAAATAGATTAATGACATTTGAGCATAATTTGATGGAAAATAAAAAGGATAAATGGAGGAATTGTAATAAGATTGTAATTAATATTTTCTTTTTTATATAAAGCTATGGAAAGAAACATTTTGTTATTAATTGTTATAAAATGTGAACTAAATGTAGACTTAATCAGTAAACCCCATCTTAGTAATGATTGGTTTTTGGTAATTAGCACATATAAAGTTCCAATTAAATTTTTATCTAGGTGTCTTGAAAAAACTGCATTGATAATGGTATAGTACACTGCAATGAAAAAACATACCATGCGTGTGACCATATAAACGCACATTAATGAGGCTACATACTTCAATCAATAACAGATTCCAAAGATTTGATTTTTCAAGTAATTAGCATAAAACAAACATATCCTAGAAAGAAAGACATAGTCCTAGATATTAATAAAAACTAAAAAAAATAGCAAAAAAAATATTGACAATTTCATATAAATTTATTTAAAAATTTTATTTTAAAAATGTCTGAAACCAGAGTTGAAAGGAGCAATTATTTTTATACGGACGGAAAAAAAAATTTCTTGTCGAGGGCAAGAATTTTTCACCATTTTCAATTTCTACGCGTTTAAATAAATAAAATAACCGAATCACATTCGCGCTCTTCGTTTCACCTCAAGGCAAAAACGTTCCGATGTCAGATAGAAAAAGGATGGTAATAACTTTTCCAAGCCCGCAGTTGAGTTTGAGCAGTCGATAGTGTTTCGTACGTGGTTTCTGTGTCTTTTGTTTTGATATTTGTCATTCTGATTATTTTTAATTATTTTCAGAATAAAAGATATAGACAAAATGTTTTTACTAACTACTAACGTCAATCTGCAGAATTTATAAACGACATTTTTTAAGCTTTTGAACAATTCAATGACACTATATTCTTCAAAACACATTGGATCGTCGTCGACTGACGCTGGATTTAACGTGCCAAAATCAAAGAAAACATTTATATCTATAATTTGAAGTTTTTGATAACTTTTTTGAAATTGTGAGTGATTCTTTAGATAAATGACAATTAACTAGCATAACATATAAAAGTTAGATAGATAACTACATGTATAAGATTAGAGATATTTACTTTACATTTAAAGTTTAAGGAAAGAGCTGATATTATGAGCCTTTCTGTTGAGCGAGTTATTGAAATAGCCCGTGTGGAGCTCGAGTCACTAATCATAATGAGCATATACAGACCCCTTCCTCCTATAAATTATTTGAATCTATAATGAATCAAGGCTTATAAAAACTTTGTGACAAAATTAAAAACATATGTGAAGACTTTAATATCAATTTATTAGATGGCAGTAAACACAGCAGTAAGATTTTGGATTTTCTTGGAACTTTTTAGTTCCAACGAGAAACTTTTCTACCTTTTTTTAACTTTTCTAACTTGTATCGATAACATCTACACAAATATTTAACCACAAGAGATATCAATAATTCATAATTTAAAATCGGACCGGAATCGAATATTTTAAACTTGTTTATTTTGGTTGTATAGGGTTCCTGTGGATGTATAAAATTTACCCTTATATAAATTAAGATTACCATTAAATTATCACTCAGTGAAAAAGAGTTATACACAATTTCAAACGACATATATTCACGGACATAAGAGGCTCGTTTTCTCAGCAGGCTGTATCGTTTATTAATGGTTTTGTATTTGTTTTCAATGTGCATAATAAAATTAGAAAAGGGCTAACCTCAAATTTTTTGCTCGTTCTTTTTGAGGCAAAACTGCCTTCCAAACGAGCGGTAAAGTGTAGATTCGCAAAAAATTATGGCGTATTTAAAGTGTTATTTTATAACCTACGAAATAAAGATATTTTTAATTGGAATTTGAATTCAAAACTTATTTGTTTATTAATTTAGTATTGGATTAATTTATTAGTGAAAAATCGAGAAATACTATTTTGTAATAATTATTTTCAAACTAATATATTTTATCTTTTATTCAGGTTTTTTTAATGAATTGAGTTAATTATTGCTATTCACAAGTTGATTTATTTTAGCTAATACCTTGTATATCAGTAAGCATATTTTTTTCATGTTCTTATAACCAATAGGTATCAAAAACAATAAATTGATTTTGTGATTATGGGAAATTTAATATTGTATTAGTGATACACTGTTAAGGTGATATGTGATTTAAGCAATAATATTGTCTTTTTTAGTCCTGTATATTTTGAATGATTTAGTACGGGAAACATAAAAAAAAATCAATCGTAAAACCAAAAATTAAAATCATTAGGGATCCTCAATTGGCATGGAATTTTATATCATTATACAGAATTTCAAATAGTCCATTAAATACTAAATAATCAATAATCTTGCCTACGTTCGAATAATGTCTAATGGCGGCTTTAGTACTTAATATTCGAAAATATTAAAAATTGATCAGATAGATAGAGAGTGTAGATATCAAAAATGAATGCATTAAAAAGAAGTACTGGTTGGCTACGAAGTATTGACAATTAATGTTGCCACACTATCACGTACTTAAACTCATAGCAGCATAGTCGAGAGATTCAACAATGTTATTCCAAAATATGTAGGTGGAAGAAAGATAAATCTTGAATTGAGACAATTATTTATCTGTACACATAATTACACGCATCTCTTTCTTAAATAAAAAATATTGGAATATAGTAATAATAAATAGTCAACTGTCTTAATGTAATACTATTTGTAATCGTAAAAAGTTTCAGCGAATTAATACAATAACTAATCTGTATTTATGCCCAATAAAAAATGAAAAAATTGCATTTATTTTTAATTGAATGTTTACTTCCTGCAAATTCATAAAATTATGTTAAGCCCCTCTTCCTATTTTGACGTAACCTTCCATATAAATGCACTGCACTACATGCACGGGCATAACGCACTCCAGCAAACCTATTACACAAGCCTAGCTCTGGTTCGCTAAGTGTCTAGAGTGTAACGTGCAGTAAGGAACTTAATTCTAAAAAAAAACCTGAATTCCGGTTGTTATAAAACTAGTATTTTTCAGTTTTCAGTTTAGAGACCGCATCGTCGATATTATATTTAATAATATCGGCTTAATTGAACAACAAATCGTGTTCGTCGAAAGTAATAATTGTACCTGAAACATGTTTCAGCATTTTGTAAATTAGTTAGAAAACTAATCCTTCAAGCGTTTCAGTTTTATAAAAGTACCCTTGTAATTACTGGAAGGTGAACTGAGCGTATTAATTAGAAATCGCTCTCTGTGTAAACTTTGACGTGTTGAGGACCAAATTTATTGTCCAAATACGTTTGTGGGCCGCATCTAAAAAGTAGTGAATTTTAAAGTAGTGTTTTATACTAATGTTCATAATGTTTAACGATAGATACCAGACATGAAATTTTTCAAAATGTCTCGCGGGCCGGATCAAATCTTACAGCGGGTCGGCTGTTGCCCACATATGGTGTAAATGAACAAAAACGCGAACACAATTTAAATAAGTGATATCTTATTGTTATAAATAATAAGTTGACCGTTATCAACATCACAAAACCGGAGAAGTGTGAATAGGACTTATATAATGAGGGTTTCCTACAAATTTAATTATGTATGTACATATTTCATGCATGAAGGGTCTCGATTTTTGTCTGTTTTCGAGACCGATGCTGGTAAATACGTATCTACCAATATCGGTCTCTGAAACCGACACTTAAAATTTTTAGAATTCGTCACGTAATAATTGTAAAACAATAAAACTTATTTAATTTTAATAAATGTAACTCTTCGTCATCCTTATTTTGTATATTGTATAAATCTGTCATTTGGCTGCAAAAAGAAAATTGTCTATCGTCAACATGAATTTAACACGAAAAAATTTTCGTACAATTTTCGTTGAATTCCATTTCCATTTACGCGAACAAGGAAGTTGTAACAGAATTCGATTTGCCTTTCGTAATGAATCTCAATCCTTTGCCACTGTTTATAACTGGCTTAACTAGTTCAAACGTGGTCACATTAATCTGACTGACAATCTGCGTGAGGGAGGTCCTTCTAAAACCGAAAACTAAAAACAACGTCAGTGTCATGTAGTTCATGATATAGACTAACATAAGAGTGACCTACCAGCAGATTCGGACAGGCTTAGACATTGTTATGAGTGAAGTGCACAAAATTCTTTATGAACATTTAGCGGTCAGGAAGCTTTGTACTCGGTGGATACCTCATAATTTAACCGACGTTCAAAATCTCCGTCGCGTCAATTGGTGCCGCTAAATAATGCAAAGATTTGTCGGTGATGACTCAAATGCTGTGTACGACATGGTTATAGGTAATGAAAACTGGGTCTACTGCTACCATCTCGTGACCACAAGACAGTCTGCTCAGTGGGTGTTTCTTTTCGAGGAGTTGACTATTAAAGTGAAACAAGGTAAGAGATTGCAAAAAAAAATAAGAAAAACGTTCAAAACCGAGACTGAATTTGAGTGATTTCACGCTGGGATTGGACCTGCTCGGTGCACCGAGCTGCGAGCGACGAAGTGTCATTTTGCCGCGTCAACGCTCATAGTCATCATAACTTGTATTGTTTGTGTTTTAACGCCACGAATTTTGCGATAATTTGGGAAATTGCGTGTGATTATAACATAATTTCGAAATAGGTATGTTTTATTTCACTATTGATGTAATTTAGTTCACAATTAGCTAGTACGATAAAAGTGCACGGACGACGTTAGCTGAACAATTAGTAAAAGTTGTAATTCTGGCCAATGTCATCTTGTTCATCTAGAATCGCGTCCTGTGAAAGAGGTGAAGGGGGATGGGACGCGCATGATAAATCTACTTGTCTTTTGGTGATAGCTTCAGCGAAAAAATGTCGATTTTTTTGATTCTAATTTTTCAATACTTTAAGTATTCATAATGGGAAATCAGAAAGTGTTAAAATATATATTATTTTCCTACATTACGATCTGCACTCCAATTGCAAGTGTACATTTGTAATAACAAAAAATATATATTTTCGTATAACTAACAATAATTTATATTTAAATGTATACTACTTACGCTGTGATGAACACCTATAATTAGGCTGTGAGACCTTACGTTTTGTTAAATTTGATGAGTTTAGGTCAGTGACAACTATCTTATATATAGGTTTTGATTTGCTTGCGAGTTTCAAAGTATAAGGCATAAATGGCCAAGTTTGGCCTTAATTTTTGATTACGTTAGCTTAGAAACTTGATTTATTTACAGTTCCAAGGCATCGTACATCTGATATTCAAATTTAATTTCCAAGTGTATTGACTGACAGATGGACAGACGTTCGAGAGACGACGAAATTCACATTTTAATGAGAAACATTTACGGCGTTTGTTACGAAAGAGGTTTACGTTTATTGTAGCAATCGAAAATGTTAAAAGAGAATGATCAATTTACTACAGGACATAGACCCACTCAATTTTCATATACAGTGGACCCCCGGTAATCCGGCGCCTGTCTAATCCGGCGCCCCTTGTAATCCGACATGCCTATCACTATTGAATGTAGAAACACAAATATTATTTTGACAAATCTTCATTAACGCATGATTAACAAGGTTGCAACTTGTACGCGTCACCACTACACTGTATTGTGCTCGATGCGCTTTGTTTTGGTTTTTATTGCTCAGTTTGAATTTGACTACTAAATCCGACATACATGTGCAGTATGATTTGCAGTTCAGATAGAATTTTATTATTTTGATCTGTAATTTGTCGGATTACAAGGTATTTTTTTTTTCACAAAAATTCAGACTACAAGGGATTTTAGGCAGTACTCTATAATCCGATAAATTCGATAGTCCGACACTGCCCTGCAAAACGTTTGTCGAACTACCGCGGGTCCACTGTATAGTATAAATTTCGAAATTTTTACATCGTTCGGAAAATCCATAAAAGTCTTACGAAAGCTGTCTCTTTAAACTATCCAGCCAGTTGTATACAGTTTTTGTTTTATCTACATTTCATTTCCAAAAAGTATATTTATTGTGTTTATAATGCGGATAAATAATAAAAAATTGAAAAATCTAAAAGTACACGCCTCACCGCGGTCATTAACTTCTAAGATAAAAAATTTCAATAGAGTTTTTGATAATGAAATTTCAAAAAAAGAATTATCAAATTCAAATTTCGCGCCATTTCGTGAGATATTTATAATGGCGCATGCGCTGATCTCAACTTTTCACATATGGCTTAAGGCTAACCTTCATTTATATGTAAATATAGATACACAAACACCACCTCAACGCTCCGCTTGTGAGGCGTGCAATACACAGTCGTTTTTTAGTTTTTTGTAAATTTTAATTAAACGACAGTACTTAGAACGCTAATATTAACTAGGAATCAGAACAAGGTAAAACCTTATATAATAAAAAAAAAGTATTCCGGTAAGATTCATTTTTCGACCAATTTCTCTGCCACATACATGGATCCATAAACAGACTGACGGACGTCCAACAATGATTGATTTTAATGTTACTATTTACTATATTAAACAAAATAATTATTTACAAAATATACCATATGTGCTAGACAGATTATTTAACTTGATATTAGTGGACTCCTATTACTCTGTAAGTGTTATATTAGAAAAAAAAATTCATTTAAGTGTCGAAAGACTGGGTTTTTTGACATGTCGAGAGTAGAGCACCACCTCAACGCTCCGCTTGTGAGGCGTGCAAAAAATTGAATAGAATTAAATTAATAGTTAAAAAAATAATAATTAAACTCAAAAATTCAAAAATTTTCTGAAATCGTCACGACTAGTTACTACCGTGAAATGATTTTAGTTATTATCATCGGTTGTAACCGATTTTTTTTTTTAAATCTTAAATTACCCGTCAAAGGTGAAATTGAAAAAGGGAAACCACGCGATAGGGCAAAATTCTTTCCTTACAACTCTCAGTTTGCCACTGTGTGATACTTTGGGAGTAGGGTTAGATGTTGAATTGAAACTGAGAGCGATGCCTATTGATTAAAAATGTAGGGTGCAGATAAGTTCAGTACATTTCAAATGATCCCCGGACAAAGAATAGATTTATCGTCTGATAAGCTACCGTATGCAAAAACTCCTCTACTCATAGACAGATCGTGTGGCCAAAACATTCATCTGTCTCGTTAAAATTGTCGACAAGGTTTAAAACGGGTCATGTAAATCGGGAAAGGAGTCATAGCCATTATCGCCCAGTCAAAGGGCGCCGAAGTCGTCGGCCGGGTCGAGATTCCAAGACATTATTGGAAACATCATAATTAGCGGCGCGCGCGCCCCGCGCCTCCCTCCGCCCTCCGCGCCGGTACTCCCCCGCGCCCCTATTTTCGCCAAATCACAACGAGGTGTGGGAGCAACGGCTTATTTGCTGTCTAAATTAAAGTCAACTGACTAGGGTGGATATGTTCAATTCGTTTCCTATCGAAGGAGCCCTGTATTATTGTAACCGATTATCGTAGTCATAGCTCTAATCATCAGGATAGGACACAGAAGTTGGGATCTAGACCACAAAATGTTTTGTGTGTATAAACATATATATCTATACTGACTCCCTTTACAAAGTACAGCTACTAGCAAAAGTGTGTATATGTAGGGGCAACTGAAAATTTCTGGAATGAGAAAAAATTACTATGAATGGTCAAAAATGAATTTCTTGTTTCTCAAAATATTCTCCGTTATCATTAATGCTCTTTTTCATACGAATGAACCAATCTTGAAAATATTCCTCCTTGGTGACCTCGGAAACATGTTTTTCATACTCTTCGACAGCCTCTTCTGGTGATGCAAATCGTTGACCGTTGACTTTGACTGAAAATTAAGGAATTGTAACAATAAAATAATAAAATTAACAAACACAAAATAAGAACAAGAACTTTTTTTATATAATGACGAGACAATTCAAACTTTAACTTGACCAGCAAAAGAACTGAGTGACACCAATATTTGAGTTAAAATGTAGTGGTATCTCTCTTTGTAAAATGTCGCGAATATATAATTTTACTTGATTGAGCCACTCGCCCAAAGACGTTATTGTGGTATCGCACACATCCATCGATTGCAGATCGAGTTGGCGCAACCTTGAATATACGCACAAACTGAAATACTAAATTATCATTTGTTTTAACGGCGTTGGAAATATCTCCGTTAAATCCGAATGTTAGAGCTGGTTCACTGTAATCTTATTTCCGGGCGGTATCCGGGCTTTATTCCCGCACTGACTCCGTGGTCAGTGCGGGACTATACCTAGCGCCTCGTGGAGAGCGGTGCCCTGCATTTGAAGCCTCTTGTGGATTCTGCAACTGGCAGCGAAAAGGAACTCGATTACAGAAAGATGTTCTCGTTTTTTTTTAATACATTTTACTTCTTTATTTTTGAGCAAGTCAACTATAAATTTAATTATTTAATTTCGCCAACATGGTTTTAAAGTTTACATTTAATGGTGATAAATACGATAAATACAGCTGGAATTTATTGTAAATTATTCTTGGACTTATCGTGCGTTGTCAATTATTTTTAATATGTCCATGATGCATTAATAACGATGCCAAGCGATATGTGTCTTTTATTTTTTATTAATATTATTCAAGATTACTTAATCGTGTTTGTAAATATTATGTCTTGAAAATAAATTTGAAAATTAAGTTGAAACTTAATACCCAAAACACGTGCTTCAAAGTTCAACTTGTACAACCCGCAAAAGGTTCTGTACGAGTACCTACTCGTACAGAAGCCAAAGAGTAGCAAGCCGAAAATACATCATGTACCTACATGATGTATTTTTGGCTTGCTACACTCTGACTAAAAAATCAAAAGATCTATTAACATTGTTATTTAGCAGCATTTTCGATACAATAAAATTGTATTTAAAAGTTATATCTATCTGCAAATTAAATCAAAGCAGGTATTCCGTTGTACAGATACAATAACTGTCCATAAGACGTTTTTGGGTCTGATTTCAATATGTTTATCAAAACATTGCCTCACTGTGAAGATTTAAAAAAACATAGCTGGTTGTAAATTATCTGAACAAGTTATTTCAAGTAAAGGAAATTGATCAATTAATATCTTAGAAACGAAATTAATGAATCAATAATTCTCGATTTATGGCTATTTTAGAATCAATGAAAAGTTTTATTAGGAAATTATTCATTTACAACAAATGAATTAACCTTTCCGTTACTAAAATGTATACAAATAGTGATTCATGGACTTCCAAATGACGTCTACGTACGAGCGTCTGTCGAAGGGTTAAACGAGTCGTCACGCCGCAATAAAATCATTCACGCGTCTCACTTCGTACATGCGCGAAGTGGGAATGAAATTTAGTGTCGTTGACTTGGCAGGGCGAAATTCGGTCTGACGAGCGGGTCACGTGTTAGTCAATAATTAGAACGCGACTCGTTCGTTCGACCAATATTTCTTTGTTGGTCAAGCACATTACACGTATCTCTCAAGATCACAGAGAATATTTGGTGCACAGGAAGCGATCGACGCCAAAGTTTTTTGATGTCGTTTGCGCAATTTCGGCATTTTCTACTTTTATATTTTCGTACTAGTCATTAACTTTATTTTGTACGATATAAAATGAGTGATATTTTACATCGGTTGTTTATTCACTTTTAATAGTCCGAATGTTGGCTACATTATGTCACTGTCTCATTGGTTTGTAGATAGAAGGATATAAAAAAACTCCGGAGAAACTGGGAATACGATTCTAGCATCCAGGGTTCTGTACCAACAGACGAAATGACGTAGGAGTCGCAGTTGATGTTCGTTCATCCTCAGACCGAAAGGGATATGTCCATCAGCAAGACGGAACTCACCTCGCTGCCGGTCTTGGTCTCCCGACGTCCAAGGAGCGTGATCGAGATCGTCTAGTGGCAATAGAAATAACATTTTCACTCCCCCAAACAATAGTTTATAAGTTTTATATATTTTTTTTAATCACAATTTTATCTATGTAAAGCTACGTCAAAAATGCTTAGACATTTTTTTTTAATAATATCATATCCACTTATACAAACTACTACAAGTAGTGCAAGCACGATTTCTCGAGGACGTATTAAAAAGTGGCTGAATTATAAGATCGTGACTTATTGACAGACGGACAAGACGAAATTATTAAGGGACATTTTTGGTTTTGACTATGTAACCCTAACTAGCAGTTACCAGTCTGCGTCGCTGGGCGCACACAAGAATTTAACAATTATTGTTTTTTCTTATGATGCCCGTATATGCGTATGCACACACGGGCATAACCCGTATGGGTTACTTCACATTTTCGAAAAGTATAACATTGTTTCTGCGAACCGCATCAACATCTCATTCGATGCCGAATGATCTCCAGAAAATTATGCGAAAGAATTGCTTGCACATAAAGAATTGCAAAATTTACAAGTAAATAAAAATTAAAAAAAAAAACGTATTTGATTTTTAAATTGAAGGCTGAAAATAGCACTCTGCGTGATAGACGCAGCGGTAGTGCGCAACTGCAGTTCTGGCGGTGTGACAGAAAAAAAGTCTTAATATTACTTAATACTGAACTAAAAATTTTTGTATTATATACCTATACAATAACAAAATTATTCAAATTTTCAATTTAAAGTGTCTACTTGGACGGAAATAACTTTTAGTAAACTTTCTAGATTTTTTTTCTACTGCTCAGTAAGCAAAATTGTTTTGAACTGTAGTTTAAACTGTAGTTTGTCAGAATGTGTATTTTTAAACAGAATATTCTAAAATAATTTTGAGAGATCTTTTCACATATATAATAAATGCGTTATTTCTAATTGCTATAAGCTGTTACTAATTTTCTTAATTAAAACAAAAAAAAGGGAAAAAAAATTTATCTTTTTTAAATTAAGTATTTTACACAAGAAAAAAAATAGAAAAATTATCTTAAAATTTTTTCGATTGCTTATTTAACAGTTTAATATAAACAAATACATTAATTATGTGTTTTAGCTTTTTATTGCCTTCCAAGTTGAAAACCATATAATGGTGAATATTAAAAACTATCTTAAGGAAATACTTTGATAGCTTATGAACAATTTTTTTAATTTTGGGAAACTTAAATAGTCCATAATTTTTATCCTAAAATTCATCCTTTTTAATTTTTTACAGAATTAAAAAAATTTTCGATAAAATTTCATTATTTACTAGATTTATTTTTATTATATAAATTTTGTTGCTTCATACAGTTTATTATAAACAATCATTTAGTATTTACGTTGTTCGTAGATTCAACAAAAAAGTAACGAAAGCATCGACAAATAGTTTTACTACAAAAACCAAAAAAAAATGGTTAACGATATTGATAATATTATTATGAAAAATGGTTTTAATTTACTAAAATTTTCAATTACAAACCTCTACAATTTTTGAAACTTTTAGCAGTTTTTGAACGACTTGAAAACAGAGTAGGGTCTTCGATACGGAGCGAAGGCGAATTCGCCTGAAACCACAACACAAATCAATGTATCGCTTTCGACATGAAAAGCACAATTTTCCTGTGCAAAACACCACCACCTCGCCGACGTCAACGAACCGGAGGAAGCCGTTAAACGTCCGCATAAAGCGCTACAACGACTTTTACATTCCCAAATAAATGAGCATTAGCCCCGCAACTCCCGTGTTTTATCTAAAACGCCGTGATTTCCGTCCGGATCGGCGGGCGGGTCGACGGCCTGCCCGCCCTCGAGCCGCCCGCCCTTTAGCCCCGGCGCCCCACGAATCTGTCTAACAACGCGTTACCTGTAAAAGAAAAATAACTAAAACGCATGGCCCGTGATGGAGACAGTTAGACAAGCCTCCGATGTTCTCTTTCATTTCTGATTTGTACAGAAAAACTTAATGAGTTCTTTGCAGGTATATATTGTATTTCAGTCGATTTTCATCTTCGAGGTTATGAACTCGAAAGGTTCATGGGCGGCTTTCTACAAATTTCTTTTTATATGCTGTCGGGCTATATATATTTTATTCATCTAAATAGTCTTCTAAATCCAAACAGAAATAGAAATGAGATCTTTCTAATTTAAAGAATATTTTCATCTGTTGGAACGTTTATTGTTTTAATATTTGATAATTAAATGATAATATTTATTGTCCATTTAGCTATAGTAATGTTTTATCAGTTTTTAATATTCCAATTTCTGTGAATTTAGCTTAGTCGCAAAATTTATATACCTTTAATATACACAATTTTAGAATGGGACATGTACATAAGAAATTTACGAAAAGCCCATCGATTTTTTTCTAGAGAGTTTAAGTCTTTAGGATACATTCCTTAAGTTGGAAGCCAGCTTTTAACAAAAAGTTCTCTTGAAAGAAACTACTAAGCTTTTAGTGAATTGAGTCACTTAACAACAACGACCACTGTCAAAAATCTGACTCGGGAATATACAACTGCCTGTCAAATGAATTTTTTATAAGAGTAGACAGAACTGAAAAATATACATTTCTATTCTAAAATAACAACATCATTGTAGTATAAAACGGAACAATTACAATTTAAAGGCTCCACGAGACTGCACAGTTGGTGAAATAATCGTTAAAATATTTTAGAGCAAGTCTGAGCTCCTTTAAAATAGGTCTTCTTGTACGGATTTCAGTGAATTTCTGAAAATCGCCCTTCATATTTACCGACAACTACTGTAAATGTAAAAGGCCATATTAACAACACATGTTTTAATACCTTGTACGGAATAAGTAAATCATATCTTAAAGTGAATTAATGTTGGTTTTTACTAAATAATTTAAACTTCCCCCGTAATAAGATGGTTAACGAGAAGTTATAATATCAATGTTAACCGTCTCATAATTTGTTTTAACATTAACATAGACTTTTCTTCATTTATAACTCTATTCTCTTGATGGATCTTATAAAGAAAGAACTTCAAAAGACCCCTTTTCAGTGTCTTTTTTCAAAGCTTTTTTCAATTATTTGCGAGTTACATGATAATAAAATTGGAATTGTGACTTGTCAACATTACTGTCTGATCACAATAACATCAGTGATGTTATTGTGATGTTATTATGTACCCTGATGTGACGTCATTTCATAAACTGAACTTCTCTCAATTCGATTGGTTGGAAATTGAAGAATTTGAAATGCAGCTGATTGATTTCCAATCTAGTTCAATATGGATTCAAAAATTTATTGAAACTAGGAAAGAGTTGGAATTAATTGAAACTGAAAGATTGACAAGTAATTTAAGTAAAAATGCTAATAATAAAATTCTGGAAACATGGAATGCGTTACCAGACACTTTTAACTGTTTGAAGAAGCTGGCTCATGCTATTTTAACAATGTTTTCATCTACCTATGCCTGCGTGTCATTATTTTCAGAGATGAATAACATTAAAAACTCGGTTAGAAACCGTTTGACAGATGAATCCAGTTCAGCATGCATTTTGTTAAAAGTAACATCTTACAACCCTAACATAAATTATTTGTCATCTCACCTACAGCAACAGAAGTCACACTAATTTTACAGTAATTTAATTGAAGCGTGTAATAAAAACATTTCATAATGTACCTCTTTTGTTTACTTTATTTAATAAAGAGTTTTCATAGTATTTATTATTATTATTTTCAAATAATCAGAAAGTCAAAATTATTAGATGGCACGTCCATGACCCCATTAAACATTTTTTAGAAAAAATGGCCCGTTGATGCATAAAGGTTCGCCTACCCTGATCTACACATTCAATATTTATAAAACAATAGCTAATAGTTAATTCATTTTCGCCGAAGAATATATGATAATAAATAATACATATCGTAAATAGCACTACAGTGAAGCGTACAATCATCGATTTGACAGTTAACATAATGCTCGTGCGAATTGCAAAAAATATTTTGAAAATTTATACAATCTGCTTCGTTTTTCGCAATCACTGTACAACCAGATCAGCCATCAAACGATGTAGCGTATATATCTCTATAATCATTAGTGAAATGACAAGCTCATGTATAACTTGTACTCCATTTAATGGGACACGTTAACAAATCGTTGTATTTGTGCAAAATCCTGTTCACGTTTGCTTGTGAAGTGTTTCATTATACAAAGGAAACGACATTGTCGAAATTCTTTTGTATGGAAAAATAGCCCGAAAAGATGAATAATAACCATGCCAGCGACCTTTTTAATCGCCAAACAAAGGTTGGGCGTAACGATATTTATTCGTGCCTTTTAAATATTGTGTTTGGTTTGAGTTGCGTGTTATACTAGACATTTTCATGTAACATTTAAGTTCAATTGCTGTAGGAATAACGTCATATCAAAGTAAAAATGAGCAAAAAAATTGTAGGACGTATTTTTGCATTGAAGGTAATATGATTAAAAAATTATATAATACGATAATATTTAAAAACTTGGGACTAAATTTGACGGCAGTACAAACAATATTGTTCGATGAGAGTTTGCTTTATGCTAACGTAATATTTTCTATGACGCATTTTAATTTTCTTTTAGATATGATTTACTATCGTTTAGATAAATTTAGATTTAAAAAAATCGTTTAGATAAAAAGTTGATATTAATAACAAATCTACGAAGAAGTATAAAAATACTCATAATAAATCATAAGATTATAACTATTGAAAAATTGCCATAATTAACGTTAAAGCTCTATCGATGTACTTTTTTACGTAATTTACAGTTAAAGCTCTATCGATGTACTTTTTTAAACACACAACTACTAGTAGATAAGGTATTGTCCCCTTCCATGTATGCACGCCTGGTAGCTCGTTACGTGACTGTACTAATACGTCATATCTTTGACGATGAACTTCAAAATATTAATTCCCGCTATGAAAACTTAAAAAAAATTAAAAAATTAGAATGTTACCGTTTTCAGTCCGATTTTCGAAAATTGAGTTTCATCAGATGTTGACGTTTTGACTTCTTAGGGTCTATTATGACCATTATCCGAGTAATGTCACTATGCGTGGGCGTGTGCGTGATAGATCAATCGGACGTGATTTATAGAATTCGGAAGCGGTGCACTCAACTGAGATTTCCTGAAAATTTGAAACGAAGTCGCCTGTGTTAAAAAAATTCAGATAATTTTCAAATTCAAATAATTCATTTATTTAAAATATATTCTTTACAAGCAGTTACATGACGTCAACTCTAATGCATGAATACACCCGATCGCTT
This sequence comes from Eumeta japonica, assembly GCA_005406025.1. NCBI lineage: Eukaryota > Metazoa > Arthropoda > Insecta > Lepidoptera > Psychidae > Eumeta > Eumeta japonica. The sequence continues at coordinate 1,021,951 of BGZK01000020.1, forward strand.
TCTCGAAAACAATTTATGTTAAAATAATTTTAAACAAGTGTCTACTTAAATCCTTAAACACACCGAAGATTATTTGATGCTAAGAAAATATCAATCTAGTAGCGTGCTTTGGAAAACATCAAAATGAAATAAGTTTCTCCTAATTTGGACGATATGAGTTGTTTAATTAAAATTACACGTCAGACCCTATTTTTCCCCAAAGATGACATATATTGTATATATGGTATGTATATATTTGTGATGAAATTGTTGCGTGCTGGCTTTTATTGACCAACAGTAGAGGCGTGCGTTCCAGAACCTTCTTAATTCAGATATAAGTCCTGCCGCCTTCCAGTAGGGGCAGAAGGCTGCTAAGCACCGCCGTCACCAGTGCGGTGACAACTTTAGGAATCGACTGTTTAACTTGCTGCCCTGGGTACTGAGCTAGTGGTTTTATGTGATTTAATTAAAAATTCATTTGTCAATTCATAGGTCGCGGTGAAGATACAAGCCGCGTACCTTTTCGCTGGTCTTTCTTGACCACTAGACCAACATTGGCATCACCGTTCTCATCATACTATAATACTAATGGTGTAAAGTTCTAACAACGTATAGATATGAGAATTTATATTGTACATGAAATATGCAGACAAAAGAAAATGAATGCATAAGACATTCATATTTAGTCTCTTTTATTTTGAAGTTTGTTATTGTTTCTCGTCATCTACATAAGTTTGTAAAAAGATAGGTATGGTAGTGATTTTTTAGATTAAATTCAATATTCAAGTTAGCCGTAAATACGTTAGAATACGTGTAGGTATATTTAATTAAAGAAAATAAATTTAAAAGAATATTTATTAATGCGTAATTGTTTATTTATCAGCGTGCTAATCTCACGTTTGTGGGGTCAAGTAAATTATATACCGCTATAAGAACGGCACGACATATTTAAGTATACCTCTTTAAACTTAATTTTCTTTAAAAATACATTTACGTTATTCTGTTAACTTTTAAATATGCAACTAATATTATGCACCGGTAGACACAATCTATGCAAGCGCCAACGTTAAATTTTAGCTTTCTGTACTGATGCACATTGGCTTGGTCGGTATGCAAATGCCCTTCGGCTTGAATGACCTCTTATATTCATATCGGAGTGCTCAGCTCGGGGTCAACGCCCGATGCCAAAGTCGGGATCGTTTATACGCGTCATAATTAAGAGAGTAGTTATTAGCTACTTCGACTACAGTGGAACCTATTTGGGATGCGAACTTCGTTGAACCGCCATTAAAAGTCCGGTGATTACGATATAGTGGCTGCAATTTGATTATAGGGCTTAGATTGGCCTGTGACATGAACGATTTAATGCCAGAAATTAAAATGACGATCAGTGACAGCTTTTGGCTTCGCCGCGTCTATAGAGCATATATTAACTATTAGTTTCACGTGATAATTATGACCGATTTATGATATTCATAATAGTGGCAAATGGGTAGGTATGTTTTATTTGATATATGATTTAATAAGCTGTTAAAAAAAAAACGAAAGCCTATTATAAACCATTAGGATATAAAAAAGTGATCGAGTAGAGTGTAAGTAAGTGTTAAACTAAAGTGATTGCTATTGATATTTAAACATGAAAAATATTATATTTATAACGTAATTGCATTATTTTGGTTTTTCTGCCTGTCTACCGAACCATGTTTACATGCACGCAACACGGATATCGGTGATAGTCGATCTTTCGAGACTGTCTTAATGATGTGGGGTTGTTTTAACAGCATGGGTGAAAAGCTGAGTTATTAAAAAAAATGTATACGAATACGCCTCGGCATAAATCGAGTGGCGCCGTCTATCGGTGTAGATTTTGTGACTATTAAGCATTAATTTCATATGATATTGCTGATTTGAATTGATCGGTTTGTGGACGTAACACCGAAAACTTAAATGACAATTCAGCTATCACTTGTGGTTAACCGAATGAAAGAAGCAGATCATCATCGTGTTTCGTTATACGTCATTATTTCCGAACAGTTGCGACGGGTCTGACGTGCAGCGAGCTGCCGTATGGAAGTTATTAATATTCCTTAAATGTCGATTATACATCCGATTAAATCTCAGAAGATTTTTTATTATTTTGCTGTGTACACCTCTGCAATGAAAGATTAATTGATAAATACGGATTGTGTCATAAGTCCGGCTACGAGTGTTCGGTCGTGCAACGAAATCAAGGAAACCATCAAACGGTTTTTCTTCCTACATAAATATGGGTTTATGACTCGCGTTCTTTTATTATTTTCTCACTTTACACTGTCATCATTATGTCCCCAGAAACGTCTGTCATAATGTTTTTATATCATGTCACTGAGGGTGTTTATGCCCACAAGCTGGCCAAGTTGTGGATTGCTAACGACCGTCGTGCCCAATGTGACGTCAAGATCCGGCATGACCAGTTTTACATCCTCACCGAGATAAGGATTGAGTATTTTGATTTGAAATAAGTTAAAACCCCATTTCATTGTTCAGCTGAAGTCGCGGTTCCAATCCGGTATATTCACATTATATAGCACTCGTTCTGGGATTTAAATATGATTCTTGTAGAGTCGTCCGAAATCATCTAAAAAAGATCTCGTTTAAAGCAGAGTACAGTATTCGTCAAACATACGACTGACCTGAATAGTTTGAGTTGAATTCCATAGGTATGATCTAACCACGAGCTCGCATGTTTAAACATTTCTATTACATGTAGTCTATTTCTATTAATTGATTATATTTTATTATTTATTCAGAAACTGGACGTTGTGCGTATGAGTACTAGTTTAACCTATTAATGCATCTCCGTTAACATAGGCTTTTGAATTATTTGAATTTTTCTATGGGCAGTACTCCTCGTATAAGATTCTCGTTCTATTCCCCGTCTAATGGAATTATTAAATCTGTCTAAGCGATAGAAGTTTATAACTACAACATAATACTACAAACATCTAAGGGCGCTGTTAGGAACAATAGGTAGGCCACAGTCAAGTCTAAATTAACAGAGTTTAAACAGAAACTCGTTCGACGCGCCTGCGGCCACGGAGCTTTAGATAAACCTACATTGAAAGGCGACGAAGGGCGCGCTCCCCGCGCCGCCGCCGCTCGTCACCCGCCAACCGTAAGCCGTATTTATAGTCTGTAACCGAAAACGCACTGAAAGCTCACCTGTCGACTGATCATTTATATATCGGCAATCGTATCGCATCGCGTTTTCCGTCATTTTATCAACCGAATCGATTTCTCGATTGACCTCTCACAGAATATTCGAATGTAATGACCGACAGAAGCGCTGTAAAATAACCATTTGTGTACTCGTTCACGATCGACGCTCGCCCGGTCCACGGACGGCGACGTCACGGTATTCACACACCGACACGAGAATCAACATTCACTTCGTAGTCTCGCACATCAGTTTTGTTAACGAGCTACACGGCACACGGTTTATTTGCTTATTGTGGATGAAATTCAGTCTAAATACCTATTAAAATTTTGTTATCTAAAGTAATAACATGTTGAAAAACATACACATGCAAGCGGCCACGAAATTACTAATTGATGCATTGTTAGATTTCTGAGGATTCGTTAATTAAGTTTAACCTTGAGAACGTTCAGATAAGAGATGTTATGAAGGACGAACTCTTAACATTGAAGGAGCGGCGAAGCGTTTTCACACATGACGTCGTTACGTATATATTAAAGAATTTTTAATTCGTCCCCTGACATTAAAAGCGCTGACGCGGGCGGCTGGATTCCACACTAGCCGCAGACCTGTCACGAGTTAAATCTATTTTCACTGCATTTTTAAAAATATCAGGCTCATAGTTTCGCACGTGCGAAAACATGAAAGCATAGTGATAGGTTTTTATGACCGATTTTTTTATATTAATATTCTTGATTCGATATCATTTTCGTATAACTATATTTAAAATATTTTTTAAGACTACATTCTTAAAAAGGAAAACCGGTGTCCTTATAAAGTCCCTAAAATGTTTTTCTATTTAACTATATATAACAGACAAAGTTTTTAGAAATTGTTTTGGGCGAAGAAATTTGAAAGGATATCACAAATATTTGTATGGAATTTAGGAGCCTTTGTGGTGTTACGTACATTTTTGCGGAGTTCTCAAACATATTTCACAGACAGACGCAAATTCTAAAAATCATTTGAATGTATTTGTCAATGTTTTTAGTGCCCTTCAGAATAATTTCTTTCAAATATATTTAATGTACAGATTTTTTCCTCCTTACTGTCAATATGTACCTATAAGGGTCAGGAAAAAAGATTTTTCGTATTTTATATACAAATTGGAGATAATTTTTCATCATTTTTTAATGAAATTCAGTTATAATATACAGATACATATTTAAATACCTAAAGAATTATGAAGTGATGGAGATCGGTGAAAATCTGAGGATGCAAGGTCAGGGTTATGTGGTGGATGTACTTCTCTATTAACACTTCTCTACTATCTCTCTCAATATTTGCTGACTGGATGAAGATATGTGTGGTCTGGCGTTGTGGTGAAACTCCACACTATTTCTGTTCGCTAATTCCGGACGTTTTTTATCTACTTCTTGCTTGAGTCTCATCAGCTGTGGCCAGCAGAGATCCGAATTGATGGTTTTGACCGGAGATAAAAGCTCATAATGAATAATGCCCTTCCAATCCCACCATACACATAGTATTAACTTATTGCGAGTTAATCCGGGTTTCACTTTAGTCTGTGGAACTTGCTTACCTTTTGATCTTGATGATTTTCGCAAGTTCTTCTCATAGGAAATCCATTGTTCATCACCAGTGATCAATCTAATCAAAAACGGTTCATTACGTTTTACGTTTTAACAAAGAATCGCAAATGTAAACACAATTCATTATAGATTTCTTTCAGTGGTTTCGTGTGAGATCAAAGTATAGAGCTTTTTTGTATATCCAGCTTCTTTCAAATGGGTCAAAACTGTTTTATGGTTAATCCCGTGTTCTTCAGCTATGTCGTAAGAACTAATATACCGATCTTGTTCTATTGTTTTCCAAAATAGCATTGACTTTATCTGTAACAGGTCGACCAAAGCATAGTTCATCTTTGACATCAAAATTACCGAACTGAAAACGCTTGTACTAGTTTTGTGCTACTCTTGGCGACACTACATTAGGTCCATAAAAGTTACAAATGTTTTCGCGTCTTACGTCGCATTCACTCATTTCGTTGGAAAGAAAACAATAGAAAATGGTGGGACAACGTTTTTGCTTTTCATTTTTCTTTTCTTAAAATATCGCCTATTTAATGACATCAAAACTAGCCAGATATAAACAGCACAACCAAAGTATTATTCGTCGTAATTAGACGCAAAATCATGAAAACCAATATTGCATTAGTACAACGTAAATTGTAAAAACTGTCTTCGAAAAACTTAAATAAGATAAACAATTATTTTTTTGTATGACCTACTGGCAACCAGAAGTCACTATGTAACTGTTAAAAATTAAAACGAATATTAAAGTGGCTTTTTGGTTTGATTTCATTTGATGTTTGACTCTTAACCACATTCTTGTATACAAAAATAAAATGTTTATCTCTGGTTCTAAATAAACCTACATCGATATTAATTGAAACTACTTCGAAAACTTAACATAATAAATTAATTATCGCCAAAAAGCATATGAAATCATGAAAAGGCACAAATCCAGGTCAAGACCTTGCCCATGATTTCAAAATGAACTATAAAAACTTATATTATTTATATGATAATGTCAGTTTTTTTTTTACTTAATACAAAATATGGAGCGAATATATTCCTAATTTTCATAATTATATCGATTAACAAAACATCTATTTTTATCTATAATTATTCTGCTTCGTAATTAGATCCACAATTTTCTATAAGTATATTGAATATATATGTACATAATTTGAAACGAGAACTTTAGGAAGAAAATTTAATTTGAAAACCAAAACAAATCAACTGCACAAAAAAAGTTTGTTTTTTTAAATTTAATATATAGATCATATTCCTTCTTAGTCTGTGTGCTAATGATTTTAATTTCACAACTTACACTCGACGACTTCCATGTAATTTTATGACGTCCTTTAAGCGCCAGAGTCGTTTAAAATTTATTTCATTACTCCTTTGGGAAGAGTTATACAGTCATTATACAATTCCCCGTATCAAAATTAAATCCTTTTTAGGGATCCGTAGTCAATGATTTCCTTTGACGTCAATCACGGCGACATACTGGTAAAATAAAAGTTTGAAAAAAAAAATGTTTTTAGGGTGCCACTCTTCGCGTAAAGTAGGGATTTTTTATTCTCACCTATCCGATGAAATGCGGCATCGCTGGATAGCTCATTCAAAAACATTGTAAGTCTCTGAAAACCATTATTCGATTTTGGTATCCGTTTGGAAAATATTAAACTATAAAGTACTAATTTTTGTCAGAGGCGAGTATCATCATCCGACCAGATAAATGGTTGTCCATAGATACTTCAAAAAGTTCCTGATAGTATTTTAAATAACGACATCTTAAAAGGAAAGCTATCATAGGTGAGTAGGCTTTACAATATTAGCGAGTATTAGCCGACCAACTTATGAAACGTACTTGGAGAAGTAAAAAGCAAAATTCCGCACTAATTCAATTGAAAATTGTTGGTTGTGTAATAAAATAGGCTCATAGTTTCAAACAAGAAGCCCCCTTATAAGCTCTTATATTTTGACGGGAAACTACGGAACCCTACACCGCGCGTGGCCCGACACGTTCTTAGCCGGTTTTTAACTTTAACAGAATCGAAATACGCACGCTCATCATTTTCCAGTCATTCAATTCTAAAATCTAGGCAGCATTACGTACGTTGATAGCTACATCGTACCCTGGCGCTGAGCTGATTACATACATACGTCATCATCTGTGTTCAAGTATATTATCAAACGACCGCGGTCTATTATCAAAATGGCCTTGTCTTATCTTTTCAAAACAAAAACGTTTTACAAAAGTAATAATTAAATGAAAACAAGCGAAACAAGAAAAATGAACTATAGCACTGAATTGTATATGGTTTTATTATTTTGCTCATGGAACTCTAATTCTACTGCTATGATGTGTGAATCAGTTTTGAATGGACAATTTATAAATCAGGAAATATATATAAAAATAATGTAAAGGATTTACCGTTCAAGATTCAATTAAAATAAAATCACACTAAAATAGAAGGAAATTTGTCGCTAATTTTTCTTATAAAAATAGTTTAGAAGCAGTTTTATTTATATTTCTGTACTATTATGTATTTTTAAATATTTAATGTATATCGGCTCTCTAGTCACACTCAAATGTGAGTAATTTAAAATTTTTAAACCACGTATCTATTCAGAGTTTGAATAGTTGTACTTCTATATTCAGAACAAAATGCTTAAAATTTGTTTTTTTTAGTTTACCGAATATTATGAGCAGGTAAAACTGGTTGGCATACCGATCCGAGAAAAAATTCGATAATATTTAATAATCGTAGGAACGCTTAAAAAGTGATCTGTATCTATGTTATGCTGGAATTTATTGACAAATTTAGTTTTCCAATAGTATAAGACTGACAAACATGATTTTCCTTTAATATTGATAGTAAAAAAGGTTTTTGAAATGGTTGCACTTACTTTGATGTGTTTCGCAATAATACCAATATTTTAAATGATCATTTCTAAATATCGTGTTATATTTGTTTTTTTTATGATTACTTAATGGAAAAATAAAACATGACATTTGGACGACTATTACATATGAAAACGATATGAAAACGAATTAAACTATTTGATATGAAAACGAATAACTCGGTGCAGTGATTGTTAAAAACCGGCTAAGAGCATGCTCACTGTAGGGTTCAGAAGTCGTTATTACAAAGAAATGCACTGCAGATGATAAAAATTACATTGTTACACCTTTTTTCCATATTTTCCGCACATAACAAGTACAAGCACTTTAGTCGCTTATTACTAGAAAACAAGTAGGTATGTTAACTATTACTCATAAACTAGTGCTGATTAAGATGCACCAGCAAAAGAACGTATGTTCATGGTACTTGCGTCATTTTGTTGAGAATCGCAGATTTTCGGTAATAACTCAAAATCGTATATCCGATCACGTTCAAAATAATTTTCGTTGAAATTATTTATTAAGCGCTATCTTTGCAATTTATTTGATTATATTTTGGGATATACAGTTAAACCATAAAGGTGGAAGACACAATTTCTATTACTTTCGAAGCGTTTATTTCAGAAAATATTCAATAATTAAAAAAAAAATGCTTATAAACCGTAAAATATTTTTAAAAGAACTATTGAAAAATGTTCCACACCTTAATATTTGCTAAAAAAAATTTTTTCAGCTTCTGTTACATGTTTAGAATGCTCCCTTAGAAATATTTATTTTTGTTATTTAACTACGAAACTAAGTAGCGCCTTATACAAAACACCTATACACCAAATTTCATCAATATACTTCTTGTACTTTTTAAGTAAAATGCTTGTGACATACGGACGGACGGACATGAATAAACTATAAAGGTTGCATTTTTGCCATTTTGGTTCGGAACCCTAAAAAACGATCAACTATAACTATGAAGATGATACCATAGCATATGGCTTTAAAATTATTATTATACTACGGGGATTAATGGAATCGAATATTCGTTCTTACAGTATATATTGTGTATAAGTATACATTATATAACGATATAGTATTATATTAAACAAAACATAAGGTTGACATTTGCTTAATCTCGTAATTGTTTGTCGGAGTGTTTATTAAATGATTATAGATACGGATGAACGATGTAGTAGATCCCAAGATAATCTGAATAACCCAGTTGAAAATGGTGAAAAATATAAATACTGGTTCTATACATACGTGCGATAGCTCATTCGATCCGGAAGGATGTCTAGAAAAATGTATAGAAAGCGTTTATTATCAAATAAAAAAATTGCAAAAGTTATGAACTAAGATGAAAAAAAAAGGTATTTCGTTTTTCCCCGATATTTCGTACACTAATAATATTTAAGAAATTTGAAAAAAAGATCCTTAAATAACAGGAAAATTTCTTATAAAAAACTCTTAACTTCTGGAACTCTACCTCCATTACTTGTAATTTTAATTTAACGCTGAAAATGGGCCTCCGTGCGGAATTTTAAGGTAGCATGCGGTATCAGAATCGAGCACGTCACACCAGATAATTTTTTAAAGTATTAAATATTAATTTAAAATATTGAATTAATAATGGCGTATTTAGGACACGTCAAAAATTTATTCCTGTTGGAAATTTAACTTAAAGCCAATTTTATAACATGTTATACAATTATTAATTAACAAAATTTTCTTAAACTGTTTAAAGCGCTTTAAACAGCAAGGCGACCTGAAAAACACATAGCATTTCATCTTTCCCCATAAGTTAGCACAAAATATTTGCTCTATAATCTATTTGGCCCGGCGGAATATCCCCGGCCCGTGAATGACGCGTTATTAAGATTAAGGTTTGCGTTCACACCGCCCCAGATTTTCCAGAGCAACGCTCTGGGCCGCCCGCAGCCGCGTCCCAAAGTTAACGACCTCGCGGATTGGGTGACATTGTCGTTTTAAGAGATCGAAACAGCGCTCCTGTGTGAGCTCCTGTCACCGCGTTGCCGGACGTATCTCTCACAATCTTTTTATTATAAACAAAGGGATTTGTACCCTAAGACACCATGGCTCAATGAAAGTCAGTAGGTAATAATGACCATTTTGATATGACAACTTCTAGGAACGTAAGCTTGACGTGCTCTCCGAGGCACAGAACTAATTTTTTTTTTACCTAAGTCAAAATGATTCACGGGACAGATATCGCACGTGAATTCGTTTCAATCTTCAATCGGATAATTTCAGACGTATAGACAATAATTCGAGAGAAGTGTTCTTGTTGTGTTTAACCACTGGCCGTCACCGCTCGCGTTCGACGCCAGCAGGCAGACGACTATAGACAGTATTTACTGAACGAAAATCTCGAGTCTATTTTTTATTTCTTCGATAGCGCCGGCGCTTCGTACAATATCCGAAAATTTTATTGTCGCACGCACTTTATCGGATTTACGTTTAAGAAATTACGGATGAAGAGATTCAATGAACTCTGAAGGTTTCTTCATGAACTTTACTATCAGCCTTTTCTCATAGGAAATTTTGTCTGATAAGGTTTTTATCGGTATAAAAACCAACCGCCCAGACGCGAGCTAGGCCCAATTGGTCGCCTGTATGTCTGTCTTACGACCGTTTGCTCAATGATATTGTGCTTGGATTTCGTGTAATTTTAACAGAATGGTGAGAAAATAATTAATGGTTTTTGTGAAACATCCAAAGGTATCGGCCAAGGAAACACAGGACTCATGTAATTTATTACAAGATTATAAACATTAGGTAAGAAAATATTGACCGACTAATTTTACAGAATAGATGGTAACGAAAACTGTTGATTTAGTGAAGAAACTAGAAACTGAGGTAATTAAAAAATGAATTTAGTTGGTAATAATAGCTTAAATAAAACTTCAAAGAAATATTCGAAATTTTTTTTTTAATATCTCTTTTGTTTACGACTTTTTATTGCTTTAGTTTAATATTTATATTTTTCAACGCTAAAATAAAAAAAAATCGTATAAAAATTATGAGAGTCAGTGTTTTTAGTCTGATCTTCAGGGGTCGAAATTTTAAGGCAGGCAACTTTTCTGATCATTTTCAGAAACGAGACATGTACGTGAACGCATACGAACACACACATATACGTACACACATACACATAAACACACATTCACATACGCACGTGCGCACACATATATATGTTTGTCAGTGTGTGAGTGAGTGGTAAGAGAAAGTGCGTATCTGTTTGTGCATGCGTGGGTATTAAAAATATTGGATAAGTTTTAAACTAATAAACCGCCTTGAATCGGACGTATCGACTTAGAAAGAATATGAGTGAGATTAAATTTTCTGAAAATTGGACAATGGATTACGTAAATTTTGAGTTATCTAAAAAAAAACTAACAAAATGTTTATACATATGATCTATAAATTAATGAATCGATCTATTTCAAAATCTATTTAGCTGAATTCCTAATGAAATTACGTTAAATGGTGCATCGAAGTTATCGAAGTTGGTTGACTTCTTCGAGAGATATCGTGAACGAAAAATATTCAGAAAAATGTTTTTCCTATTAGTACTTACATTTTCCAAAAGATTGATTTTGCCAATAAAATGTACTTTTGTGCTTAGAAAGGCGAAAGTCGCAAGTGGTCGATTAAATTAATGAAAAAATATCGTCATCGAAAAGATTCGAAAAACAAACTTTTTTATTCTTTCTCCATTTCGTATATAAGCTCTTTAATGCGAGCTTATATTCCGAGCGTATCTACGTTCTCCATTTCATTACCACGAGCTTATATACGACGCCATCTTTTGGTGCATAAGTGAACGAAATTGGTAACTGTGAGTCTGCTTTTTAGCTTATAACTAAAGCTAATGGTTGGCGCATAAGTGAATGAAGTCAGTAATTATGAGAGCATCCACGAGACCATCTATGACATGTACCACGTGACAATTCGCTAACGCGTGAAATTGGGTTGACACGACGTATGCAATACGTTTTAAACACAACAAATATTTCTATGTGTTCGAAAAGTGTGTGAAAGTATTTTAATTATTTATATATACAATTATACCGCTATGTTGCACAATTTCGAATTATTTTTTTCGTTATAATTCATGCTTTTTCTATCACCGAACCGCAAATAACAAACAAAATAAATTCAGCTTGAAATATTGATTCGTATGTTCTTCCAATTACCCTAATATCGTCTTGTACACAGACATATCCATGTAAAATGTAGCCTGTATCAAGTATGTAGCCAATCAGGATTTTTTAAAACAACTCTTATAAAATATAAGGAATTATGTTTTTGTGCTTTCCAAGCTTGAATACATGATTGATTAAGACAATGTGTAGGTCTTTGGGACTGACTAACATTATGTCTAGATTAAAATTAAGTACACATAATTGAGATTCATTTGTTTAATTCCGGTAATGTGTAAAAATAACATAGAAAATACAAAAAAATCGTTTTATTCTTAGTTTCTACATGTCCCAGTATTTTATTTGTATCTAAAAATATACAAAAAGTAATGCTTTGTCCCTTATGTGCCAAAGGAATTTAAATAAATCGTGCCTATATAAAGTCTTTTATAAGATACAGAAAAAAAATACATTAATATATTTGCATTTTTAAGATATTTAATAAATACCTTTTATTATTAACATTTTAAGTATTAATAGATTTTATCTTAATTTCATAAATATGATGTTATATAATTTTTGGCTAGTAGAAAGTTAATGTAATCAAGGAGAAAAAACTTATGTAAAGACATATTGTAATAGGTTCTTACGTTTTACTTCAAGTATATAAGCATACCACTTCAGAATGAGTACAAAAACTATCAGTTTTAAATCAGCTGGTGTCCCGGCATATTTGCGTTAGTTTTAAGCCCCCCTTGATCCTGTGACCAAGTGTGGTATTTCGAAGACCCCTTCCGTGAACGGGTCACGTAGTATGGGTATGTTCCCTAATTAATATCAATAAAAAAAGTGTTTTTTACTTTAAATGAAATTTAAAGTCCATCCTACACTTACTAAATACAAATACAATTTTAATAGCCCCTTAAACTTTCAATAAACTAATTTTTTTTCTGTCCTATATGAAGATTTGAATTAGATAGACAAAAAATATGGCATTCAAAATCTATCTCAAGAACGAACGAAGAAGTGTATTTTTTTAATGATTTTACGATGTTTTTTTTTCAATAATTTATATTAAAACTAAAGTAATTAAATCTATAAAGTAAAAAATCTCTCTGCGACGTATAACAACTCATAGTAATTTGAGCTCAGGGTAATTTCATCTAAAGCCACGACATGGGAGTTTTGGATCGATAGTTAGTGAGCAATTATTGTTATAAAAAAGCTTGAAGCTCCTCGATTATGTTTCTTTGAAATGGAAATTATAATACTTTGTTTTCAACAAAGCGTCTCATATTTTTACTGTTCCTATTTTTACTTTAATTTATTTAGTCAGTGTCAGTATATATATATTGACTCAATGCTAAGGTTTTTTGAAAGCAGTTTATATTTTTTTGAAAAGTTATTTCATCTAATGAACCGCGGGATTTTCTTGAATATACCTAACATAATGAATTTCGACTTTACCGTAGGTAACTAATTAAAGCATTGTCAGGTTCCATTTACCCCGCTGACAAGTTACACCCTCACTCAATTTTTTTAATTTGTGTTAAGGGCATCGGATCTTAGGTTCATCGCATTCGCTCAGTGTGGATGTGTAACTTATTGTGATTTATATACTTTTATTTTATGAATTAAAGATTTTCAGCTATTTATATACATATATTGTAAAATTGATATATTAGCCTATAGGGGAGCCTACCTATACAGTAGTACTAAAGGTAAAATTTTGTTATGAAAATTATGTGGAAGAGTAAAAATCACCAAAGTCAATATGATACTTTATGGATGTAGAACATATTGACATAAAATATGTATAATGCCTTATTTTTGGACAGGTATTTCTTCTAAAAAAAAGTAGATTACAATTTTTACAGATATAAAATATGGATAAAGATGTTTATCTTTATCCATATACAGGTACCGTGATGTACAGTTTTACATGATCTATATACCTAAATTAAGTATGGGTATTGATCACAAACTGCGTGCACGACGTCACAGCTCGCGGACGCGCCTTCTGATCCTTGAAAAATATGTACTGAATGTGAAAAAGTAATAGAAACAAGTATTTTATATAACATATTTCACACTCTTATTGAAATTATTCGTTTATTTACGACCGGCTCGGGAGTACAAAAAAGGAACCTTTTCAGGTCATTTTTATCGTCATGCTAGAAATTGAAAATCATTACATCGATACCTATGTATTGCTATCATTTCAATAGTTATTGATAAGATATTTATAACAGTCTTTTTTATGCGTTTATTAAATTGATATTATTATTTATTTCTAGTATAAAATTGTCATGTCGTTAATAAAAGATACCGTTTTCGGCTTGAACACGGTTATTACGAATTTACTCTTGCTTTGATACCGTGAACAACGTCTTTGTGAACATAAATGCAGTCTCCACAGAACTAAGAACGACGTCTACATAGTCTACTTAAGTAAGTAGACTATGTAGACTAGACTACGTTGACTATGTCCAGATTGTACCTCACGAGACTGTCATTACCTACAACCCGCTCGTGGGCCTGTAGCCACGCATGTTACCCGTACTCCCGTCGGTGCACGACGCCGCAACAAAACTGCAACGCCCTCTGGCGAAACCTCGCCGCACCACCTCACCGTGCCGTCGATCGGACGGTTATAAGGAAGTCGTAACAGCTTAGGTGGCCAATTACCTTCGTTACCGAAATAGAATCGCTATATATCATAACCCGTAGCCAGAGTCGTAACGCAGAGATGAGTTTTATCTTGGCGATTAGTCAAAGCGGTGTTATGATAGAGCGACCTCGTTTTGAAAAATCAAACGCTCCACCAATGCAATGAGAATTAATAATAGAATTATTTACTCCGTCTCGCTATGGCCTTTACCGCGCATTTTAAAGGCTGCCTTTGACAGCACATCAAAACTAGTAAACGGCGTGCATACCGATCGTCAATTCTTTCGTCGATAGATATTCCGATTTGAAGAATCGTTGGAAACTAGGTCGTCTAATAAATACTTAACCGTACTCACAAACAAGTTGCGTCGAACAAGTTTGTTTCGTTATAAACACATTAAAATCACGTTAACAGCTCGACTTTGCGGCAGAATATACCTTGGATGACTGTATTTCATATAATGTCATCTTTTGATGGATAACAACATGGATTAAAATGGGATAGTGTTTATAATCATTCAAAAGCTATGCGAATAGAAGTTCTCATTATTAAAGCATATTTTATTAAAAAAAATCCATTTGAAATTGTATCTGCTTGAAAATAATTGTTAAAGTAATGTATTTTTTTACAGAGCTACGAATTCGTAAGGATTCTGATTTTTTTTTTAATACATGCACATATTACTTTAGAACTTATTCCAATACGTTTTGTTCTGTTTATTCAATTTTAAGATTTAAATTGATGACGTCACATAATGAGCTTCATATTAAACTAGACCTTTGTAGATCTGGTGAAATACACAGAATGAATAAAAAAAAAACTGATAACCAAAGATTTAAATCATAAAATAGACCTGTCAGTACTAAGAAAGTCATATATAATGTATTGATCCAAAGCTGCGCACGCTCAAGTCTTGTTAGTACTAGAACGGGTTAGTATTGCCTGATGTATAAATACGAAAATGGCTAAATAAATTCTTTTTAAAAAAAACGAGTAACTTTTAAATGCTTTTCTGTCAATTTTTTTATGTAAATAACCTGTTCAACAACTCCGATTTGCTAAAAACTATTGGAAAATTTTATAAGGTATTTGAACTGTATTTTATTCTCTATATTAATTTCTTTTTCAGGATTCCGTAGTCAATAAAAAGCTTTTGTAGTTTCTTCACGTCCGTCTGTCTATCTATCTGCCTGTTTGTCCACGGCTTAGGTCAGAGACTCTTAGTACTAGAAAGCTGTAAATTGATATGGGTATACATATTAATCACACCGACGAAGTAGTAAAATAAAATCTTGAAAAAGAATTTCTTTTAGGGTACTTACCCTACAAGTAATTATTTTTCTCGTCTATCTCACGGCATGGGTTATTGTTAGATATCTTCTTCAAAAGCGTCGAAGATGTGTGAAAGTAAGTTTTCGATTTAGCAATTCAAGTCAAGTGTCTCCCCCCGTTGCAGTAGTATACATAACGAAGTTGAAAGGAAAGCTATCAAAGCTTAGTAGACTATACAAATTAACGAATAATAGACAAGGGAATGATGTCATGACCTACAAATGGCAACAAGTTGTCGAACAAAATGGCACATACATATATATTGTAATTAATTGTAATTAAAATGTGATGAAAAATTAGCTTGATTTTGTATATAAAATAAGAAATAATTTTCTCCCCGACCCTGTAATCATCAGATATATATTTTTTAAACACTATTTAAAATATCAATAATTTAGAATTAACAGAATAAAATAATCAATGTGTCCATGCTCTTAATTATATTTCAACCTTCGTTTATTATTTCTTCGGCTCGAGAAATTCAATATATCCAGTACTTTAGATAGATCTTTGACAGAGAAAAAAAAATACTCCGCCAACACCAACACAAATATTTAACGCTCCGCGGTAACGCCCGTTTTACGATTGCGTCGTTATGAACATGACTTTATAACAACATAAAAATTCTTCTCGCACTCGAATCTATTTTCCTCTAGGACACGGTGAGGTCGCCTAAGACCGTGATAGATGGAGCGTGATGAACGGCCGCTTGCATCAATACAGGTCAGTCGTAAAAGTACTTCGATAGATCGTAAATATACACAAATTGCATCAGCGTATTTACATACGAATATAATAACTGTTGTGTGTGTGTGTGTGTGACTAACCTCTGATTTTTTTTTGCCGTAGATAAACAAATATCGCGGCCGAGATCAACCTGGATCTGTTGCTCTATTCTTAATTCGTAGTGATGATATTGTATTTGTGATGGGAGTTGGGACGAAGGTGAATTGGTTGCGTTAATGGGTGGAAGGTTAACTTCACGGTTTTGTTGAAGCGAGTAACAAAACTGGGTGATTTCCCGGTCGTTACTCGCATTTCGTATTATCCTCAATATAGTGACATGATGACGCAGTTGGAGTAACATGAAAATTGTAAGTAAATCACTATTCCAATTCACTGTGCGGTGTTTATCGGGACTACGAAAGGATGGATTTTAGAACACTTTCTAATGAGAAACTCTGCGAGTTATATGTGCGTCGAATGTTGTAGTTCTATTGAAGATAAAAGTGATTATAATTATTACCTACCTACCTTTTTGTTCTGTAGTGTATTTAAGTCAGAGTTTAGAATTATATATGTGAAAGTTTAGGTATATTGTTTCCTAGGACGTTCCGTGTTTTCCTAAATGACCTTGTTTAAATAAACTGAAATTGCAGCTCATCTCAAATCGAATGTGTTCATGGTGTTGAAGTTATTGTTTGTCGATCAATGGCAGTTGGTTATTTTAATGTGGCTTTTCCGAATATTCATTCATCTATTTATTAGTAGCTATAAATATTTACAGTAGTTTTTCATTCGATATTCTACTAACAAATATAATTTTACCTTGACATGGTTCATGAAAACCATTAAAACTGTTTTCAAATGTAAGGCCGATATTACCTTGGATTATTTTAATTTTTTCTTAAGTTGTGTATTTGACAGAATTGTCAATTACCTACCACTCTTGTATCAATGACATCCATGTGTGAAGGCTTGTCGGTTTCGTTTAGTTTTCATTAGTCATAATTAGTTTTAGTTATAATAATATTATAAAAATATTATTGTAATAAAAATATGTATTAATAAAATAAAAATATATGTAAATAAAATTAGTATAAGATATAAGTTATATTAAGTGCGTTAGAAAAAACTAAATGAAAAATAAAAATTATTTTACTTCATGTAGTATTTCAGGCTTTAAAAAGTCTGTTTTATTGGAATAATCTATGCATGCAATATATAATATGTATTGAGAATCGGTTTAAATATAAAAATTTCGGTATCCCAGCATTGTATTAAGCATTTGCTTACTAAAATTGAATTGAACTAAATAATTTTTTATTTATATTATATAATGTCATGCAATATATATATATATATATATATATATATTGCATGACATTATATAATATAAATATATATATTGCATGAGTTTTAATATTATTATTTGCTTTTTTGATTATTACCATAAATCTAGTTAAATTCTAATGAAATATAAATAAAATTGAATACCAATGTAATAATGAAAAATAAATACTGTTTAAGTACTTTATTGTTAATCAGTCAAATAAAGTCATCAGTCAAAATTAAATTGTAGACAAACATTTATCATCATTTTAAAATTCTTCTTAAATTCTAATGAAAGGCAATTGCACAAATAAGTCTTATTTACTTGCTATTATTTCGCAAAGCAAAACAAAATAAAAAACAATCTAAACAAAACAAAATTTCTTCTCTTTAAGTTAAACTATAAAAATAATTATTCATATTTTGGTTGGCAGAAACCTCCTCAAAAGCCCAGTTTCTTTCAAAATGCAGTCGTAAAGATCCTTAGAGTGAATGAGACGATCAAGTTATGCGACACAATGTCGGATAATACGACACCAAATGACACACAGAAAGCATATATTTATGTTAATAGTGTCAAAAAAATTAAGAAATATTTTAAAATAAATAAATTATAAAACTTTCTACATAAATCGTAAAATAATTTAACATTAGTCACAAAAAAAAATTGATTTCAAAAAACAGAACCTAGTATTACTTAAATCTATAAAAAGTTATGAACAAAAACTCTTTGAAAAGTATTCTGAGTGCCAAAGTCTGCAGCAACAAATGCAACGTTTGCAAAATAATTTAACAAAATTAACCGCATAAATTGAGTTGCGCATGAATTTGAATTTAAATTTAAATTCGAACGTAGATTTTAAATCAAGTCATGAGATTTTGCCGAGCGGAAGCTTAGATTGGACACGGCTTTGCACCCAGAAAACAAAACAGATGACCGGTGCAGTCCACGCCGGCGGGGCGCGTATCCTCGCGACACGCGGCACCCACAGACGGCCAAGATGACATAATGTACAGTGACGAGTTCGGAAGGTCCATGGACTCGCAACTCAGCCGTCGCTTAGGCGGAAGAAATATATTAACCACTTGTGTGCCAGGAGCCTCATATAACAGTATGCTGAAAAAAATTGTAAATGAAAATTTCCGGTCTAATTAGCTTAGTAATAATTTTGCTTGGCAGAGAGAAAAAGACTAGCAAAAAAGGTAGTATTAACTGCTTTTCAAAACGAAATAATATGAAGAATATAAATAAAATAATTCTGTACGCTTTTCCATTCAGCCAAAGCTTGTCAGAAAATGAAAATAATTATAATATTAAATTACATACTTTGATATGTCGTCACTCAAATAAATTTCATTTTATTAACACCAATAAAATTATTGATAAATATTTTTTCTTGACAAGAAGGAAGTACGTTCCTTCAAAATTTATTGTACAACAATTAGCGGAGTCGCTTTGTTATTATATTATATTATTAACATGTCCAGTTATATGGACAAACAACTATGTGCTTCTATTGAGGCATTTGACATTGAAAATTTTAATTAGTTCATAAGACAATAGAGAGTACCTTTTGCACTTTTTCGGCATTATTCGAAAATCGTAATGACTCGGACACAAGTAAAATAATATTGTATCAGTAGCTGAGAGTCGACCCACAATGACTGAGAAACAAAAATCTAATAATAAAAATGTATGATCAATTTGGTGCATCAAAATGTACTGGGAGTACTAAGTAAAGAACTGGAAATTCAGTTATTCTTAAATCACAATGAGATTGACATATTATGTATTATAGAACATTGGCTTAGAAGTCACTAGTTCATGTTTATTTTCAATACCCACCACCGCACAAACTTGCTACAGTTTGTTTAGCAAAGAAAAAGCTATGCATGGAGGCTTCCTAATACTAACTAAATATAATATAAAATATATATAACGTCCAGGTATTGTGAGTCTGTCTGTTGAGCGAACTATTGAAGTGGCTTAATACAAATCTATTAGAGAATTATCGTTTATATACTAGAATAAAATCTCTATTCTAATGTTATAATTTAGATAATTTATTTTCGGAACCTAATAGGCTCACAGCTACTTCGACATACTGTCTGGATAATATATTTACTAATATTAATCCAGAGTTTAAGTCAATTATAAGTAAATTATCATCTCACCATTGTAGACAACTGATTATGTTTAAAATCAATAAGAAAAAATATGTAAAAGGTAAAATCAAAATTGTGCCTGTGAACACTGATCGTCTTGAGCAATTTAAAGTTAATGTATTAACAAAGGTGTCTCATTTGTCATATTATAAAGACCTCAATGAATTATATAGTTCACTGTTGACTATAACTAGGTCCAAATGCAACAATGTTTTTAAATCAAAAATATCAATGTTAATAATACCTTATTTAGTAGTGGGCGATATAAATCGATATTTAAAAAATATCGATATATTTACGCGATATATCGCTTCAATCCTATATTATCGAATCATCTAGTATCGAATGTAATATCGGTAAATTTCATCCAATATACCAAATATCGTGTCACATTCCATTTTTTTTCTTTTTATCTACTTATTCACAGCCGCACAGGTTCTTACAGAGCAGAGAAGCAGATCGCAAACCAAAAGGGTAAATAAAATTTTGTTTTTGCAAGGTGTAGAGAAAAAGTACTGGGATTTATGATGCTAAACATGATTTTTGGGTCGTATGGCCTTGTCTACTTTTTCGTGTGATTTATATGTAAAGTTGATTTGTTTCTTCTCTCTAAATGTTTTGACTCATATTAACCTGACCCCTATATAATATTATAGATAGACTAGTCAAATACAAGTAATTACTTACGTTTCGATATTTTTATTGTATCGATATATTTGTTCGATGTATCGCAAAGTATCGGTGGAACACTACGATATGTTACATCAAAAAATATATCGATATATTTTCTATATGTTCATCCCTAACCTTATCATTTAGTGATTGTGCGACAGTGGGCATTCATACTAGTAAAAGTAAATTGTACGCACTTTATGAGTAAAGGGCGTATAATCGTTCAGATATATTTGTCCAATACGTAAAAAAATATTCCAAGATCTTTAAGCGT
Source organism: Eumeta japonica (assembly GCA_005406025.1). NCBI lineage: Eukaryota > Metazoa > Arthropoda > Insecta > Lepidoptera > Psychidae > Eumeta > Eumeta japonica. Next base: position 1,042,920 of record BGZK01000020.1, read on the forward strand.
GTGTGTGCAATCGCAAAATCAATGTTTATCTGTAATAAAATAAAAAGAAGCACGAACATGGTAAAAACTATTTGGAATATTATAAATAGTGAAACTAGAAAATGGACATCCCGACATTTAAAATTTCAATTAAAAATTAATGACAAAATTTTAAACAAAGACATGAAAGTTGCCTGTGCTTTTGAAAAGTTCTTTGTTAGTATTCCAGTTTCAACTACACAATCTCTGAAGTCATCGTCCACTCTGGCCGAATCTTTGTTGAAACGTAACGTCGATGTATGTGGCGTTTCGTTCGCATTTACCCACGTCCATTACAATGACGTTCTTAAAACAGACAAATGTATAAAAATGTAAAAAACTGCCGATCTTGATGGCCTTTGCGTCAAAATAATTGATTAATCACAGACTACATTGCTCCATGTCTAGTAGTGATTTTCAATGATTGATTGTTCTGTGTTTCCGGATCTAATGAAGCCAAGTAAAGTAAATCCATTATTCAAATCCAGTAGTATATCTGACCCTACAAACTTTAGACCGCTATCAATACTACCGGCGAGCAGAAAATTTTTGAAAAGTTTATTTTAAATCTATTATTGGAGTATTTTTAAAATAATAATTTGATGAACGTTAAACAATTTGGATTCACAAAGGATCGCTTAACAGTCAAAGCCGGTGTCGAGCTTATTCAGCAGATTTTTGATGCCTGGGAGGATTTATGGGACGCAATTGGTGATTCATTTGATTTATCCGAGGCATTTGGCTGCGTTCATGATGATACTTTGATCAGGAAACTACATTATACGTCTTGGGTCGATCCCTTAGATTCTGGAGTCTCATCTAAGTGATAGAATTCAAAGAGTTGACATTAATGGTAAGAGGTTGTCAGGATCTGTAGTCAATAGGGGTCTGCCACAGGGTTCAGTTTTTGGACAATTTCTATTCCCAGTGTACATAAACGATATACCATATCTTGTTAAGAATGGTCATCGGATTGTATTATTTGCTGATGATACCTCCATACTTTTTAAGATTGATCGACATCAGCCAGTTTTTGATGATGTAAACAGTATAATCTTTGAAATCGTTGTGGTTTAGTATTAATAATCTTCTGCTCAATGAAAGTAAAACAACACGTGTTAAATTTTCCCCTATCTAATTCTAAATTGATCGACACAAAACGAACGAGGTATTGGATATTTTGGACACGACCTTATTTCTTAATCTCGCTTTAGATGCTAAGTTACGTTGGAATTCACAAATTACGAGATTAGCTAAAAGGCTTGGTTGTGCAGGATATACCGTCAAAAGAATTTGGCGACTTACAGACGAAAGCACGGCGAGGCTTGTTTATTTCGGTTTTTTTCATAGTCTCATGACCTACGGAATTCTGTTATAGGGTCACGTGGCTGATATTAACACAATTTTCGTGCTGCAGAAGCGAACTATTCGTGCTGTTTATGATTTGAGACCAATGACATCTTTCAGAGAAAAAAATAAGGAAATTAATATTCTAACTTTAGCATCACAATACATATACAAAAACCTGTTATATGTCCAGAGACATATAGAATCGTTCCAAAAAAGGAGCGACATCCATAACATTAACACTAGATATAAGAACGATCTTGCTGCTCAAGAGATCCGTCTATGTAAAGATAATAAATCACTTAAGGGGCTGTGTGTGCGATTTTATAATAAGATCCCAGCTGAAATAGAAATTTTGCCATTTACTGAGTTTAAACGTTTTGTTAAAAGAAAGTTATATGCCAAAGGCTATTATACCGTATCGGAATGTCTTAATGAAAAGAGCCCCTCGAATTATACTGCTCGGCTATCTGGTTATTTCATATTATTTTAAAATGTAGACTGAATTATTAATGACTAAATCCTTTGTATCGATGAGTAAAAAAGAGCAACCGTTGAGTTTCTTGTCCGTTCTTCACAAGCTGAATCAGCGTTTGGAATGGGGAAAAGCATTTATTAATGACGCACTTCAAGTGTAATTAGATTACCTACGAAATAAAGACATTTTTGATTTATTTGACTTACACTTCAAATATTTTAAATTAAATTCTACAACCAACATTTTAGTTACAGTGTCCACATGTAATCTATTGCATTTTTTTACCATTGATGACCTATCAATGAAAAAACTCTTTCAACGCTTGCGTTATGTTTTGAGATCGCAATAGTTAGGAATTCTGAAAAGCAATCTTGACCACTCAACGATTTAAAATAGCCTACTCATTTCTTGTGTGCTAACAGCTTCTTCAAATCAACGTTCTCTTTGTTATTGTTCAGAAAATTTTTAGGGTTTTGCGATTGGTTAAAACTTTTGCTATCGTCAACTCTAACGTTGTTTTGTGATAGGATACTTTAGTATCGGAAACTTGATTTCGATCAGGAACATTTTTTAAAGTTTAAGGCCACGCTCGGCGCTCGCTCGTATACAAAATGCAAAAAGCCTAACAAAAGCCGGACGAGCCGGACACCGTTCATTTATTAAAAAACCTAACTATGTTCGGCTTTATTCGGACGCCTGGCAACCCTAATTGCGGTAATTCAGTTTTAGCGCCTAATAACTTATCACATAATATTAGTTACAAATTGCTATATAATAATAAATAGGCGTTTTGTATTTTTGTCATTGCGTAGTTACGCTATTACAAGTTTTTTGTGAACATATCTCGATAAGTGACAACCCTTCAAAGGATCTTAGATGTTCAATAGGCACGTAAAATGAACACGTAAGCGTGAGAAAGCTCACATATGGGGAATGCTAAATTGCGACGCTGTCACTGAAATCGCATACAGCCTACCTTTCGTTGTTCTCCACGTCCCTTTGGTCTATCAGTAACTCCTCCTATCCATAGGACATTCAACTAAGTAGAATATTTATATGCACCAAGTTCGTGAATATTCACAATTATTAATAGTTCTACCATAACATAATGTGCATGCGAATCGCCCGCGATACAAAAACAAATTTGTCGTTTGAATGACGGGAGACATATATCCAATAAGTCATTGAGACGCGGTGTGACGTAACGGTGATGGGAGTAATTCTCTCCTTATCTGTGACATTATCTGTTTCCTATATGACTGTGTATATAAGATATATTATTGAGGATTTTCAAAGTAAAACACAAATTGTTTCTCTGAAAATACAAAGTGGTTTTATTTAACACGCCTTTACAATATTACAACAATTATCGTTTAATTATGACAATTACTCTTAAATCTCACCTGAAAATACAAAGAAACGACATTTAAAGTACACTAATATCGTCTCCTCAATTATATCCTTTAATTTATCTCTCTACAAGTTTTTTTTTATAACAATAAATTGCACAAAATAATCTGAACGCCATCCATCGTTGAAACGCAAGTCACTTCGATGTTCCCTGTACCAACCTCCACAGATAACTTATAAAAGTACGAAGCGCGGTAAAATCGAATTATTGAAATGTCATTTCATTAGATATATATATATCACTATTTCAGGAAAATAAAAATGTGAAATGGAAACACGCAGTTTAAAATAATAGATTATCACTTAGAATAATAGTAACAGATATCATTCGTTCCACGATTATAAAGGATTCGGCTAGATACGTCAAGGAAAATAGACACAATGAAGTATTTTGTCTCATATTTGTGAATAAAACGTCGCTTATATTCTACGTAAAATAAATAAAAAAGAGTACTTGTCTACACCCGATTGAACAACACCATAACCGTTTTTTATAGATTTTTCAGAGCAGCCAAATAAAAATATTCATAAAGAAATTCTGTAACTTAAAAACTTTACATGAAACTCGTTATTCTTATTATTGTATTTTAAATAAAGGTGCTCTATGTAGTGGTATAATTGTTGATTGCGTAACATACTTAGATTTAAATTTTAATAACAGTCCTTAAAATTATATAATTTTGAGAGACTGAACTATTATTTCTATTGTACACTTTTGCCAATTTGGCTAAATTCAGATGAAGATAAATATAACCAATAAGTACTATCAAGTGATTTGAAAATTTTGGATTCTAAAACATTGTTAGACTGTAATAAGAAAACCCTTAAATTTGAAGTTTTATTAGAACAACGTTAATTACGTTAGTAAATCATACTTTACTCATAAAAAATTATTGTATTTTAATGACATGTTACTAATAACTTCAATGTGTGAAAAAGAGAGTTAATTTCAATTTTTTAAAGTTGTTGAATGCGAATAACAAATCAGTCATCCTCATTATTCAATATTAGCGTTAGAGCTTTAGAAGTTAGGCCAATTCTTATAAAAAACATTGATATTAGTCAGCGATAGCTTCGGAACTACATAACTCGTTCAAATCCTATGATTATGCAATTGGTACATAACAATTTTTCATAAGCTGGGTTAGGCCGAATATCTTGTCAACAATTCATTGTCGTTTGTATTAAATATTTGCAATAACGGTATCAATAAGCCATTCATTGAGTTTTTTCTTTCTTTGTTTACCTCTTTCAGGAGCAATTGTTCCTTTCTTATGTTTAGTTTACGAAATGTTTCCGAGTAATAATTATAATAGTTTTTCCACTTGTATGGATTTTTTGGATTTCATTTAAAGATCCAGTTAGGTTATAATGTTTAAAGAAGAATGTAAGGTTAGTATTTTCTTTCACTCTGCTTCTTTGAATGAATAAATTTTTAGAATGAATTCAATAAAGTAATCCATTGCTGGGGAATGTAAATGGTGTCGTTCTATTTCTGTTGTCCTATTAAGGCATCCATCGAACATCTTTCAGACTGAAAATGCCTTGGTTCGAAAAAAATATGGTTTATCTCAATATCCATATTTTACTACCTAAATGTATATTAAGAATACGTTGCGGTTTCTATTCTGAACACCGCAACAATCTGATTAGAACTTAAAATCGGTGATTATCTCATTAATTTTTTTTATGAAGTCATAAACACAACTACTTATTTAGTTTGCACATCTCCTTCCAATAACTTCACACCGAGTACAACAGAAACATTCCGAGCGCCCGATTTACAATACTATAAAATTGTATGCACTAAATTTGCATTTAAAATAAAATGAGGATACCTGTGATTGAGGTGTAACGTTTTTATAAATCGTAACATTCTAAGGTAATATTATTAGAATTCTGAGCCTGTTTTTATAAAATGTTAAGCTAAAGGCTGGCGAAAGACGAAGCATCGCTGACGATCAAGCGTCAAATAAATATAGTTTATATATGGACGCGGTTTCACGTTTAAATCGGTATGTCCTTGTGATTCACTAATGACGTATATTTTGACAGCAGGCCTGCATTCATTTTAGACGAGAACGGATACACATTTCATCCGAGACCATCTCAAAGTAGATTATTTCTTCGCACGTTTAGAGTAATGGAATTACTTTCCATGTTTATTTCAGAAGACTCAGGTTTATTTCAGAAGGTTCACGCTTTTTAAACAAGAACATAGCTCTACTTAAGCTTTATTAAAATCCTTTTAAAATTAATCAACTTAGACGTTCGTAACCAATTAAACCAGTATAATTTTCAAATTATTTTTTATAAACTCTATACATCGTTGTGTTTTTTTTTTACGAATTGTTCTATGAATTTATTTTCAATAATAATCATACTATCTTAAAAATTACCTTCACTGCATTGGTTGAAATGTACCTTTGTTTTGAATGGCCACAAATCAAGGAACGAAGTTAATATTTATCAACGAATGTGTGCTACTTAAAATAGCACTGTCACTATAAAGCGAAAATGAGACACAATTCTGGACTGCAATTTTTTCTATCATTATACCAACCTGTTGCAGTGTAACTAGAAAGTGTCCAAACTATCTGATGTAGCTTAAGACCGACCCGTTCCGCAGAACACACACCGTACCCGCAGGAAATGCTAAACGGTTTGGACGCTTTTATAGCCAAGATCTGCGCAGCGCAAAATTTATTTTCCTGTAGGTGTCGACATAATGCAGAAGCGCAGAGTCTCAATTTAATTTGCATTGCAGTGAATTATGGCCAACATATTTAAACGTATTCAGCTTTTTTTTCTTATAGCGCACGAGCTTTTAAATGCATTGGAATGAATCGTAACCAGAAATCGTCGACTCCGAAAGCTTAAACATATGTATTTATTTTTAGGTATGTTACAATATTGTCAAAATAAAGCAAAAACATATTTATAAAGTTGATTTCACCACTAAAGCATGTTTGTAATTTTAGTCATAAACAATAATTTTTACCCGCACGTTTTGATTTTTCCATTGTTTTTTATTTCAACCGTTTCAACGTACAGACTACGTAGTTTCAACAATGGTGAATGGCATAATTACTTTTTAGTAAAGCTATACTATATTAATACTATTTTTTAATTAACTTTTAAACCGTTTGATCTTTCTTTGCTACCTACTCATATTATATCATTTTTTTTATTAATAAAAAAAGTCAAATAAGCATTAGAGTGAAATATTAATTTCTTTCATTTAAAGTTAGTTTTTCAAATTTCTGCCATTTTGTGTTTTTCAGTATTTTATTTTTTTTATTATAATGAAGTCCTTCACATTATAATTTTAATATAAACTTGTATATTAAAACTGTATACGATAACTTCCAATAAGTATCTTTATATTAAATTTAGCAAGTGGTTTATGTGAAAATAGGTCAAATTCAAAAAAACATGATTTTTTTTAAAAGATAAAAAAATATTTCACTTGAAAACTCGTCTCATATTTGCAAAAATTTGACATTTTTTAGAATATAATTTTCGCGCAAAAAAGATAAATGTCTTATAAAAATAAGAATAGCATAATAAATCTAACGTATGTATTATACTAGACATTCGCCGTTAACACTTATTATTCAAAGGTTCAAATAAATCGCCCGTTAACTTCTTGCAGAAACATTCGCCCTTGGGTGCTCCGACATGAAATCAAAGGGACGACAGCGGCCCTCCGGGAGTGCCGACAGAAGTGAAGACTTGAACAATTATGTGTGCATTTTCACTAGGAAATATTTTGTGAATTGTCCGTAAATATTTTATTGTGCAAGAAATACTTTTAAATGAAGTGTTTTCTATTCATTATTATAAACTACTACTACAAATATTATATTGTTATACAATTTTCATTTAATGCGCTATTGTACATGAAAAATAATGCATATTATTTTACATACGAAAATTGCTATCTATTGCATAAAACATAAATTTACAAACACAGTACGAAAAGTTCCGACATAAATATACGTCTATGTTGTACGTATATACACAATATATGTTTATATTAGATATATACATTTATTTTAGATATATATATATATATATATATATATATATATATATATATATATTATAAATGTATTTCAACTCAAATTCAACTCTCATGTAAAAGGAGCCAATATATGTACATACTTATATACAGAGGTGTCGATTACGATATCGGTAACAGTGTCGCGAGTTAAATGGTTTTTTCCCATGTCATAAAATGCCAACATGCATGTGTATCTATGTACGTACATACACAATAAATATATTGTGTATGTACATACGTATAATGGCGGAGGTGTCGTTTACGGTAACAGTGTCGCGAAATCAATGCTTTACTCTCATCTCAAAAATACCTAACGCGCCTAAAGAAATTTTCACTTCTTAAATGTTTAAAGGTTCTTATATTATTTAAAATGTGCTAGCTTTGAACGCAAATTACGCGGTTCCTTAGAAAACAAATTATCATGCTCGTTATACATGATATCTTTTCAGTGTTATTATGTATAAAATACCGTCTGTAAACTGTCTTTCTTAAAGTATTGTATCTCGTTCGCAACAGATACGTAAAACCTTATCTATATATCTCTTTAACATTATTTTGTGCAAAAAATTAATACTTTAGTAAAACACAGTTTTAGTAATTTAGAAAATTGTCATATGTATTATGACTTTATATAAATTGTTATGTCTATTTTGCTCTACAATATACAAAACATTATATGTATTTCTGTTTAACACCCTTATATGAAAATCAGTCCTTATTAAAAATCGCTCTCCCATCGAAATTCTTTGAAAGCGTTACTGATACAACTCACAAAAGGTCACACTGCCGGGCGTTAATTCCTTCAAAAGTAGAATATTAGGTCACGGTGCCCACGCTGGGCCAAAGCTTAGTGGGAACTTCAAATGTCGTAGAAGATTTCGGCGAACTTATTCAGACATACTGGTTTATACGAACGAATGATAAAATTATATCAATAATTGTAAACACGAGTAGATGAAAGAAACATCTATTGATACGTGCGTGCGGGCACTAACGAGATTTTTTTTTAATGTGTTCTGGCAACACGGAGTATATTGGAGAAAAATAATTTTAATTCTGTTATGTATACTTAAAGGCTTTTTCAAAGTAATGTATAAGTAATACAAAGTGTTGCAGTAAAATGGTTTTTATTTAAATACAGGATTAGATTAGATTACATTAGACATATTAGTAAGGGTAAACTTTATATAGGTTTAGTATAGAGACACGTCTTCACACAACCTTTTACTTTCAGATCGAAATTCAGATCGGAAGAACCATATGCCTCATACAAATATTTTCCTTACCAACATTCTATCATAACATACACAAATATAAAAGAAATAATAATTGACAAATCTATTCTATGATCACTCGGGCGGAGTGCAAACAGTTATTAACAAAACAATTATTAATATATCAACTTATTAATAGCTTACTTATACATATATGTCACATAGAGTGATCGCTTGATGTGAAAAAGAAGGATGTCAGCTTATGCTAATCCGGGTGAAGCCGCGCGTACAGTTAGTTATTAAAAGCGATTACAGTTTTTACTGATCGTAGAAGCATTATTGAGTATGAAGCAATGAAACGTATGAGTCACTCTCGACTGAGCAACTGTCAAAGCTCCCCAGAAAAACAACAAAATACACTGAAATGATTCACTCGCCATGTCACTAGATGTTTTTCGTGGGCTTCATTTATCACACCATACTTCATCCTTTTAGTATAATTTTTCATTGTCCGTGTCGATGAATGAAACGGTCGACTGATGTCGGATTTTCTTGCTAAGAATACCAATATATCGACGCACTCCCGCGCACAAGCCAACGACCATTGACCGGAAAACAAGCATCCTGCAGCGTTCATTTTCCTTTGACGCCGTATCGAATTCCAGTTTTTGAAGGCTACGCTCCATTCTGCAGAACGCTCGCTCATCTCAAATAATCTCTCCTTATCCTTCTACCGAAGGTTATTCATCATTTGCATTATTAGAAAGCGATGATAGGAAAACAAACCCAGTTTAAGATGACATTGTTATTTTTGACGGGGACGATGATGAGAAATTTCACACACCACCGGTTCCGGGAGTACTCTGAACGACCCCTCCCTCCCCCTTCCCTAAATCGCATCGCAATACGAAGGGCGAACCGAAATTTAAATTTGAATCAGCGACGATGGTAACGCAAAGGCATCGAACCTGGCCCGCCTCGTATTCCGCGAACGTGGAAATATCGGAGGTAAACAAAAATCGGCGGTGTCGTTGGCCGGGGTCGCCGGCGCCGAAACAATCCGTCGAATTCCTCGCGAGTGGCGAATTATTTTTAAACGATCCTGCATTAAACAGACCCGCAACGCAACCTCGTTCGGAAAGTGACGACACGCCGTGACGGGCGCGACTGACGCCGCATATGGGACGGCGTGATTAACTTTTTGGCTTTTTACAGTCGATGTGAAACTATGATCTTATTCGGTTTCGTCCATCGGTTTATGACAGGAATGTCGCTATTACAATCGGTGCTGGTGGGTTGTTTTGCTCTGAAATGTAGACATTGAATCCGACTCTGTCTTTTGTTTGCGAGAGCGAATCGTTCATTTGACGCGTTTAAGTAAATTTTGAAAAAGAAAAAATAAACCTTGGCGAGAGTTCAAAAATAGGATGGTACACATACGGGGATGTGTACTAGGGCTGGATGATAACTTTCCGAAACGAAAAAGTAAAATAGCGAGTTGAGCTCGTATGGGGAGAGTTCCGTACGATGAATATATTACGTACCATGTCTTTTTTAAACCTGACCCAATTTTAAATGCCGTAACTAAAACAGCTGCAAATGCAAGTTTGTATGTGCAGCAAGAAGAGATCGAACATGTTATATTTTATGACCGAAGACTCAAATAAAACTGTTTATTTTAAAATTCCAAATGAATACACGTAAATAAAAAAAGGTTTTGTGAATTGTAGAGGGTTTGACGTGAGATTAGCAAGTACGGAACTCTAAAATACGGCTGAATCACCTGAATAGAAATAAAATTGTCTTTGACGACTGTCACTATTCACTAGAATTGACCTCCATAGATTTATAAACGAAAGTATGTCCGTGCAAACACCACGAAAGTTAGTACATTGTATGTTTTCACTGATAAGATTTGTATGCCTTCTGTCTGAGCATTTGTCCCCGATTTCGTTAACATTTTGTACTACTGAACCGAACTGCTACACCGATTCCAATAATTATTTCATTAAATGAAGTCTGCACTATCCCTAACGGTTGTAACTTATATTTTACTTTGGCATTAGCATTTGCCTTGACCTCTCACAAATCGAAGCCTGCCCGATAGCGGTATCGGAATCGAGAGCCGAACCGGGACCGGAAGTGAGAACGGATCGGGGTTGAGACGAGGTGGCCCGAGGTTCGAGGTCGGACTGCGGTCAAAGCAAGAGCGTGACCGGGACCGAAATCGAGAACAGTATCAATAAGTATCAGAATCATTTCTCTGATCAAGATCGCAGATCTGATCAGAAGCAAGATGATATGAAAGATCAAAGAACACATTCTATGTCCATGCGGGGAAAGCCGCGGCCAGAAAGCTAGTATTATTATTAATGTTAAAGTTTGCATAGAGAGGTTTATGTCTTGGAATGAAACAGAGGGGATTCTATATATATAACTTATACGTACACTAGAAAATTGAAAGTTAGAAACCGCAAGCAATATCAAAACAAAAATTAGATAACCATTTCATAACTTAAATTTACATCCAGCGAAAGGGACTGGTAAAATTTAACACGCAATATAAAAAAAAATTACATTATATTAAAGGATACATTTGAATAATAACTTATGCAAGTAATTAGGTTTGTTTCATCAGGTAGAATGTAAAAAGCACAAATTTGTGCCGTTATAGTGTTTTATGTATCAAAAGGGAAAACTGCAACTCATATTGAGATTTAGACTTATTCGCAATATAATTGAACTACCCGATTTACTTCTTTTCAATAATATTTAATAACCCATATCCCAGAAAAACTACTATATAAAAATCAGACAAAAAATATGTTATTCTACGAACTTATGTTTAGTAAATAATTAGATAGAGTGATAAAAAAATAACAACATTCATTTGTTTTATTGATTTACCTGTTTTCTTATCATCAGAGGAACCGATTCGATAAGCGATTTATCTAAAACTGATTTAAATAAGACTTAGTGCTTCTGTGTTCGTACATCAAATACTTAACGAAAATTGTGTGTTAGGTGTTCAATTTTGAACGCGTTCCGGTACGGCAAACTGCCTACGCCTGAAATAGTTGATCTTTTAAGTAAGTCAGCACCTTAAAACTTAGCTTCGCGCTATTTCGAAGGATTCTTCTCGTTTTATGAACTCAGCTCACACACGAATTACACATTTTAAAAGCAAATGTCAGAGCTCAGCAAACGTTCACCCCCAGTGGACAACTTCAAGTAATCTCTACAAAAAAAAAAAAATTACGGGTGGGGGAGTGAAGGACAATTAACAGGACGTGAAGATATATTTTGTTTTTTATTTATGCTTTTTCCAAATCTAAATGAGGCTCAGGATGCCTATAATTTTTCAAAGACACAGTAGTAATACTGCCTTAACTGTTACCTTCCTGTTTGAAATGACCCATTTCTTAAAAAAGATCTTCGGTTTTTAAAATGGGCAATTTGCCATGGGCGTTGCCAGTCGGCATTTAAAAAAAAATTCAGAATGCCGACCAAAGAATCGAAAAATTCGTAAAAAAATAGCGATGTAATTTTTATAAATATTAGGCATTTGAGAGCAATCTTTTTTAAAATGACAACACAAAATTATTTAATTGGAAATTAATTAATTAGAAAACAATTCCAAACAGCCTGCTCTTTACTCCCATATGTTGGCATGTACATTTTTTTCTGATCGCGCGCTCGCGCACATACCACCCGTTTAGGGACCCGTTTAGTATGTCGTGCGATATATATGTGACGTCGCCCTCTTGCGTTTTGTCCGCCCCGTTGTCAAAAGTCTGTTGTCTATGACTCAAAGGTTCCAAAACTTTAAAGATAACGGAACGCCAACCAAATAACTTTTACTTTATGGAACCCCTTATCCAATGATTATAAAACAACACTAAAAATATAAGAACACGTTTTTATTTAATATATATTTAATACAATTAAAACACATTATTCTTAACTTAAAATTTTAATGTGAAGAATGAAATTATTTCACTGTTTTATACATAATTGTTTTATAGTTCGATATCATGTCCGAAAATTGTATTCGTATATCTGGGGTAGCATTCAAATTTTACCTGAACTCGTTTTTCGTATAAGCGTAGGTTGAAAAGCCTGTTCCACAACAATACGTTGCGACGAATAAGAGCGATGTCAAGATAGCCTTTCTGGCTATCTCAGGGTATTCACTCCTAACAGCAACCCAAAACTCATTCGGAGGTGCAAATTAAAATGTGTGTTTTAATGTGGATGAACTTCGAAGATCTATGAATGCTTCAGTCGGCGGTTATTTTAAAAGCTTATACAATTAATCCCACTTTCACTGCAATTGAACAAATTTTTTTGAGTCACGATAACGCGATCCAATATTTGTCGTCGTTGAAAATACTGGATGAGTGACGATTGAGGAACGAGGAGCGGGTGGGGGACGAAGCCCGCCGCGCGCCAACGCGAAACGTCGCGTATTGTCTCTGGCTACGTGCTCTGCTGTGCCATAGTCCAGGTTGAATTCTTGCTGACTGCCTATCTACTTGCATAAAAGTAATGAGTTCTTTTCATCACATATTTTGTGCTATTTCAAAATAATATTTGTAACCGTAGTATTATTTAACAGTTAATCTTATACATATATAATGAAAATAGGTTGTCTTTGTTCGCCAATCACGTAAAAAACTACTAAACGTATAGACATGGGACTGGGACTATTCGATACGGGATGATTTGTAGATGGTTCTAGGCTACTCATTTTTCGAATTTCGTAAATCCTTCGCCATTTTATTTATAAATAAAAATTACCCAGCGAAGCGGGCGGGACAGCTAGTAATAAATAATTTTAGCGAAACCCTGATGACTATTCTACGGAACCGCTAGGTTCCGCGGAACCTACTTTGGGAATGTTTGCTCTAAGTCAAGGATTAAAATTACAAATTCAGGGATGAAAATGGCGTAAGCAGACAGCAATCCTCATCTAAAACTCCTTATTTTTTCAATGAGACGATTTTGCTCTATTAACTAACTTACTATGAATGTACTAGATCTTCGAGCAATCCATTAAGTATCCATCAATCATTCGCTCGGCAACAACAAACTACAGAAGTTTCCGAGTTTTCTGAGTTATCTAATAGCAAGTGCTTTCCGACTGTCGAATAATTCTACCTCCTATTATAACTTTTATTATTTACTTTTTCCTTTTTCTCGAGCTATACAACAGATACGGGACTTTGTGCAGAGCGAAGAGAGATTGCGCTGGACGAGCTTTATTTTGGGACAACTTTAGAAGTGTCGTGAAGACGAACCAAGTTTCGAGACATTACGTGTGTTATGTACGTTTCTGTTGGCCTTTGAACACACGAAACTTTTGATATACATGTATTACCTGAAATTCATATTTAATGCCATCTTTAAGGTTAACGCAATATATTTTCTAGGTATGTTCCCTTCTTATCATGAAAGTCTAAACAAAACTTGATTTTTGATTTTCCCTTCTAACGACTTCCATAAATACAGTTTTATAATCAATTTTCAACGCCATTCAGGAAGGTCTAAAGGTAAAGAGTAGGCTGATACGATCAAATATTTATCTAATGGACCGTGCCGAAAGCAATCTTACAAAATGTTAAAAAAAAAATTGTCAAAAAGTACCATTAAGCCGTTGCGCTTTTTAAATAACAAATAAAAAAAAGGGGAAGAATTTCGAAGTCGAAATCAAATGAAATATATCCATAAAAATTGCGATAAGTATGTCTCTATATATTTCACAAACGGTTCCGTCCGCTTGGACATCAAACAAGTTTCTTCGTCTTCTATATCGAATGATGACTCTGACAATCACGGTTCAAATCCCCTTTTCGCTCTTAATTGCGATGCCGGTCTCAATGTGCCTCCCGATACCGAGAAGTATATACTCTTGTATGTATGAATACCAAAAATTCACGGACAGCTCCCAAGGTATTTATTATCATGGAACATTTCGCACCCGCTTTTGATCCCGGTGTCGGTACATTTCGGGATTCCGATACCGGTCCGAATAGCGTATAAAAACATATATGTTCGCGTCGCCATGTCGTTGAGTCAAATGACAATGACTCCACTACTACGGGATGATCATGACCACTCGTGGAGTGGAGTGATTTAATCAATCCATTTCATTAATTATTTTTGTTTGAGATATCTCAAGCCCTCCACGTTGGTCCACTGCTAGTTGGACTATTAATGTAAAAAGTTAAAACTTACTATTTCGATATTGTTTAAATTGAGTCTCATTATGTTCCAAAAATTTAAATTAAATAGAAAAAAAACGATTTTATTATCTTAGAAGACAGTATAATCCAATAAAAGTGCGATATGTTATTATTTACTTTCTTTTTCTTTATGGTGATACTACACTTGTCAACAAATATTGTTAAAAACTTGCGTGTGCATGCATACGTACATGCTTGCGTGCGTGCAAGCGTGCGTGCGTGCAAGCGTGCGTGCGTGCAAGCGTGCGTGTGTGCAAGCGTATTATTGTCTCATAACATTTGAACGATTGCATCGATTGCTATAAACTGCATAAAAATCGATTGGTTTTTTATAGAGATGTCCTTGGAGAAAAATTATTATATAAAGTGTTTTTGTACTATATTTCGTAAATTGCTCTACCAATAGATTTCAGAATCTAATCAGTTGTTCTCTTTAAAAAATAACGTATATCGTTGCTAAATTAACCAAAGTCTGTTCATTTGTATACTAGATATTGTTGAAAAAAACCTTTTCGAATCAAGTTTTGTATATCTTTTAAATTGCTATATCGATAAATTCCAAAATCTAACTACCTCTTGATAAAAAAAAACAGCGTCGATTGTTGCAAACCGCATCAAAATCGATGAGATCGTTCGAAAGATACTGTTAACCGAAAATTGAATAAAAAAAAGGGGTTTTTATAAATGATATATGAATTGGTGAATTGATGATTGGTACTCAATCATCTTTTCATGTTTAAAAAACTGCATCGGATGCCATAAAGCATATCACAATCAAACAACGTATTCCAAAGACAGTTGAAAAATAAAAAAAAAAACAATAATGTATATATTTTTGAATTGTAAGAGCTCAAAATGTATTGGAATTATATTTTTGAGTTCAAAGAATTTGAAAATTAGTAAAACCGATCTTTTTAACGTGACGAGCTTATTAATTTACTGCTGCGTCATTTTAGACACTTTGAGCTCGAAAGTAGTAAGAAGTTTCAAGGACTGCCTAAAGGATCAACTGTGTTTCAATTTTTGACCTCAAAACTCATAAACAATATTTATAACTTGAGGAGCTCAAAAACACATCGATAAATATCACGGCGGAAAATTTGAGAGATGGCCTAACTGTTTTACAGATTTATTTTATTTAGAGATCAATTGTTTAGGTGTTCTTATAAATATTTATCTTTTTTTTTTTAATATCCTTGCTTGTTATTCGGCTTATTACCGGCTTATTATGGCCATACTGGACCAGGAAATGGCATTCTCAATACTTTTTCTGTTGGTTCGTTATTAACGCTTTCCTTTTTACCTTATTTACGTCCAGTACCATCACAGCTCTCGTTTCTATAAACTACTCCCGTTTATGTTATCGTTTCTACTTTATTGTTGTCTTGGACAATTATTGACTATATATATAGCACCCCATCGTATGTTATAAATATATTATTTTCTACAAATATATGTCATCCTACTCTTACATTATTGTTTAAGTATATATTATCTTATTTCTTTCATATAAACTGTATAAGTTCTCGAAAAATTTCAATAGAACCATTTTCTTAACTTAATCATAGATTTTTATTAGCCATTTTAATACCAATAAAAAAAAGATATATTTTTGACACTTAGAAAAAAAATGTTATTTTATATTATTTACTAGCTTCCGCCCCCGGTTCCGCCCGCATGGACATAGAATGCGTCCTTTCGTCTTATATATCGACCGATTACGATTCTAATCATGATTAAGATCGTTATTCCTTCCTTGGTTCTGTTCCCGGTCCTGCTCTCGCTGCCCATACGTTTCACCCTCGATCCGTATCGCGGTCTCGCTTTTGGTTTCCAACTCGGTTGCAGTCTAGTTTGATCCCTATTCTCGTTCCGCCCTTTTTACTGCTTCTTATTCTAGTTTCGATCGACGTGTATACCAAACAAAGTCATACCTCACAACATAAAAACTTTCATGTAAAATCAACCATCCTTTCACTCCGACAAAAAGTTAATTTCCAAAATATCTTCTTATTGGATGCTTAAATTATACAAACTATCATGCGATCAAATTTGATTTCGAACGAGCTTGTAATTTCCAAAATCTTCCGTGGATCTGTGATTCTCTTTTTTACAATTATAAATTATTAGTTTGATTTTACATAGTTTAATAAACTAGTCAATCAATTAATATAATGCGAAAAACAAACTCTTTGAAATTTCCGCACTGATTGTTGTGTCAAGCTTTATTTATCCAGTTGTTAAGTTGTACCATCCTGCCATCCTTGTATTTTAGAGTGAAGGGCTTAAACCTTAAGGTTTAACTGTTAGCCCAGTGAGAATTGGAGACTGTCGCCACCTACGCGACGAAAACACCGGCGACCGACAGGCAAAAAATTTAATGTACTGACAGTCGCTACACATTTATATAGTAGTATAGACTAGCCCTTTTGTGAACTTTCTCGATCTTATATATGTTTATCCCATCCTAGTTGATAGATTAGAAGAGTAAAGACGACCTTGAAAGGTGCAAGCTTATTTTTGATCCTGATCCCGACCTTAGTTCCAGTTCCGGCTCTGATAGTCTCGCTTTTCGCCCTGACCCCATTCCTTCTTTTAGTTCTGATCACATTTTCTTTCTTGTTTCGATTTCGTTTGTTCTCTAGACTTCCGGTTACAGTTCCAGCTCCACTCTCCCTATTATGATACAGATTCATCCAGCTCGCGACGCGTTCTTAGCTCTGATTCTGGGCAAGCTCTCAATTATGAGGCCGGTTCTATTCTATTGCACATCAAAGCGTGCCTCGCAACTGAGCGGGGGAAAGCAATGAACCCGTGCTGCGCCTACTGTCGCGCATGGCGTTGTTATTAAACGGTTTCATATCTCACACGATACTCAGACAAAATCAGTCCAATCCACAGGAGAAAAGTGTTTCTCTTTACTTCTTGTGAAGAAAAATAACGTTTTACCATATAAAGTTCTGCACCCATTGTCACGCTTTCAACGATCTGTTTGAAAATCATCAGAATACGTGTTTCATGACAAGAAAAGCGCTGGACTACGTGTTTCATTATCAATACGTGGAAAGGCATTAATGCCAAGTTCCCATGCAAACTTCGACAACTCCTGAATTTCGAAAAAGCCATATAATATAAAATCAGCGCCCTCTCCTTAAAAGCGATTTGGGCTGGACAACGCATTCGTCGTCGACTCATGTCAATGACATACGGTTATTATATTAATTGTATTATGTTCGTTATTGTAGTTATTATTTTTCAGCAGCTTTGCTTACATGAAAAGAAATCGGGATCACGCCATCTCTCTGCTGACGCACAAAACAGATCCATTTGCCAATAAGGAAGGTCGATTTTTATAACACCTAGTGGAATGTGGCAACGAAAATAATTTTGTTGCAAGTTTTCGGCGCCGACACGAGTTCATAACGACTTCCTACGAATTCGATAACAAACGAAGCAAACAATTCTCAAACTCGGGCGCCGTTTCCGAAATCCTTAACGGAGCCCAACGACCGCCGCTCGGATTCGCGGCAGATTACGAAACGCGAGGCGGCCGAGGTGGCCGGCTATTTCCGTATAATTGGCAAATAAACCATGCCATTGTGCAAGCGGGGAGCACATGGGCCTCGTATCGTAAATCCATCGGCCGATAAAGCTCCGGTCACCCGCCGACGGGCGGCGGGCACTGGCGCGACCCGGCGGACGGGTGACGCGACGGAAACTATCATAGAATAAGAAAGTCGCGTCGCACGTTTTATTATACCTAATTGTTGCATTTCTTTTTTCTAATTTTCGACTTTTTTATATATATAATGATATTTCTTCAAACAATTGGAAAAATATGCAATAAGGGTGTGATTGCGTTTCTCTGGAATAACAAAAGCATTTATTGACACAACGTATTTACATTTTTCCTATTGCATTTCAACAAAATATACACTCACCTGTAATAATAAAAGAAATAACATTTAAAGTCTTACTTCAGGTCTTTTTATGTTTGAATCTCGGTAAGTTTATTACTAACAATATCTTACTCTCTATATGAAAAAACGTCAATGTCCGCTGTGACATTTGATGGTGTTTGTCGATAGCGCGGCAAAGACAATTTACCTCTCTCCCAAGAGTGGAACAACTTTTGTGCGATTGTTCATTCATTAACAACTGGGTGTAGTTTTGTAATATGATAAGAATTTGATTCCATTTTCTTGTAGCCGGCATCAACTTCATATATTGAATTACATTTTTTTTTCAAAATTTCGTATGGTCCTATCCTTAAGCCATCCATTTTCTTCCTATTTAATCGATTACCATTTTCTACGAATACTCTGACTCCCACTTCCAATTTACATTCCTACGCAGGTCGAATGCTTTTTTATTATAATTGTGAGATTTTATTGTATTTTCTAGAGCTACTTTCCTGTCCCTTGCCAAATTTTCTTTTGTGTGTAGTGATTTCAGTTCCATTGGCAAAATACTCACATTTTCCCCCTCCAAAAGGTATTTTGAAGCAAAATTGGTAATAGTGTGGTCCGCTTCGTTAAATTTTTCTATACATTTCTGTGAAAACAGTACTCCATGCTGTTTTCTTATCACTTGAATGTAATTTGCATCTTATCTTATTGACTAGAGTTTGGTTAAGCCTTTCATTAAATCTGTTTCAAATGGTGTGTCCCAGCGCTATAAAAATTATTCTTATATTTTCCTTCTTCAGAATTTTTTATCAGTTAATGCCATATCGATGTTATAGTTTTACGTCACTATCTTTATTAGTTTAATAAAGTTGCTGGAATTTTAATTTTTTGATGTGGAAATATAAGCATATCTTGTGAAATGATCGACTAGAGGATGTAAATATTTTTTTGTTGAACGTGATCCTCCAATTATGTCAATAATTATAATTTTAAATGGTTGTGTTGCAGGACCTAAGTGGGACATTAACCCGTATTAAGATTTTGTCCTTGATAAGTTTTTTATGCAAGTTTCAAATTCACCAAAAGTTTTTTTGATGTTCGTGATGACATTCTTTGCGGTGTAGAAAGGTGTTATTTATTAAGCACTTGAGTTTTCCTAACATGACAATAAGAGTCGTGTTCATGTTTTATTAGAGTTGTGTTCAGTTCTTCTGATAGTATGATTTTTTAGCATTTCTTAAAATTTTTGTAGTAAATTTCATTTTCTAATATAAATTTTGCTTTTTGTAGATTTTGATTTGTATACAGGTCATTTTTTATATCTTGTAAGCTTATTTAATTTACTATTTTTAAACAATAATTTGCATTATCTTAAGTTTCTAGAACTGGGGTCTGCTTAAACAGTCTGCTTGCTGGTTTGATTTTCATGGGTTATATTTAATTTTAAAATTATATTGGGATAAATAGTAAATCAAATCTCCAAGTTCCTGCTCTGTCCTTATGTTCACATTTACTAATGGTTTATGATCTAAATGTACAATAAATTCTTTTCCCATAAGCCAGTGTTACCTATATTTCATACCTTCTTTTATTGCCAGACGTTCCAGGTATTATATTTCCTTCTTCCGTTTTTGAGTTTCAGTTAATTTCTTCGAAAAATAAGCAACTGGCTTATTATTACCGTCTTTATCTTCTCGTTGCAACACCGCTCCTACTCCCCTGATTCTAGCATCCGTGTAAAGGTTTATTGGTAGTTCCGAGTCAAAGACATTGAGAATCGACTTTGAACATAGCAATACTTTTATTTTATCAAATTAATCTTGACATTCTGCCGTCCATTCAAATTTCACATCTTTCCGTTATAAATTGTGTAATGGGTCCAATATAATTGCACTGTGTAGTATAAATTATTTTTCCTGGGAATTGACGTATATTTTTTCTGCTGGGACTAGGAAGTTTTTTTACGACAGATAAATAATCTTTCAGAGGTCTGATCAAATTGTTTTCTATAATGTGACCTAAATATGTTGCATAATTTTTCACAAAAGTACATTTCGAAAATTTCAATCTAAAACCTTCCGTTAGTATTGCCTCAAGTAGTTTTGATACATGTAGTATATGTTTTTTAAAACTATAGAGCTCTTGTTTTCTTATAATGTTTCCCAATATTCGCTGGAAGGTAGGCGGGGCAGGCTTAATCTGAATAGGAGACACGTCCATTGAAAGTGACCTTTTTGCGTGACAAATATGAACTTGTATCTATCTTGCATTTTCAAAGGGTTTGACAAAATGCTGAATATATATTAAAAGTAGAGAAATATTGGCAGTTTGCAGTTTTTATCATTAAATCCTCAATCAACGGAAAAGGTTGTGATTGAGGGATGACAATTTTATTCAATTCTCTACTGTCTATACATAACATCAAAAAAGTAAATACAAAAATATAAAGATTAGGTGCGTCAAGAAATAAATATTAATGACCAAACTAAAAAAAATATCGTAAAAAGTACTCTGTCTTACTCCAGGAGCTAATATATTTCTTTCAAGATTTGATTTTTTTATTTAATTTAAGATTTCTTTCTATGCAGCCGTTTCGGGAATTAGCCCCGACAAACAAACAAGCAGACCCTTTATCGAAATCACATATAGCTTATAATTTGAGGAACCGCTAGTATACCCCAAATTTTACCAAAATCAGTCGAAACGTCCTTAAGTTATAAAAGGACATACAGAAAGACTGAAAAAAAATTTGAAATTGATAAATTTACCATCAATGACGCGTACAACGAATATTTATCACAAAATCTTAGAAAATAAATATATGTTCAGACAGACCCTACAAATTTACATAGTAGTATAGATGAATAACAAAAATATAAATGACGACATCAATAGCTTCGGCGGTTTCGACGTTTAAATTTTTACACTAATAGCTTCAACAGTTTTAATTTACCATTACGATATTTTAACCCTCATTTCCACTTTTTTAGAACCACTTTTCAAAAAACTATGCATGACACTATTGTTCATTTGTAACAAATAGCTAAAATTGAATTTTGAAGTTAGTAAATTCAACGCTTTCGTTTTTCCATATAAAAATTTTAGGTCTTATTTTATTCCCTTCGGGGTTAGTTTAAAAGATAATTCATGTCATTTGTTCTGCCCGACTTCGTCCGCAAAGGTGGGGTGGAAATTGGGTCTGGCTACCGCTCCCTGTTACGCTTTCCATTTTATACGTTATACAACCGCACTATTCCCCCGATTGTGAGGAAGGCTTTTCATAATTTATAATGAGCAATATTGATTTAAAATCTCATAGCGATATCGTATAAAAAAGGATCACACAAAATTCAACCCCCCTCCCTCTTTAGCACTACTTAAAAAAATTCTTATTGTGTCTCTATCTTCTGTAAACTATCATTAGAACAATTTTTGTTTCAATCCGACCTATAGTTTCGAAGATCTCGTGATGAGTGAGTGAGTCAGTGGAATTTCGATTGTATACATAAATGATTAGCTAAAATTAAAACAATGTAACCATTGAAAATATTGACAGTGTTCACATGTTCAACTAGAGTTTAATTCATTTATGAAAATTTATTACATGTAAAGAAATAGTGATCGATATAAACTCAATACCAGAAATAAAAATAAATTGAGTTTACATGTTAGTCGACTGTGCAGTCACAAACTCATTTAGAAGGCACTGTTTGCGCATGATCAATACGGTTCCTGTGGATATACAAGATTTATCCTTATATAAATTTAAGAGTATCATTAAATGATTACTCAGTATAAAAGGATATTATGACAAAATTTCTGAATTTTTAGAAGACAAATATCCATGGGCATAAGCGACTCGACTTACCGGGCTGTTTCGTTCATTAATGGTTTTGTATTTGTTTTGGCTATGCTTAATGAAATTAGAAAAGAATCTTTAAGTTTCTTGCTTGTGAACTGCCTTGAGGTAAAACTGAGTACGAGCGAACGAGCGATACATTTTAAGTGTTATTTTGTAACCCATGAAATAAAGATATCTGAACTTGAAGAACTATATCTTAATTATCTTTATGGCTTAGCACAAAACGATGATTTTTTTAAACCCGATAGCATCAGGGTTCAATTTACGGATACATACATGGTCTTATATTCTTGGTCTAAAATTCTAAATGATTACATCCCGAGCTGTGTAATAGCAATGCTTTTGTTTTCCAGAAAAAAATCATTAAAATTCTTTACCGAATACCGAATTTTATTAATGTACAGTACTAATGAAATAATAATGAGACGGAAATCTCCAGACTGCCTTACCTCGAAGACTTAATACTGTATAATTGAATTTTACAGTCTGGAGACTGTGTCTTTCACATGCATTGTCTGACATCTCCAAAAAAAAAATCCTCTAGCTAATCTATGACATCGACCTCGTTCCGGACGTTCGGTTACATCACACGTATTTCATAGAACTGAATCTTATGAATGAACTCGGATTAAAAATGTGGGTTCGTCGGAATCCGAACAAATAAACATCGGCGTTCCAGTTGCGGACTTTCATTCATGGAACGTCTCCACACCGCCGGCCGAGTGGCGTAACCAAAGACTTTTATTATAACGGCTGCTGCGAAGCTTATACAAAATCTCTCGATGAAACACGATACGTGATATCTTCCGAGGTCGTGGACCTCCGGGAGGGCACCGCGATATGTCGGTTACGAGGACGTTTCGGAGGTTGACCGCGGGTTGGTCGTCCGTCTCATAAGTAGGCGCTTCAAGTGTCTCAAGTGTTCGCGTCTCGTCTGTGTCGGTCTCGCGCTTGCGAACGTCTGGACATTTGGTACTAGACGGAAATTTGTAATGATTTGAAAAATTCGTATTGCATGTGTATTTTTATGTCATCCAAAAACATGATTCTGTTAAGTGTATTTGATAATTTTAGAATAGCTTCATTTTGTACCTATATGTATATAACGTAAGACTTTTTTTTACTACGCGATTTTGTGATCGTGCGTTTGCGTGCCAGTGTGAGCGTGTGTGTACGCGTGCATGTGCACGCGAGTCGCGCTAATGTGGGTGCATGTTTGCGTGACTTATAGGTGTTGTTTTAAGGTTCTATTTTTATGAAGTTTTCAACATCATCTTAGTCTAGGTTTTGTAAGAAATGGGTGACTAATTTTACGTTTAAATCTCGTCAATAAATGATTAATCACTTTTTTCTAATCTTATTATATAAGCAAATTAGACCCAAGAATATATATATTTAAACTTTGTGAAAAGGTTAAAGAGATAGCTTGTAAGCGGCAAATGTTTTTCTTCCCGGAATAGGCTATTGCCGTTGCGGAAAACACGTTTAAGGAAAGCTTTCTGAAAAATGTAGATATTTATGTATTCTTTTAATTTATTTTAAGACTGACCGTCAGGTCAAACAACAATTTTAGATTGTTTTTCATGAAATCTTCAGTTCAGAAACTATGATAATATTTTAAATAAACTATTCAACAAAATTTATTATCATTTAACGAGACAGATTTGTAGCTTCCGTGTTTTTTTTTTGACGAGTTTTTCCTTGGCGTGTCACCTGTGTGACTGAATGCGTACACACAAAATAACTACAGTGAAGTAATATTAGTAGCAAATTTATTATCAGAATAACATAGTTTCATACCAGCTTCTTGTTACTGACACAGGAACGCGTCTTTTGTATACATCATTAAAAGAGTCTCAGATAAGCGCGAGGGAGGCTATCAGTTCACAAGCGTGCGATCCGTGTCGCGGTCTTCTGCGTATACTTGCGTACTATGAAGTGTGTATCTACTAGGGGTATATAGATTGTACAGATCCATTTGTTTTTCATATTAAAAATTGCTCTGACCTTATAATGTATTAGATAGGATTTGGCCGTTTAAATTAAACGTAGCCAATAATGAGTGATTTTGCCCTTTTGCCCTTCATCTGTCGATTAAGAAAGATGAGTAGCTCGCTAAAAATACAGTTAACAAAATGGAATAGATCTTGACGGAATTTTCTAGATATCTTGGTAGTATTTGAATGTTTTTTAATGTTCGGTACCGAAAGAATGTAAACAGACCCTTTTGCCAAGCCTAGGCTATTCGTCTGTCCGTCTGTCCTACTTTTAAAACCTGTATTTGGGCTGCAGTAGGTAGCCGGTTAAAATATTGTTGATATAGGTATTATTCGTTATAATAGTTACAGTTATCGTATTAACCAAAATATGTGTTATTTTAAAATCTACCATAACAAATAAACACAAAGAGCAAATTGAAAACTTTAGGCGAATCTCTATACAAGAAATGTAGATTTTTTTCAACTTTTTTTTTTGTAAAAACGGTATCACCAAAGCATTATACATTGCGTAACGATACTAGAAACTTTATAGTAAAGCAAAAAATAATGAAATCCAAATTGTAAAAAAACAATAAATAAAAATTGTGAGTCAAGCTAGTACTACGGCTCGCGAATTCGTAAGAAAACACAAATATATTGCGCTGTATCACGAAACCCTCACTCCACACGTCCGACTCGCACTTAACCGGAATAACGCTAGAACATTTGAGCCCGTTACGAAATCGTTCTTCTCGAATTGTTCTCATTCGCGGAAAAAGTCCGAAGAAAAAAAAAACAAAATGCTTTTCATTGGCCTCCTTGAGGCGTTTTCGAGAAAACGCAACAATTAGCGCTTCGCGTTACAACGACGGGCCGCATGCACCAAACATCGATAGATATCGAACACCGTAACCGTTTGTGTTTTCAGCTGAAGATGCCGAAACCTTTCGAAGCTGCTGAAACTCGAACTTGCCCGGTTCCTCACGCCGCTCGCAGTTACGACACGGACGGGCCGCTCTCGCCTGTTTTTTATATCTCTCGTGTCCGCGACGATTGAGTTATACGGCGCGACTACAGCGGAGACATCCAACGGAAGTTGTAATATTAAGAATATATAAAAAGCACGATGCGTATAACCGCGTGGATGATATTTATACTGCTATTAATAGGTATGTTGTCTTATTCTCGAACTCTTTGTTCAATTCTTCAACAGACACGCGGGATGCTGTCGTAAAGCGGATTGGGTTACGAATATGTTTCTGTTCGAAGGTTCCTATTTCCGTCGGCCGTTCCCAATGTCGCTCCGGCTTCTCCCACTTCCCTTTCATCTTCACCCGTGAACGGATTTAGTAAAATTCATTGTTTCCTTTTTATAAAAAAATATTTTCAAATGTTACTGAGCATAGCATCGACATTAAAAAATATGAAAGTATGCACATGTGACTTAGTTACTATATTATCATTTGATATAAAAATACAACAGACCAATCGTTTTAATGTTCACAGTACATGCATTGTAACATTCCGCCCACGTTATTTGATAAAGCTTATCAAATATTTTAATACAATGCCTTCGTATAATTTACCTTATCAATCTATAACTTTTTTATACTTAGATAGATTTAACTTCGCAAAAACAAAAACTTAATTATATTAATATGAAAATATTAATGATAATTATAAATATTTTCATTTTTTATTTAAAAAATATGCTAATGAAAAATATACTTTGAATTAATTTTTAACATATTCATTTCATTAAAATATACAGTCAGCTTCGTAAATCCTCACAAAGTGATGTTGTTATATAGTTTTTTAGTAGTAGTATAGTAACTTCGCTTGCAAGTAAACGAATTGTCTCCATGTCACACTTATCCTTTCTTTCCAATACTGATTTTGTTAATATCTGTACGCTTGTCCATGAATACAACGATATGAAAGATAGCAATTATAGCTTAGGAAATTTTTGAATACACTCATTGTCCATTCTTGGAAAATAATACTCATGTGTAAATGTGCATGATGTTTCTGTCCAAGTTCTTTAACTTCTTCCTAATAAAAGTGATATATTTTTTTTTTAATTTGAATGATTATTGTCTTATTATTCGATTTTCAAAAATCGTGCTGTCAATGTCTTGAAAAGGCGGTATTACGAAAACCCATTTCAAAAAATAAGTTAATTCCGATTTTTTTCGATTTCGAGTTTGATTGTTACATCTTCATAACAAAATTGACGCGGATCATGTGATTGTATTAAAAGTCAACGCCTTTTTAACATTTATTTCGTTTCAATTATTACAGTTATTATAATTACTTGTTAACACATAAGGCCATAAAAGGAAATGAATAACGTTGAAAATAAAAACAAAGAAACTCGACAGTGATATCTTTCAAAATCCTCTCATATAATTTTTATACAGAACACTCATTTACTCGATTTAGTTCATAGAAAGATATATCCCCGAGTTCAAACTCCATGTTGTTCCGTCGTTTAAACAATCTCAAATAGAGTAAGAAACTCTTTTAGACAAATTAGTTTTAGATATACCTTCAAATAAAATACAGCGTAAGCTCGATACCGGCTCAGAAATCCCATCATATACGTCCATACACTAGCCTACAAAAATTTTTAACCTTTTTCGAGCAGAAACGATAAATGGTAATTTTTATTATTATTATTAATGCGAGGAATCGTCAAAACTTGAACAAATTTCAATGCACATCCATAATATTCTCATAACTATATTGCCATACAGCAGACAGAACGCCAACTTCCTTGAATTTATCACCGTGGGATGCTCGTGAGCTCAGATTATAAATTGCACTAACCGCTCTTTTCTGTAATACATAAATAGCTCCCGTGCGGATAGCGCTGTCCCACAGTGAAATGCGGTATAGTAGGTCAACACACTGTGAAAGTGACTCGAGTACACTGACTTTGAATATTTATATAAGACTTAATCTTGTGAACCGCGTAAGCGGCAGAATCAAGTTTGTCAAATAATTGAAGTATAATGTTACGTCGATCCCATTGATGTTTTGAATCGGAAGCGATGTCCAAGTCCCTCGAAGCCATTGGAGTTTTTATTTTTTTTTCATTCACAAAATTGAGTTTAAGTAATGAAAATTTTACAAATTTATCAGCGTCCAATCACACTATCAGTTTGTTGTTATACGTGAGTAATGAAAAGGAGGAATGTGTTCATTTTATTATTATTATTATTTGTATAATTTAACATTCCTCTTTGTAGGTTAATATCATTTTGTAAACATCGATGAGGTTCTCATTTCATTCACGAGTTTTCCTCCGAAATATACACAAACTAACGGGTCGTAATCAGTTCTGTTTATTTTGTTTTTCTGTTCACGACGCCCGGTATTCGCTATTAAGCGCCATAACATGATATTCTATTGGGGTTTTGTAATATATTAAAAGAACATTCTTTCTCTTAAACTTAGAAATTGCTAATCTTATTTTATCATTTCAAACGAACACCATATTTTCCGAACAAATTTTCTCTATAAATTAAGACTAATAATAATTTCTCTATAAATTAGATTGTTTATTTTTTTTTTTTTTGTAATTTTAACGATTAGAAGAAGTCCAGTATAGCGATCGGATCAACATATTTTTTTTTTTGGCTTTTTAGCAATTTTGTATCATATTTTCCCTACAAATTAATACTTTTTTTTTGGGTGTAGCAAAGCACTGTACCTATAGAGATCTGATAATATTTCGTCACATGATATAATACAGTAAGCAGGGCAGACTCGCAAAATACGAGACAGCTTCGGTTGTTTTTGCATGAGTGCGCCCCAGGCGTCATCAGCTGGAAATGGAACCACCTAGGTTAAAAACATAAACGAACTTGTTCATGAATAATAAAAAACTGAAATTGCAAGTCTATGTATCGAAATGTAAAAATGAAGATTTACATCAGTGAAATGTAGGATATTTTGGAGTTGCCTCTATTGAAAAGCTTTTATTCTTTAATGGAAAAAAACATTATTATAAATTCCTCATTAAAAATACTGAATCGTGCTTTAAATAAGCTTTTTTTATTCAACATAAATTTACTATTTAATATTACTTGTAATGAAACTAGTAAAATAGAATTTTCTGTAGGTATATCTGAAGTTTTGTACGGTACATAAAAATAAATTCTGATTCAGATTCTTAGGATCATTAAAACTGAGTTTATTTAAAATAGCGTTATTTTAAGTTTTTAAGGGACGACTGACCAATAGTTACGTCACGGTTAAAATATTTAACACGATAAACCTTGACAGATAAAACGATTTAATTGTTAGAAAAAACACGCATCAATCCTTGACTGGGAGTGAATGTAATCACACTTAAAATACCATTATTAAAAATAACGCTTGGAGATAAACCTTGAAGAGTTATGTCTTCACCGGCTCACGCCGAGCACTCGGCGCCCTAAGAATTCGGAGGGCTCGATGATACACTATATTTTTCAGCGATTGTGCAAGGGGCATTCCTCGACGGCGCGGCGGCGGGGCGGGCGGCGCGCGCGCACCCGGAAGCATGGGCCGCGCCCGTAAGTTGCGACACGGATGCGGAGTCCGCCATACTGAAAAACTATCGGAAACGGCGGCAACAATTATACGGATTAGAGAAGGGAGGGAATCAGAATGTGATCCGGAACGTCTTTGACCACAGCTTAGGCTGGCGGCCATCTTTATTTAGATATATGAAGGGAATTAACTGATTTCAGCCGGGCTACCGAGATATTTTTCGGCCAGTCGTTTGCTCATTTTCATAATGTAGTCTAGGCAAATAGTGGAAGTGTATATAAACTATTCGATGATCTGTAGAATACTCTTTAAAATCATCATTACTTTTGAGACGTATTTAATCGTTTCGTATTTATATGAGGGGCATTTATCAATAAATGTTCTTGAGATGTTAACAAGCTGATACTTATAGAGATGTAGGAGAAGTACTTATATTCGTGTAATCGAACTCAATACTGTATTGTAAACTGTTAACCAATAATTAACATAGTAGTAGTTGCTGGATTTGTTGTACCTTGCATTATTTTAAAACGATCATTTTGATCGAATAAGTGTTATATCGATATCAGAAAATAGTTATAACGAGTCGTCTACACAATGTGTTAAATAAAAACATTTATTTTCCAGAGAAGAATTCTAATTTATTTACAAATAAAAAATTCAGAGAATGTAAAATGTTCTAATAATGGAAAGAGTTGTACAAACAAAAAGAGTCCAACAAGATTTTTTTAAATATGAAAATCCATAAGTGTAATAATGATTTTAAGGCGTTCAAAGTGCCAAAGTATACAAATTTATGATTTATAAGATAAAATAGACTAGTGTGTATCGCACTCGCGTGGAGAGAGTTCCGTAGCTTAAAAAAATAACATTTGTCGCAGGCTAAAATCTTAATCCGACTCTTTCGCATAAATAAGCGATCATAGCAATACATTTTGTAGGCGTTTTCTCTTCATCAATGTTTTTCGATACCGCTGGGAATTTAAAAAGGTTAGAATTCGTTTATTTATGCTAAACGTTCGTAAGTGGGCCACATAGTTCTGTACGTTTAGCGAATCGGTCAATTTATTTCGAACTTTAGTTTTGGAGAAATTTGGCTGTGGTAGACAGATAAATAACAAGAAAGTAATCCTATAAATGTTTACACTATTGTTATTTTGTCACAATTCACAGAAAATTAAATATTTCAAATCAAACGATTGCATTTGTTTTTAAACAAAATTGGAAATTTTTCATTTGGCCGAACGTCTTGTATCACCGAAACAGCTCGCGGTATGACTAACAGCCGTTCACGGCCGCAGAAAAACCTATTCATATGTCACACGTTTCGCAGCAGCTGTTGGCGAACACGTCGCGGCGCGTGCGCCCCGTTAGTGCGGCGAGAGAGCTCATAGACGCTTTCTCGTTCGTAAAACCTACTATTCCGTGAGACATTGGTCTATGTCGTGTCAATGTTTTCATTCGCCTCGTTGCCGAATCGCCCTGACGACCGTCGTCGCCAGAGGCAGGTCGTGAATTTTTGCGGTCTTGGGCTAATAATATTGGGGGCCTACTTATTATTCAACTGATTGTCATTTTGTCAAGTAACTATTTTCTATAGTGGTCGTTAAAAACTAAATTCCTTGCGGCGTCCCATAAAAAGCTTCTTATTGATAAGAAAATAATAAGATGTTTTTATTCAAAACAACACATGTTTCAAGACGATTTCAGTCGAATTTTTGGTAAAATCGTGTTTTTTTTGTCTTATTTTTTTTTGGGAATATAGATACATAAACAAAAAAGAAA
The DNA here is from genome assembly GCA_005406025.1 of Eumeta japonica. NCBI lineage: Eukaryota > Metazoa > Arthropoda > Insecta > Lepidoptera > Psychidae > Eumeta > Eumeta japonica. The sequence continues at coordinate 1,073,771 of BGZK01000020.1, forward strand.
ATGGTGAAAAATTGTTCAAATCATCAAACGATACAGCATACGAGCATTTTTGATTTTATTAATGAGAAGTTAAAAAAAAACCTAACGCACAGACGACAAGGGACGATTTTCTATAGTCTCTAAATTAAACAACTTTAAAGAATACACATTATTCACATTTTAATTTCCCGTGAAGTCTGTCGCGTAAAAGCTTACAATTCGATGCTTAAATTCTCTGAGGTATCGTCGAGTTTGGCCACTGCGTGGCTACTCGCAGCTATAGTTTACCAGAGCGCGTGTGCTTGCGATGAAATAAACATGACAAATCTCCACATAAATTGAAGTTTAACTCGTAAAGGCTTTTATTCGTTTGAAGACGTACATATAAAACCACAACAGCGTGGGACGGCCTCCCACCAGTTGGAGTGGCGACCCGGCAGAGGTCGCGGGCCGTTCTCGATGGCCCGGAAGCGCGAGTCTTGGAGATCAATGGAAGTTTATGTCGCGACGAAATGGTAATTTGGTAATGGAATCCTGTGGATATGAAAAATATCGTACAGTTTATACGTGATTCATAAAAAATGCGAGTCGTTAACATATTAGAACGGTTGTGAGCGGTGGTGGCTCGGCGGTCAAGAGCGTCGACTCCGAACCGAGAGGTCCTGGGGTTCGAACTTAATCACAAGCGAATTAATCGGCGAGTTTGGAAGCCACTTGCTTGTGCTCAGGACAGTGCGAAAATCGAAAAGTTATTGCTTTTACCTCGTTTTAGAAAATCGAGTTTTCATCAAATCTTGACGTTTTGAGGTCCTAGAAAGCTCCTCTGGCAATTTTACGATCTCTCTGAATGTATGTATGTATGTGTGTGTGTGTGTGTGTGTGTGTAGATGTATGTAAACCTCTTATAACTTTTGAACGGCTCGACCGTTTGGAACCACACTCTATCGTTACAAAGAGTTTCATTAAACTCAGATTTTCTGAAAATTTGAACCGATTCGGATAAATAGATTCAAAGAAATTTTAAAAAAATAAGATTTTTTTTTGAATGTTGTTTTGGAATAACTTTTAAACGGCTTTAGCGATCGATTCCAAAAACTAATCAGCTCTTAACATTAAAAACCACGTCGATCGCCGCCAGTCCGGTCAAAATCGGTTGGTTTATTCGTGAGATATCGTGAACGAAAAAATCGCTAAAAGTGATTTTTACAAATTACTTTAAAATTTTATACCTAATTAAATGCATGTTTGAATTCTTTTATACAACTTAAAAACCTCCATTGATTTTCGCTAGATCAGACAAAATCGATTGATTTGTTCAAGAAATATCAAAAACAAAAAATATAAAAAAATCTTTTAAAAAAATTCTAAAATTCTGTATCGAATCAAATTCGCACTCTCAAAATTTCTTACTCAAAAATCCGCGTCAAATTCTGTATATTTTAGAGTGTTTCGAACTCGAAAACAGAGGGAAGTTTCAGAGTTGGCCTACAGGGTTAATCGCTTTTCAAATTTTTTTTTTTTTATAATAAAAGCATTTAATTCGTTACTGCATCGCGATTTATCTATACGAATAGCGCATACCACTGTACAGAGGAAATAGGTTTAAAGTTACCATGCGTACTCAAACTGGATTCGCCTAATAAAATATTTACATTGGGATTGACATGTATATAAAACAATTGGTAATTGCATAGCGCTCGCTCGCGGATACACACTGCAGCAAAATAGGTAACCGAGAAAATATATCTAGGGAAAAAGATAGACCGAGAAGAAACTGTAAAATGCAATTGCAATATGAAAAACGAATGCTGAAATCGGTATTGTCAATTGCATAGAAAAACAATAGTTATTCTCTAGTATCCACAGAACTTTGGGTGAAAAAAGATTTTGAAGAATAGAGCCACGTACTTACTATTTTTATGTAGCATAATTAAAAAATCCTTTAATGTTTCCGCAATTTAAGAAATTTAAAATTGACCTTACTTTCGCTTTAAAAAATGTATTTAGTCAGCTTTGCTTGATTTTAATTTAAAATTGAAAAAAATATATACGTTCTTGACAAATGAAAATGACAGTAACTATCGAAGTTATAGATAACCTTTTAATTTTAAACACGTAAAACTAATGCCTACGTGATAAATTTGAAGAATAATAGCAATATTGAGCAGGCAATTTAAATAGATAAATAGCTTTTACATTCATTCTTTTTCATAGTTAAAACTCCTTATAATGTTAACGCTTTTTATGATGGACAAGCACTGCTTCAGTAACCAAATAGGAAAAATATATGAAATTTATAATACATCTTTTACTTTAAAAAGCTAAGGGAAAATGGTATAAGAAGTTCACTGATTTAAAAATTGATTTAATATGAAAAAATAATTGAAATAATTGTGATGGTAATCCCCTTCAGTGGCTATTGTGGGATACGCCAATATTGACCCGGGAAATCAAATCGAACTTTTGAAGCTAGATTTTTTTTAATATTAGATTGCTTATTAATTAAACAAATTAATTTAAATAATTTTAAGCTGAAAATTTTCTTCGATTTCAAGAGAATACTAAGGCCTAACTGCATCTTTTTAAAGACACGAAGACATAATTATATAATAACAATTGAATTTCTTAGTCGGATAGATTTTATCTTTCATCTAATAAGACTAAATCGTACGGTTTGTCTCTTACATCTATTCATTTTATTTCATATAATTTTCATTATATCAACAATATTTTCGACATTTTATTTCATATAATGCGGGTAAAAGGAGAACGCATAGAATAAATACGTACATATTTCATTTTGGCTGATTTCATTGTCAATTTTGATTTCGATCAAGGCCCTGTTCTCAATGTCAATTCTGGATCCACTCCACAGTTCGATCCCTGACCCACTGCCAATTCCGATACCCGCCCCGATGCCGATTTCAGTTCTCGCTAGAACATTGATGTCAGTAATGACAATTTCCATTATTAATGGCATTTAATCAATTCCTTTACAAAAGAAATCTACAGTCTGTGTTCTATTCGAAGAGGTAGTGTATCTCTATGCAAAATTTGGTTAAAATTAAAAAAACTTGTTAACGCGTAATTGAGAGACGAACATACAAACAAACACACATTTACATTTATAATATTATAAATAACCTAACACCTACTTACCAACCATAAAACCACACCTAACAACATAAAGGATTTCGCGTATAATAGCCAAAGTCCCAGTAAGCCTAACAAACAACTAATATCCGACTAGCTTCAGACACATATTCCGTCTTACACGTTCCCTGCCTTCGAGGCAATGAACTCCTATTTGTATGTATACAACAGAACACTTTAAGTTAATAATGAATCATTGCGCCGGGGCACTCTCCTCAAATACTCTACATTCATTCCCTTCTACATTCTCGTGAATACTTAAACGCGATTAGGTTATTTAGGTTATAGTGAAATATATTATTTTGCTTAGGTTAATATTAAACTTTTATAAAACGTTATCAAATTATATCGACGAGGGTCCGACCTTGATTATCTAGGTGTAAATAAATAACTTTAAAAAGGTGTTTGTAGTGACGCACTAGGACTAGGATTCGCTAAGTTTAATTAGAAACCTTATAGTAACATGTAATTCCGTTTGTCTAGTTGTAAATTTTTATATTTCTACTTCTTTCGGAAGTTAAATTTCAAATAGTAACTAAATTTTAACGTTAAGCGTAGAAATGAATTTACTATTTAAATTCTTAGAATAACTGATGTTTTCTGCATTCTTTTATTACAAAGTGAAGACGAAAGTTAAAAAATCGCTATTTCCCAACTTAATTAAAATGTCATATTCATCATTGAATAGCATTTTTTTTCTTATTTTCCGGTCATGAAAATTAGATTTTCTGAGTGTTTTTGTTAATTAAGACAGTCAAATTATGAGATTAAAGTTTTCAAAACTATCTTAAAACGATTAATTATTATTAAATCTAGTTATTATTAACGCGCTTATCTAGCCCGGTATAAATTTCTAAATCAATACTATTGATAATTTTCGAATATTTCGGATTGAGGTTCATATTTTCACTGTAGTATACAACTTTTACTGAAATATACGTCATGTTTTTTTTTAAATTCTTCGAGTCCCGTTTCTAGAATAGAATTGATTTGTCGAAGCGAACTACATTCTATCGTTGAATACATAGGACCGGCATACCAACAGGCTCGTCGGATACGCCAATGTTAGGAAAGCGCGAAACGAGAGGCAAACGTTTATATCCTATCCCAGACATTAATAATTATGTTTGTAATAATCGTTACGCGTAACAAATATTGACGCCCTATATATGTACAAGTATATATACAGACTTACACGCGCCGGGCGTATGCCTGTACTTTTTCTACAAATTTTCTATCAGACGATTAGCAGTTTGACTTGATATATATATATATATATATATATATTTATGTATACATAATGGAAAAAATTCATGTTCAAATTATTCGCATTTTAATATAAATCGAAATCCGTTTTAAGTTTTAAAAACTCAAAAATATATAATTTTATTCAAATACTTTTAAATATGAAAAGCTCCAAAACATACGGCTATAATTATTTGTAAGGACGATGAGCTCAAAAACATACTTGTGAGCATATAAAGCTCTATACAAACGTCTACATTTTTTAAGTTCTAAATAATCCCTAAGGAAATTCTGTATACTCGTGTCATCATTGATACAAATAGAAGGTATTTGTATAGTGACTCCGGAGTGCAATTTTTTTATAGTTGATAAGATAGTTGGAAATTTTCATAAATGCAGCCACGTCCTTGTTGAGTGCGTATGTCGATGGTGATTCAGAACTAAATTATGACCCATGGGAGAATGCCCGTTTCAGATTTTTTTTTATGTACATTTTACCGATAGCGAACCTGCTATAACGCGTTAGTTGACCGATATTAAAAATTTTCTAGCTCGTGTCGAAATACAATTTTGATTTTGATAGATAAGCGTCAGAATAATATTGGAACAAAATTAAAATGAACAAAAGCTACGAAAATAGTCATGGATTCATTCCTATTTCTATTTTTGCAAAACGCGATTCTGCATATATTTTACATGGCGTTACAGTAGAGAAAAGTTACAGTTTCTATAGTTGAAAATTTAAAATGTTCATATCCTAATTACTTATACGTTAAAAAAAATGATTTCTATATTTATCCGGTACAAAAATTCTTTGATCGATATAAAAAGTAGTTCACGTTACCTTTATTAACCCTTATTGACCCTTATATACCTCGTTAACCCTTTACAAAGGGTAATCAGGTATCACAATACAAACTTTACTTTTGATGTTTATTTGATAGACATTTTCTAGTTCGTACCTACATTAGCCACGCATATAGTTTTACCTACTTTACTATCATTGTAAAATATATTTGTTTGTATGAGCGAGTGTTTTTGGCATGAGTAGGATTATTTCGACACATTTGTATATTTTACTTAATATTTTATAGAAAAATATTTTGAAAGACAGTGAACACATTTTACGCGCGTGCGCGTATGTGCGCGTGTGTGATATGTGTGTGTATAATTTACGATTCATAAAAGCATATCTCTTTTTTTTCTATTTCTAAAAGGTCAAGTTTCTCGAAAACGGAACAGCGTGCAAACACAAGTATCGAAATAAAAATATTTTGAGTATTACTTTTCGGGACCGTCAGGGAAAATCTCGAGAGAACGAAAATGAAAATACATAAATAGTTTTTCCTTTTTCCCTGTTTCTTATTACAATCGATCAATACGCCGTAGATCATTGACAGTAGATCGATTTTCGATCGTGGCGCGGGTGACTCAGGCGGCGCTGGCGCCGTGCCAGCGCCGCGCTGCACTACTCGGATTCCGTTCGCTGGACGTTCTCCGGATGTGAAAATCTGTGCAACCAACTCGCTTTCCCTATCGGTGTTGTTCTCTTTTTTGAGCGACATTATGTCGTGCAAGAGATGAAGGTCGTAGGGGCAAATGAACGCAAATAAATGTTGGATTCCACAAACATCGTGGAAAGTGAAATGATCCAATAATGGCTCCGGACATTATAACAGATATTACAAAAACTTTAGGCATATCTATTGTTGCCATTTGAAGTTGTTAGAAACATAATTTGTACATGTAATTTCCCTTCACTAACATATTTAACTTTTATTTTTGTTCAGGAGGTGGAAAAATTCGGTGACATAAATATTCCGAATCAGAACAAGCAAAATATGAACACGGTGTGAGTTTGTTTTTAACTATAAGAAAATAAAAGGTGAAATTATAACCAGACCATAATTTTAATAAACCGATATACTACGAGTAATATATATATAGGGCAATCTTTACATACACAAAATTTAAGCCCACAATAGGGCTTAAATTTTATTATAATTTTTTATGTATAAACATTCATTTAAATATACATATTTGATCGATTGACGATTGAAATCGAAAAATTTATCCTACCCAATTCTTAGCAACTGTTCGTGCCGTTATTCTTAAACCGAAAAAAAATCGTGTTTTCGTTGTCCGATACCGTTGACCGATAACTGATCTAAATATTTCAGCCGAGCCGTATCTCAGAGGCGCGCGCGCCGCCGCGGGCTGCGGTGTCGACTCCGGCCATAGGGAATATTTTGGAAAATCTGGATCGAGAATGCTGACGTAATCGTGTTTTGAATCGTAATGCAGCACCTAGTTATTCTCGTACCGGCCGAGGCGTTTTCCGCTCGCGCTCACTTGGCGGACAAATTGTAATCGTAGGAAATTCGAATTGCTGTGGATAAGTAGTTAAAATATTGATTTTTTTTCCAGAGAACCATAAATTATTTGGGATCGGAAATTTATTTTGTTTTGAACCGCAACAATACTCGCGGTCATAAAGAGTGCATGACAAACCCAGAGCAAATACAATTTTTTTTCTACTGCGAGATTATGTGATTCACATCTGGTTGTATTTTATTTCATACTTTATAGTAAATAACTTATTAATAAATTGATAGACAAGGAGAAAAAAAAACAACATTTTTATTATTTCGTGTAATAAAATTGTTATTCATTGGCGTTGAATGTTATTAGAGAAAAGTTAAGACAAAACTACTGAAGAAAATCGCTTTTTGATTTTTACAAAGTCCTATTTATAAATATTAATTTTAGTGTTTCACAACGTATAATACGATATTATGGTACAGTAAAATGTGTACCTACTATTTAGTATATACAATAATGTTTATTGGTTGTATACTAAAATCGAAAAATTCGATTGTTTGAATTACCTCCTTAATGAATCACTTCGGCATTTGTTTGCCAGATTTTTCTTCTATCACAATGATTTCTCTTGGAGTGTATTAAAAAACAGTTATTAATATTAAAATCCTATAAACAACTTCAAAATACAAAATAAATAAATAATTCAAGGAGAATATCTAAAAAAAAAAGGCTTTAAAGATCACCTTGTGAAACAGCAGCAAGTAAAAAGGAGTAATAAATGGATAAAAAAATATATCCATATTAAATGAAGCCTTCACTGAATATTATTTGCAGAGAAAAAATTGGAAAATTTAATTTGCACCAGGCAAGCTTCAAAAGGTGATAGTTCAATAATTCTACAAAAAATCACAGTAATCGTGGATGAGGCGTACATTTAAATAATATTTCGCCAACGCTGCTCTATATTCATTGCATATTTAATGTTTATGTATTATATAATCTGCCGCTGCTGCATAATTTTGTACTATGAAATAATAAAAAAGAACATGCCTTATACTAATGGTTATTTCTCGGCTTCTATTTCATAAGACGCCAATGGTTATAATGTATGATATCTATAATATCCCATCGAACACTATAGTTTTTTGTCGGAAATTCAAAGTTCTCAATTATAAAAATCTTTACTTCATAAGTTAGACATAACTTTTGAAATACGTCTAAGTATTGAGAATTTATCACTCGTCGGAAGGCAGTTTTTAAATGACAGTTTGCATTTAAACTATCAGTAAAATGTTAATTCAGAGGGAAAGAACAAAAACGGCTTTTAAACGTATCATATAATAAAATCAAAATTAAAAAAGAAATAATTAATCAATACAGCAATCCGTATTCTCAAATACTCTGTACAATATATTTCACGTGTGCATACTTACGTAGGTATGAGACAACTCAGAATACAAATTATCGTTTTCAATAAATATTTCCCCCCAATTTTTATTTTATCACATGACATATTATTGCAAATGACCATACAGTTCTTCGTGTAGCAGGAACATTTGACTTATTAGGCAAATTAATATTTACCTATTACAAAAATCCGAATTTTGAAACATGCTAAACTTAAATAATTAGTAATCGCTCTAATATAATTAGGAATCAAAGCTACATCAAAAATACATCTAATAACGGAAATACATAATAATCTATCGTGTATTTATTGCATTTGCTAGGTATGACATATTAAATCGAAACGGTTAATAGATTTTTAATCTTGAAACATGAAAAATATTACGTTCTTTCCTCATATAAATACGAGCGTCACCCGTCCACTTTCGTTAGGCGTTATGGGTTATGAAAGTAAATTAAAAAATGATAGTAAAGGTTGTATGAAATTCAAATAATTAACAGCCAAAATCTGAATTTCTGTTTTAATTTTTACCTTATTTAGAAATAATTCAGCGTCGAACGATGAAAATCGTTCTCTAGCATATTTTAATTTCTGATTTTCTATATAGATATTTGTGTATTCAACAATTTTTTGAAATATAGAGTCGGTATAAAATATATTAAAATCATCAGTAATAGTAGCACAGTCTTTACTTTCATGAATCGGGCCGGGTCGATGTCTTATTATATTGTGTAATCGCGTACAAACATTTAAGGGGGTTCAAAAACTTGCCAACTAGTTATAACTATGCCGATAAATTTTCCACGTTTGGCATAAAGCAAAGGCACGTCTTTTAGATACTAATAATTTTAAGTATTAAGGGTACAAGATTGAGATGTACAAGATTGAGATGATACGTCCTCTTCATCAGACGTTGACATGGCTGAGGAAACTTGCATGTCTTCTTTATCTTGCTCTGAATTAAATACTTTCATGGTCACTGCATTCTTCACAATCTTCTATTTCTGATACCTCTTCCTTGCCACGATTTTCCAAAAGTAAGCACTCTTCTATTTGTTCTTCATTTAGAGGAAAATAATCCATTTTGCTATTCTAAAACAATGAAGACAAACAAAATACAATGGTAAGATTCAAGAAAATAAAATACTCAAACAGGCGCTTTTGGGTAAAAAATACCCATACGAGTACCTTATACGTCTCTCCGGGAAAACGCCGCACACCAACTGACTGAATATTCAAATTAGCAGACCGTCATACATCTGTTGAAAGGTACCTAAAATGGTGCTGCGCGAAAACCATAACGAAAAAAGATAATTACTTTATGCACTCTGTGGTAAAATTTACCCGGTAGCGCCTTCTGCCGAGTTAAATAAAGGAATAACTCTACTTTGCTTTATCAAATCCAGGAACACGCCACAAGCATTAAAATTAAAAGGTAATATATTTAATAATTAATTTTAATTATAATTACACATAAAAATTTACACTTGTAGATTATATCAATTTCTAAGTTAGAGATGACATGGGTACTATACAGTATTGTAATATCCATAGTCTAGAATATTTATTTCTTCGGTGCCAATATCTTTGTGCCATTTAGCTTTGTATTCTTATTTGATACATAATTATAATTCTGAGTTAGAGCCAACCTTATGATCGATTATTACTTGTGAACACATTGGAAGTAACAATGAACATAATAAGATAATAATTCGAGTTTTCGATTCTATTTGAACATTTTCTCGAAATCAAACTTAAAATACTAGAAAATGATACTAAACTCTTCGCAAACATTGAGTTCACAGCAAAAACGCCATAACGCCCTGTCCAATCCAATACATTCGGTCCTAGTTTCAAGTAGACACATGCTCTCGACGAACGACGGCAACTGGAAAATTCTGGGAAAATCTCGGGTGCCATTACGTCAATTGTGAGTCAAGGCTACAGAGAAATGTCAAAGTTTGGACGGAGTAGCTTTCCACCGCTTCGGAAGTTTATTCTCGTGAGCGAACCGCGGCACTTCCAAAGCGAGCCAGAAATAAAAGTTTCCGCTGATGAACGAGGCCTTGCGACGAACGGCAGAAGAGCGATAAATAATAATAGAAGACTTACTGTCGGTGGGCGATTACGATCGAAGCGAGATATTGCTTCGAGATTGATTATAGAACTCAATTCTTTTTTGCTATATCATTATATAGATACTAGAATTGTAAACTGCCATGGTGGTGATGATATCGACATCAATGGTGACACAAGAAATTCTCGAATATTTAAATAAATAAAAGTGCACCTTTCTCTGTTTATAGAAAACAAAATATTGTTTTCAATAGCATAAAATTAAGTAAAAGACGTAACTATGTAAATCCTAAGTATCTCTTGTGATAAATTGGTATTTTTGTAACAGAGAAATATATTTGAAATATACTCAAATATTCAAATATTCAAATGCAACTCAAAATGAATTCAAACAAAAACATACTCAGACGAAGTCGAAGTTCGTAAAATAATTGGACAGTTGTAGATCTCGAAGCACAACACACGATATTCCTTGTTCATACTCCCTCGGAAACTATTCCGTGACGCGACATGAACAGCACTAATTAGTCTCATTAATTCCTGATCATGTGTATGCGTGTGTGTAGTGCGACTACTCCGACACGATACGACGCTTAAATTTTGATTACTTAAAGCTATTTCTCTATGCGAGAGATTTATTTATAGAAAAGCGGGCGCATGTAGTTTGAAAGTCGTACAAGTGCACCTCTCGTTATCAAACTTGATCCTAATCCGGCGCCCGTTTTCCATTCCGATTACGGTTTCGTTATCCATTCCAACCCCGGTCCCTCACAAGACACTTCTGTGCAACTGTTCTCAGGTGCCCTCACGTGTGAACCCGTTTGTGTCGCTATATCCCTGATATTAACTTTGGAAATTATCATCTATCGCCGGCATAGGACATTAAGTGTACCGTCTCGGGAATGGGCTGGATCATGTTTTTGCTTAATTCATTTCGTTTAAATTATTTGTTAAAACTAAATAATTTTAATGAAATGAATTAAGGTATGTACAAAGATATTCATATAAGTATGAAGATATATCAATTAATATTCTACTCATATTTATGGAGATTCTCACTTCGTTACCCAAATGGCTCAATTCAACTGAAAATTCCTCATGTGTATCTTTAGAAGTACTTCTTTATTATTGCCATTTGATCTTAATGGATAAGCATGTAGTGGAGTTTTCTGTAGCTAGTTTTTCTTTATAATCACTTTAGAGGATCATATCCATCAAACGTTATTTATGCATTGAATGCCATGAAAGCTTTCAGGAAGCACAGTTACTTTCAATATAAACGATCTTTACGTTGTAGCGATCGTACTTTCTGTCGCTTACGACATTCACCATGATGTACAAGCCTTCTGAGAGTATCTACGAGGAGAGGACTCATTATTGGTTAACTAAAACTGTCTTGTTACACGAATCACACTGACAAGTTTTAAATTCATAATATACGGTAATCACCGCTGCGCATTGACACTCACAACCTGAAAACAGAGTCACCAGTGCATTACCGGCCTTTTGGAAAGAAATAAGACATCTGATGGACGGAGAAAATGAGCCGATGAAGGAGGGAGTCAGCCACCAGAACTCTTAGTCACTGGACGAAATGTAACAGTGGAAGCTACTTCTTCGCATCTATACTTTGTGAAAATGTGCTTTCTCAACGATCGTGCCGGCAAATTTTCATGGTGCAGCCACAATGGTAATAGCATGGCTTTACTGACCATAGCATGGTCCTATCACTACACGATATACTTAAAGCTTCTTTGAAAATCAATCTACTTCACAATGAAAACAGAATGAAAATCTCTAGTCATTTGTGAGATAGTATATCCCAGATAGAGTTAGTATATCTATAGACAAACAGACACATCGAAAGATGCAATACAGAATTATTTTATGTAATGGCGAAAACTTAATCGAACGAAAAATGCGAAATATATTAAAGATTTCTTTTTTAAAATGCGTTATGCATCTTGCAAATTTATCCTAACCTGTATTTTTCTTTAAAATTACCCGAATCATACCTTAAATAAGTTATTTTTTAATGTTAATCTTAGTTATTGGCTAGATATTGGCTAGATAAAAACTGTTTATCTTGAGACCATTCAATAGAAGCAGGCTTTGCTTGTTTGGTCTTTTATCCTTCTTTTTAAAATTGACCATGACTTTGGCCAAAGTCGACTAAAACTACCATCGACAATCATGTATTTATTGGATGTGACACTAAAAGGCGGATCAATGGCTTGCCTAAATGCAATTTATAAAATCTAGTAGGATGACGCACCACTTAGTTACTTATGTTTTAATGCTTTTTCACACAAATGACACAAAAAAAAGTGTTATTTTTGTCTGTGAGTTTCGTTATTCCACCATAACTCCGAAAGATAGGACACGATTTGGATTCAGATATGTGTGACAACAATAGAATTCTTACATCATTCCGAGTGGTATAAACTACATAGATTCGTAATAAAACAATAGTGTGACTACGATACATAAAGAACGACCAAACTTAAGAGACAAAGTCAAATTATGTGGATGATCGTTGTTCATTACGCTATACGGCAGCGACTAGCTGCCATATTTGGTTGTCAAACAAAACAAAATATGTTTGTGAAAATTTGCAAGCAAAATTTTGTATGTATGAGAGGTTCTCGTAGTCTTCGCGGCATCCCTTCCGACAATCTTCTTCCAAAGAAGAAAGCCCTTATAAAAATAAAAAAATATTAAGATCATGAAAGGTAAGACGAACTATTTGCTTTATACTTAAATACACGCGGATGGGTTGAAGTCATCCACACAATTTTTTTACTTTTGATGTTGGCAAAAAAAAGGAACCGTCAGACCGAACTGTCATCTTTAATGGAATTAATGCATTATAAAAATGATTGTAAAATGTAATGTATGCGCTTTATACGTCTGTGAAATTTAAACACATTTTTCTTTGTGTTTCAACGGAAAATTAGTTGTTGCCGACATCAAATGAGTTCATTTATGTCGAAGTAATGTTAAGTTTCCATTATAATAAAAAATATTTTTTATTTATTCCATCCTGACCAATAAATCGTCACTGTGTATTTAATAATGCATATTCAGAAAAATCATGCAAGCTTTATTTAAATATGTTTTAATATTTTCATGTAATCCACATATCACATTTTCAAATTCGTAGTACATCCTTATATTCAAATAATTTAAACTGCTACCACAATAAAGTGATGGGATTAGTTTTTCACTGATATAAGTTTGTAATGACATTCACTGCGATTAAAATAAATAACTAATTCTAGTTACACTCATTTTATAGCGTAACTTTTGACACAGAATATACACAGATCAATTTTTTTATACTTTTTTCCAAAGCAAAAGAATTATAATGATACTGATATTAATTTAAGAAAATTGGAAAACGGTTGACCTTAAAAGTCATCCTTGCAACTTCCCGCTGATTTTAACCGCAAAGCTATAGTAACGTAGTTTGTTGTGACGTCTTTGAGCTCTTCAAGGGCCAAAAATACGGTTTATGTGTTAATTTGAGCTTTTCAAGCTCAAAAGTCTGGTATACACTAAACAAAGTAATTTTTTACACAAATTGTTCGATTTTAAATTGTTTTATGGCTTTTAACGTCGTTGTTTTAGCTCTCTCAGGCGAAAGTTATTTCAAAAATCTTATTTAAAGAAATTTGAAAATGATTTGACAAAAAGAGATCGAAAACGTTGAAGTCAATTTGCATTTATTTTAAGGCGCTTTGGGTGTAGATGGCGGGAAGCTTTAAGGTTAGTCTGCAGGATCAACCGTTTTCTACATATTTTTTTGCACTTTTGCAATAATGATATCTTACAAACAAATTGACTGATTTTAATTTTTTAAACATCCTTTAACGCAGTTTTTTGAGTATTGAAAATGTTGTAGAAAGAACAAAATCGAAGACTTAAAATTTCAAACTTTTTTTTGAAATTTTTAAAATGCCATTACTTTGGTGCGCGTTGTTCGATTTCAATGTGCAAGACGGCAATCGACGCAGTTTTTAAGTCCTAAAAATCTTGTACTAAGAGCAAAATCGATTAGTCGTAACGTGTCTAAGTTATTCTCAAAAATGCTCGTTTTTTTAATTTGTTTCGATTTTTTCGTTCACAATATCTCACGAATCAACCAATTTTGATTTCCAAAACAGTATTCGACGTCATTTTTTGAGGTTAAATGCTGATTAGGTTATGAAATTGATCAGTGCAATAGCCAAAAAGTTATTCTTAAAAAACGTCATTTTTTAATTTTTTTTCGGTTTTTTTGAAATTTCTCGAAATCTACTGGTTCGAATCAGCTTTAACTTACAGGAAGTCTAAGTTCAGTAGAACCTTTTCCAATGCTACACGTCTCGTTTCGATCAGTCAAGTCGTTCAAAAGTTAAAAGAAGTTTACACACACATGCACACACCCACACACACATCCACACAGACATACGGTCACCATTGTCCAAATAGTCAGGAAAGATTCCTAGGGCTTCAAAACGTTGAAATCTGATGAAACTCGATTTTTGTAAAACGGGGTAAAACCAATAACATTTTGATTTTCGAAAATTTTTAATTTTCTTAGCGGGAAGTTAAAAATATATTCATGCCGGGAAGATCGTTATAGACTATGAATTACGAAACTTCATAAGATTGGTTAGATTGCATATAATGACTACTATGCGATTTCATACAACTTTGTAGAGTTAGCGAATGTGACAATTAATTAAAAATTGTATGTATAAAAGACCGGAGTTAACGTTGGTCAATAATCGCCAATCTGTTAACTTTCGACGATTTTTATTCTGTTTGTTTAAACATTTTCATCGATCATCAACCCAACAAACAAACGTACATGACGCTTTGAATATTAATATATTTATACCGCACATCAGTCACGCCAGCCGCACCGATACAGTCGCACCGTGTTTACGATCGCATGGCGCCGATCGGGAAACGGACTCGTATATGTTTTGCATCCTGTTTACGAGCTACGTTACAGTACCGCGCCTCGGCCGACGGTAGGTACTCAGAATTTACACTGCCGACCGCCGCGCCGGATCTACCAGATCGACAAACTGCACGCCCTACGTTACTATTCCCGAGAAATATCACGCGTCGGCCGGCAGGAGTACGGCGGGCGCCGTCCCACTCACGCGCCGGGTTATTTATGCGACGAGCTCGCGCCGCAACCGCCACATACGCGACTCGGCGCACGTGGTGCGCGGCGTCAGTTGTACGTCACCACGTCGATGCACCGCTGCATCGACCGCTGCACCGGTATTAAGGGTTATTAGCTGCCTGCGAAGAAAAGAAAAAAACAGTGACCGGAAACGGTTCGCGACGTATTAACGAATTCGGACTGGCGGCGCCCGTTTGGAGTGATCGAATCACAAATGTTATGCTACTGAC
The DNA here is from genome assembly GCA_005406025.1 of Eumeta japonica. NCBI lineage: Eukaryota > Metazoa > Arthropoda > Insecta > Lepidoptera > Psychidae > Eumeta > Eumeta japonica. The sequence continues at coordinate 1,089,366 of BGZK01000020.1, forward strand.
AATTATTTGCATCACGGAAATATGTTTTTTATAATAAATAATAATTATAGTAGAATAACTTTCGAGATAATAACTTTAAAGGCTCGAAAACGGTGCTTAGATGAATATATTTTTAGTACATTAATAAATGATCTATAAATGTTAAATTATTAATTCCCTTTTTAAAGGATATATCAAAAATACGTACACATTTTTTTAATAATTGCAGAATTTTTTGGGGGTAATATTTTTTTATTACCGGTCGTTCGGTATCATCCTGCAAAAGACAGTCTTTAGGCATGCACAATAACCCCATAGCCGTATTCACAACAATATTACATAATGTAATTACACGCTGTACATTTATATTATCGCGGACTACGCTAACAAACTAAATAATTAACAATTAAAAACTATTCCCCAAATACAATATTCGAGAATAGTATCCTATAAATCGTAAACAAATCTACCCCCTCCGTCGCCGTTATCGTAACCTACACGTATTTATGTTTTAAAGGCATGTTTTGAATTAAAATATTCCAGAGGAGTGTAATAAATTTAGTTTATGTTAGATTTGACATATTTACATCTGGTTATTTTTTATTTTATGAATACTTTTTGTTTTGTCACTACACGGAGCATATGCATAGTTTTCGAAAAAACCACCGCAAAGTTAAGGGAAAAAAATGATTTATTATTTTTTTTTCATTCATGTATTTTGCAACAGTAAACTAAACCTCATGAATAGATAATTTTAATTATAATGATATGATAATAAATTGTCTTAAAAAGTCTCATTTAAAATTTTTAATTAATATTCCTATGATGTTTATTTATAACATTTGCGCTATATGATATTAAAGCAAAAAGTGTTGTATTTGATGATAATCACCTGTCATCGGACAAATTTTCGAACATTATGTATATGGGAATCAGAGTGCTAATGTGTTAGTTTTATTTCTGTGATCAGCGTGTTCATAAGTTAAATTCGATCAACCAAGAGTATTAAAGAGGTTTCGTAGGAAAATATTGTATATGAGTGTTGCTGAATATATATCTTCGGTTTTTTTGCGTGTTTAATTTTCATACTCGAACCCGCGATGAGGACATTTTATAATTATGCATATTTTGCCCAACCGCCTCCTCCTATTTTACTTACCCAGAAACACAGTATGGGATTAATTCAGCTATCATAGAGGTAATAAAATCTTGAGTAATATATCTTTCATTAACTTTTTTTTTTTAATTTAGATAATTTTGATAGCTAAACTTACAAACTGTAAATTTTAAAATTTTTGTACTTGTGCCTGTACTAAAAAAATTTTATTCATGCTGAATTTGAAGAATTTAACTCGATGGAAACTAACACAGGCTTATTTATCAGTCACGACAAACAAAGGCACCTAAATATTTGAAAGTTTTCGTATTTCACACAGTTCAGTTAGACACTAAATCTTTACAGGTCTATGAGATATACTGATATCATTGATCAGTATCATTGATACTGATCAATGTGATATGTTTATTTCCCAGTGATAGTGTTTTCCTATATCGGTATGCCATTTTGTTTAACAACTTGTAGCCATTTTGTTGATAGTGAAATAATCCTATTCCTATAGAAGTTTTGGTACTTTTGGTACTACAAGTACTTTTGACAGTCTTATCTTGACGTTAACTTAACACTACCTAAAGAATTCTGAAAAGAACGAACAGGTGAAAACCAGAAGGCGCAAGGTCAGTGCTATCTAGTAGATGCATTAACACTTCCCAACCAAACTCTCAATATTTGCTGAGTGGCTTAAGATATATATAGTCTGGCGGTATCATAGTGAAAAAACCACACCCATTTTGCTGACCAATTTCGGTTGTTTTTATCTACTGCTTGCTTAAGTCTCAGCTGTTGGTAGTGGAAATCCGTATTAATGGTTTTGCCCGACGGTAAAAGCTTGTAATGAATAATGTCCTTCCAATCCCACCATACACATAGCATCAACTTATTGCAATTTTTTCCTGGTTTTGCTATAGTCTGTGGAGCTTGCTTGCCTTTCGACCATGACCTTTTTCGCAAGTTCTTGTCGTAAGTAATCCATTTTTCATCACCAGTGATCAATCTTTTCAAAAACGGTTCTGTTTCATTACATTTCATAAGAGAATCGCAAATAAGTACAAAATTCATTTCATTTCTTTCAGTGAGCTCATATGGGATTCTAATATCGAGCTTTTCTGTATATCCAGCTTTTTTGAAATGGGTCAAAATATTTTGTAGTCAATCTCCAGCTACCTAGCCATGTCATAAGAACTAATATGCTAATATTGCTTTACTGTTTTCAAAATGGCATCGACTTTATTTGTAACAGGTTGACGATACCGAGGTTCATTTTCGACATCAAAAATACCGGACTGAAAATTCTTGAACCATTTGTGTACTCTGCATTAGGAGAGAAAAACAATAGAAAAATGGCAGGATATAATTTTTACTTTTGGTTTTCCTTTTTTTTTTTTTTTTAATATTGTGTATTTAATGGTATCAAAACTAGCCAGTTACGAGCAGCACAACCGAAGAGATTTTACTGCAATTTTTTACTTATAAATTACGAAAACGCTTTTTCGAACACCTAATAATTACGCTTTATAATATGATATTTTCTATTTAAAACCGTATAAAACTGGTATTAAATAAAATAATTATAAGATTGCTTTGAAAATTATACAAGATAAAGAAAAAAGCTGTCTAGACTATCGATGGCCTAGACGGCTACGCGCACATCTATCACGTGGCTAGTTGTCTGTGTATCGAGTTTGCTGACAATTCGAGTGTAAAAGGTAGCTACCCTCCGTGACCCGTGTCCCGGGTCAATCTCTTTTTAACCGATAGAAGTATTTATTACAGCAGCGTAATATTGCGACCACCGATTTGTTTATCAACACTTTAATAATTCATATGTATAATCGATAATTGATTTTCAACAGTCTTTTGAAAACTTGTGCGGTTTTTCGATGGGAAAAATATATATTTGTAATACTGATTACAAAACTTGAAAAATATTGTACGCAAAACTTCCAACTAGCACATATTACGTATCCTGGTTCTTCCTGTGTTACGCATTAGAACGTAACGCGTACACACATACGAACATAAATATACGTATAAACAATATTTTATTATATACGTATAAGTAATTAAACTCTAGTTGAACATGTGAACACTGTCAATATTTGCAATGGTTACATTGTTTTAATTTTAGCTAATCATTTATGTATACAATCGAAATTCCACTGACTCACTCACTCATCACGAGATCTTCGAAACTATAGACCGCATTGAAACAAAAATTGTTCTAATGATAGTTTGTAGAAGATAGAGACACAAAGGGAATTTTTTAGTGGTGCTAAAGAGGGGGGTTGGGGTGGAATTTTGTGTGATTCTTTTTTATACGATATCGCTATGAGATTTTAAATCAATATTGCTTATTATAAATTATGAAAAGCGTTCCTCACAATCGGGGGAATAGTGCGGTTGTATAACGTATAAAAATGGAAAGCGTAACAGGGAGCCGTAGACAGACCCAATTTCCACCCCACCTTCGCGGACGAAGTCGGGGAGGAAAGCCAGGTACTGATGAGCACATACGCATGAATTGTTTTTTAAACTAACCTTGAAAAGAATGAAATAACAGTTAAAATTTCTATATGAAAAAACGTAAGCGTTGAAGTTACTGACGTCAAAATTAAATTGTGGCTATTTATCACAAATGAAAAATAATGTCATGCATACACTGTCTGTTTAGATATGGCCACCTACATTAGTCTACACTTACTAAGTATTAGCTGATGTAGGTGGTCATATCTTTACAGGCAACAAAAGTTGATTAGGTTTCCAAGTGCAGTCCCTAAATAGATTTTATCTATGCCACTGTACTCGCATCAAATCTATATTTATTAAAAAAAATAATATTGTCTATTCCTCACAAGGGTAGATAGAAACCATAGATTTGCATTTGGTACGATCTGCGTATAACTCTCTTGCTTCGCTGGCATACTGACGACAATATTTTCATGTAAGCTCTCCGTTTTATGTTGTTTATAATTTGGGCCTTGTTTAATATTCCGCCGATTTGTTCTGAATAAAGTTTTCTAGAGCGACCTTGCCGGTATAAAATCCATCTGTTCTGTTCGCACATAACACATAGTGTCCCATTTCTGATGTAGCGTTACCAATTTACAACTTATTTCCATCTTATTTCCAAAAGTACTTTGAATGAGATAAAAACTTCATATACCTCTCATTTTATAATATGAAAATGTTCATCTGCAAGTATAAGTCAGAAAGTGATGTCGGTTTTAAGATTATACCTATCGAATATTTAAATCAATATTACGATATCCAAGTTTATTTTTATTTATAAATATTAAATAAAATCAAAATGAATACAAAAGCTTAAGTTATACTTGCTCGATTATTGTAGCTAATGTTAGAATTATAATCATTTAAAAAATTAAAACAGTCCCTTGCTAGAGCATTACTTATAAGCACAAAGAATTCTCCCTTCTGTAAAGAATATGGGGCGAAGATCTTATTAAATTTAATCAATTATAAATAACATATAAACAATTTTATAAAACTTAAAATATTTCATCTACAAACAGCGAGCAAATACTGTCTAACACACAAATAATAGTTGTGCCTTCCTATTCGCATTCAATAGCATTGTCTTACCAAAATTGCTTACTGTCTCAATCTATTTGTTCTCACTGATCAGTTTTTACCTTCGCTTTGAATAAATATTGACAGCGAAAGCGAATTCTGAAATGCACGTCCGTTTTCAGCTTGTTAACACTTCGCGCTCCGTGTGTTCAGACGACGAGGTGAGCTGTAACGCATCGCCTTGATCGCGAATGAAGAGGGGTTTAAGGCCGATTTTGTGTGCTTCCTTCAATTCAATATTTATGCACATGCCAAATCGTTTAGTCGAACAGCCACATTTTCGACAAAGAAAAGGGGCACGTCTACATACAATATTGTGTATACAATCATGTATATACATGATTGAAGATTACATACAGAAATATTTTTAAATATTATCTATTAATTACACGTATAAGTAAAGGACATCAACCCTTATGATCTTTCTTTCGTTTATTTATCCGTAGTGAGGTGTACGCTTAAATGATTTAAAACGATAAACATAGTTTTATAGAATGTCTCTTTGGTCGAGAGCAGTCAAAAGCGATGGGTGGCGATAATCATTAATAGTCCGAGTGGCCAAAACCTTTGGTGGTCCGAGTGGCCAAAAGCGGCGGTGGCCCGAGTGGTCAAAAGCGTTGCATTCTACGCAGAAGGTACCATATTAACAAGCGAGCGTTTAACTGAACTCTAATTAAACCACTCGCTCAGTGCCTCGCATTACACATTCATAACTCGGTCCCGGATGGATCGATGAGCTCTGCGGATGTCGCCGATTCGGTGCCACTGGCCTCCGTTAACCTCCGATTCAGTTTAGACCAGCATGTGGGGCTTAGTTCCATACGCCGCGATCTGTAAAAAATACGGTCAAGTGCGAGTCGGACTCGTGCATGAAGGATTCTGTACTTCCGTACAATGTATTAAAATAGTTCAGTAATGGCCGGCCGTTCCAGTCGCCGCCCGCGCCGCGCGATGCTGCCTATCGCTTGAGTTTTATTACACTGTACGAGTTTGATAATTTCACTCGACTGCAATTAATCTATTTTGTCGCACGAGTGAAAATAGGTCACTTTACTACACGAGCGCTGAAAAGCAGTGTGAGTAGAGGATATTGATACTCTGATAGATATTAGGTGCTCTGAATTATACCTACTTGTAATCTAGGTACCTACGACTTTCAAATTTATTATATAGGTACCTACCTAATCTAATTATTAATTAGCTTCTACCATTTCTGTTTGGGATACTGTAGGAGACGAGTGTGCTGTAGGTACCTATGCGTCTATTTTATTGTTGGTACAAAATATGAGCCTCGGTAGGTACCTGCATACTTGAGTATTCTATTCAATAGTAGGTACGTACTCATTCAATAGTACCTATGCATCGAGATCAGACAAATTTTGATGCTGTATGCCGCAAGAACAAATTAAAACGAGAGTTCGACTCACACTTGACTCTTATTTGTTGTTTTACTCAAAAGTGGGTATACACTATTCTAGTTAGATGTTTTCTAGTTATTCTAGTTAGATGTTTGTTTGTACGTACAGGCATTGTAAATATCGAGCAATAAAGACCGAAGAAACACGTTTCTTGTATGGGAATCCCCATTAATATTTCTTAATTTATTTTATTTTTATTATTTGTTGTAATAGTGGCTAGAACAAAATATATATATATATATATTCTGTGAAAATTTCAAGTATGTGGTCAATGCCATTATAAAGATCGAGTTAAAACGCTGAAAAAAACACATTTCTTGCATGAAGACCCTCTATATTTTTTAACTTTACTTTATTTTTAATATTTGTTGTAATAGCGGCCACAGTTGTACATAATCGGTGAAAATTTCAAGTGACTAGCTGTTACGGTTCAAGAGATGGAGCGGGGAGCCCTGTGACAGACGGACGGACAGACAGCGGAGTCTCGGTAATAGGATCCCGTTGGAACCCTTTGGGTACGGAACCCCAAAAAAAGTTGCGGAAATGTACGCCTTGGCGGCGGGGTGCTGGACATCCGTCACGGCGGGTTAATAAAGTAAAACGGTGTTTTGTACAAAGGATGTTATGACTTCAAATGTTGATACCATTAAAACGGTCCGCCGGCCGGCGCGCGCGGCGAGACGTTGAATATTTCATTCGCGAATTCTCGGCGCCCCGTCCTCGGCTAAGGCCACGAGTGACCTGAATTTTCCGCGCGCGGACGCTGACTCATTGTTGTGGTGCGCGCCGCCCGCCGCCGCCGCCCGCCCGCCGCGCGCGCGCCGCGCCGTTTACGTTGTCCACGTGCTACTTGCGGCTCACGTTTTAACTCTAGCTGCGGCTGCGGCTTAGGGCGGCCACGTTTTTTTCTTCAGATGGCCTAGATCGTCGACAACTCATCGTTGGCGTTAAATTAATAAGTCTCCATTTACAAAATTGCTCGAGAACAATACTAGTTTTTCGATGACGGATAAAATTGATTTTTTTTAACTCACCGCTTTCAAGGAATGAGAAAGAAAAAGGCAGAGAAGAATGATAAGCGAACGCTTAGCGAATTAAATGTCACCTGAGGGGTGGCTATCGAGAAGAGAATGTTAAAAAGTAGAGAGAGAGAAAGCGAAAAGGTGAGAGGAGAACAATGTATGTGCGCGTGGGCGGTCCGCGGGTGTACAAATCTTCAGGATCAAACGAACGCCCAATCAGCTGGAGAGGTCATCTACGCGTCTGCAGCTTCGACACGCCGCTATTAGCGATTTTCCGAAATTGGGAAAATCGGTCATTATTATTATTAATCACCGAAATTCACTTTCACGATAGTAATGACGTAACAGTAGTGTGTAGGTCTGTAGAAACGGGAATGCAAGAAATTTATAAATACGTTGAACATCTTTAATAAGTGATGATGACTCAGTCTGCTATATTAATTTCATAACACACTAGCTGCACTCGCAGCTCCGGCCGCATAGTCAATATGAATTCCTGCATATTTTATATCGTACTGCTTTTTTGTTAAATCCTGATCCAGATCCCGATCTAGATCTCGGTTTCAATTCCAATACCTCTGTCTGTTCCCACCGCAGTCTAGTTTCCAACTACAATCGGGTTCTAATTTTCATACCGTTTCGAATTCCAGTCGATTTATTATGCAAGATGCTTCCACTGTCACTTTAATGATTTTATGCAAAATGTGTTATTAATAAATTCTATATTTATATCACTTAATATAATTTTTTTTTTAATAATAGTAAAAAATAAAATGTCTTTATAACTCAAACATGACGTCATCTACTAGGTTCAGGTTTAGTGTGTCTTGGCAATAAACCAATATATACTGTGAATATGAATCATTCTCATCCATAGATATAGAATATATTGAATTGAACCTATCGGATCCTGGGGTAGCTATGAAATAGCGTCTCGACGATACAAATATAATATATAACTATGACTCCAATTGGTGAAGAGGTCCAGAGTTAACACGATCATGCACTTACAGATAAATAAAGTTTCATATACTATACACATATTGATAATTACGATTTATAAAGAATTTCAAATTAGACTTTTATTTTAATAAATAATCATAGTCATCTTGAAATCTCATGCTTTTTTTTATTTTGTTAACAATTTCATGAATTGACGACGAACTTTCCCATCGGTCAAGTCCATTACAAAACAAATCTTTTAGCTACAGAAATGTCTTGGTGAGAATTCGACCATTCTTTGTATTTGTAAAGTTTGTTGCCCTCAGTCCAATGACCTTTGTTTAGACATTGAATCGGAATATTTCTACCTATAAATTAAGTCTTATTTAGTAGTACAGTGTAAAAAATACTATATGTCGACTTTAAAAAATAATTACTAAATACAAATCTGGGAAAAATAAAACTCAGTACATTTTCTCCGAGTCCTATCCAATGAGTGAAAAACAAACATTTAGTTAAGTTGGGAAATTAACACAGACAAGCCTTTCACACGACCCAGTTAGTTATACTTAACCAGGTTTCGTGAAAAAGTTGCGCGACTTTTACAGAACAAAAGCTTGTTTATTATTTACAAAATTCACCATTGTGTAACTGCCGGCGTATGTTTTCGGTTGAATAACTTCAGTTGGTCAACGCGCTCACGACCCGCAGACTTATTTATAAATGCATACTTTGTAAACGCTTTGTATGCATATTTGTTGTCCACGACTGCGGTCTTAAATCACATAAGTAATTTATATGTTCACCACGTCATGATATATATATATATATATATATATATATATATATATATATATATATATATATATATACGTACTTATGTCCATCGTTCGCAAGGACATTTTAGACGGATATTAATCTCAAAGCTTCCTTGTCTGAATATTAATTAAGCTTTACATTATTCACAATGTACATCACAACATTATGTTAATGCAGAATATTATGTAAATTCACAATTAAACTTTGATATTGGATGCTTTAAAACTTTACCCCAGATTCGTGGAGAAGCTTATTTATTATTTGTAGCGCTGTGTTTACCTGTCCGTTTGTATTTACACGAGGGATACCACGGCGGCACGATGGATTTGGTGCGCCGACGCCTCACTCCGAAGACACGTCCGAAAAGTTAGCATTACGCAAATCGCTTTGTCTATTATAGGCCTTTATGGCAATATGTAAGCGATACATTGAACTTAACCTAACCTAATGTAACTTAACTTAACCTAACTTACATAAGTCCATTACTCATTTTTCGCAGTGTTTTGCACCCCGACCGCGAGAAGTCGTAATTTACACGTACCATTAGCAACAAAAATATGTCGTCAATTCTGTCCAACATACCGTAAAGAGTGGATACCTTGATCGATTAAAATATTCGAGAATTCCTATACTAGAAATCCATCAAATTTGGAATTTTTGTTACAAATATTCTTCATTCAATCCTATATAATTAGCTAATAATCATTTGTAATTTAAATAAAACGGGACAAGGCAAGCGGTATGACATAGAACATCGATAGTATTTATTTTCGTTTAAGATTTTTTATGACAGTTTGAAGTTACAAGTTGTATTTTTGTCTTTCCAAGCAGACGTTGTCATGCTCATAAAACCTGCAATCTTTTTTTCAAATTATAATTTAATAGATCAAGAATGCATGAGCTTACAAATTACAATGTAACTCGCAAACATCATAGCACGTAATCAAATTATTTTAATAGGCTAAATAATCAAATAGGAATAAACCACAAGGTAGTCTATCCATGAATCCTGACCACAGGAAAATTGGCAATGGATTCTTAATCCAAGTCGCTTCGAACCACACGCTCTGTGCCCTGGAGAGGACTCTAAACCAGTTCCACACTCACCGCAGTCATGATAGTAGATGCTAGCAGCCGTACTTGCACTAGACTAGCCTAATAATATGCAAATATGTCTCCAAATCTTCACCCGCGAAATCCTAAAAAATAAACACAATTAGATCTAGTTAATGCTCAATGAGGGTTTTTAAAATTCTTAAATACTCATCATTGATGTGCTAATAAAGCTTTGTCTTCTTAAATTTACTAAAAAAAAATGCGCTACATATATAATAGAAATAGAAGGATCATGTGAAATAACTTATTTCGATAGATTAAATTACATTTCATATATTAAAAAGGAATTGAGCGCTTTTATGAAACGCATTTTAGACTGCTTTTAAATTATATTTCTAATTTAATTTCAATTTGAGCCTACTAAAAATTTTCTATAAAACGCCAACAAATTTAATCATACTGTGAAATCACTGGACTATTGTAACATACCTACCAATATAAAAAAATATTAATAAAATAGAGGGATATATTCGGTCACAAATAATACCTAAAACGCAATTCCCTAAAAAAGACACATCCAAACCGGTGCGAAAACAGTTTTAGAAACGTAGTTTTGGTAGTGACCCCCCCCTGAATATTCTACAGGTCATACCGGGGGTCACCGACCGCGCACTTGACGCTCTCGCCGCGCCGACACTAGACGGACGGGCAGCCTCCGTAAAACCGCCCACTAAGTTTGGACGCGACCTCGATAATTCGCTACTCTGAAAATTCGAGAAATGTGTAATTCTTTAAAATATTTTGTCCGTTATATTACAAACAATTTAGTGCGTTTATTCGTATAATTTAAATATTTAGAATGTAACACTGTACGAAAAATTCATTTAATCTTTTAATTTTTTCATGTAATTTGTGATCAAGCAATATAAATAAAAATGCTGCTAAATGTGTTGCTAAAGGCAAAACGCGAGAACAACTGGATTAATTTAGCATTTTTTTTTTCTAATATTCGTTAAAGTCGGAATAAGATCATTATGAAGAGAAAAATTTGAAAAACAATCCGGACGATTTGAAAATTCGGGAAAAATTTAGTGCTTTTTTTAAGGGATTTTTGAAGGAACTCATGTTCATAACCTACGATTTGAACGATGAATATGCGTAATTATTTACATGTTTGGAAACAAAAGTGAGATCGGGATTGAGTTTGATATCGATTGATACAAAAGTTGGAGAATTCAAATATATAAAAAATGAATACTTGTATGTTTGTCCCCTATCTGTGTCTAAACTATTGATTCGGTTACGGTGAAGCTTTGGTAATATGTCGTACGCACGTCCGTGAAGGTTTCTAAAATAATTTACCTATTTAGCTGACTTAGATGAATAAACCATTAAAACTTGTTTAGGTGTTTGATATCCTCTCGGATCTATATTGAATAGGAATTTGTAGTCGAAGAACAGATTCGGCCAGCAGGTCGAGAGGGTCAGCGGCGAGTTGCGTGCGGCATATTGACGCAAGTTGCAGGCAAGCGTCCACCTCAAAGATAAATCATTGAGCTTTAAGACAATTATATTTATGAACTTACAAAGTTAAAAAAACACATCGATACATATCATAGAACAACTCAACTGTTTTATAGATTTTTTTTTTGTATAAACATTGGGCACTAGGAATGTTTTACGATACTACAAAAAAACGGTGTATTATAAATTATTATGTTATTGTTATACCTTATCCATGAACTGTCCATCAATGTCTATACAAAGTTTCATACGGCCAAATGAATATTCAAAATAGATTTTCCAATCCTTATTAGAAACGTCTTCGATTGTGCATTCCTTCTTCGGTATATGATTCACGCTGAATCTCTTTGTATTTAATAATTCATTTCTTTTGAATTCAACTCTTCTCTGCCAGCAGATTTTCTTCTGTAACAGCCTTCAAAGGATGGCTACTCTTCGTCCACCGAAATTTCTCGACCGCGTTGACATTCATTGAACCGGCAGTAAACAATCGCTTTAGAAGAGCTTTCGTTTTTGAACACCTTTCGACGTTTTCCCAATGATTCGTTTAATGTTGTATTCGATATTTGATATAGTACACACGATATAATGCATTTATTCCTCTCAGATTTGCTCGCTAACTTCAAGTATAGACAACTATAGTGTTTCTTCTACTTTCAATTCAAGATGAAAAACAGATTATAAATATGAGTTCTCAGATCGGTCAAAAGATATTTGTTTCACATGAACAATTTTCAATTTTTAAATCGGTCAATTATTTTTTAAAATCTCGAATTAAAAATCAACAAAGTACATTAATACTGAATAGTAATTATTTCTTTGAGAGGTTTTCATGTCGCTTTAAGAAAATGAGTTTCTTGTTCAAATGCTCACTAAATAAATAATCGTAATACCGCTGTAAATGATTGTTTCAATTCTATGTATTTTATGATAACCAAGATTGAAATTTTTTTCTAAAAAGTAATGTTTTAATTACGGGGTTCTATTGGTCACCGTTATTTTTGATCCCAGATACAAAACAGAGGGGTATCGTAACTTTACATGCTATATACATTTATATCTCTGTAATCTGTATGTCTGTATGTGGCATTATAACTCCGAAACGGCTCAATAGATTTCAATTTTTTTTTTTATTGTAAGGTGGCTTGATCTAGAGTGGGCTTGGCTACGATTCTAAGAAGCGTGTTGACCCCTTTGAAGATTACCAGCTCTTTTCTAGTCGATGAATTGATGCGATCATCTTGCACAGGTCTGATCGAGTCAAAATTTCGGTATTCTGTTACTTCGATGATATTAGAAGGACACAGTAAACTTGAACTGATGCTGCAATATCACCAGGAATTATCATAATACCCAAATCTCTAATCTACAATAATTATTATGTTCTTCAACTAATAGGTTATAGATAGATGGTGATCAGGGTCTGATGATGGAATAGAAAAAAGAAATAAGGACAAATTATTGAGGATTCTAAGCTAATTTCACGCGTTTAGATGATATTAAATTTTGATTTACGAAGTGCCGTTTGTGGTGAATCAGTCTATGAATAGGTCGAGTGAATGAAAAAATTTAATGATTAAACGAATAAATACGATTTTATATAGTACGGATAAAATTTTATATGTACGTAAGTGCGGATTTTATATAGAATATTATAAGTTACTTTAAAATACCGAGTATAGAATACGAACGTGGAAGGCGGTTAAAAGGAATAAAGTAAAGGAATGACATGATTTGTTAGGATAGAGTGGGGGGCCAAATACATTATGGTATGAATGGGTTATGTACTGCAGACTCTAAAAATAAAATGATTATAAAATACGATGAGAGTGTTTAATGCATTTTATGCATTATTGATAGTAGCTTCAAGTCAGATTTGCAAAGAATCCTGAAAATTAAAATATTTTTAAATAGTAAAGTACAACCTTAACACAAAATTCAAGTATTGAAATCTGCTTTTCAGTATTTGCAATTCTGCTCGCTGATTTCTCTTGAGAATAATTAAACAACTTTCTTTGACTGAGTTCACCAATAGCTACACACTGTAAGGATTTTATGCGATTTAAGGCTGCGGAAGCTTGCCCTTTTGCAAAACTATTTTTGCCTACTATTAAGTAAATAAACCACAGTTTCTTCTACAGTGACCCCTTGCAACTTTAGAATATTTGTCGATTGTACTTTGTCTGTAATACTACACAAAGTTAGTACGCGCGCGCGTGAATTCGTGTGTCCGTGCGCGTGTGTATGAGTGTGTGTTTGTGCGTCTGTTTATGCGCGCGTATGTGTAAACATTTCATTACTTTTGAACAGATCGATTGATTGAACGTAGTTTGCGACATTCAAATATGGTTAACTTGACTTAAATGCCCTAAAAATGTTAACTAATTCTGTGAAATGAATTTCGGGAAATCTCAAAAATAAAGTACCAGAAAAATACTTATTTTTAAAATAATTTTTAGGCCTACTCTACCAACGGATTTCAAAATCTAATCTGCTTTTGTCTTTAGAAACAATGTTAATCGTTGCAAACTGCATGACATGCAGTTAGTTCCTTTGAAGAATTTATTTGACGACGAATTGCGTCAAATGACGTAAAGCGGATCAAAATCGAACAACACGCTCGAAAGATATCGTACTTGAGGTATAATAATAGCAGTTTTGTAAAATAATTTAAGTTTTAAAATTAGAAGAACTCAAAACACATATAATTATACTCCTGAGCTTGAAATTTTAGAGAAATGCTCTATAATTTACTGCTATTAAATTTTTGAACGCTTTGAACTTGATAATAATTAGAAATTTCATAGATGGCCTGCAGGGTCAACTTTCTTTCGAATTTTGGAGCTTGAAAAGCTCAAAAACTTATAAGCTACTATATTTTGGAACTCAAGAAGCTAAAAAACGCATCTATAAATATTATAGTAAAGTCAAATTTTGGCGACCGTTCTTTTGTGTATGTAAATAGTTTTCATGGACAGTTTATTAAAAATCTAATATTGGGGGCAATTCATATATAATATACCGTCAATTGAAGACATCGGAAAGCTTTAAATAGTAGTTTGAGCATTACGTAGATTTTAACGACTTTTTTATTTACTAAAATAACGATTTGTCAAGTTTGACAGAATTCTATTTGTTTGCTTGCATTGCAAGTAGACTAAACCATTGTTAGTAACAAAGAATCACCAAAGAATTACTATATACTATTGAAAGACAATTATTATAATGGTCAATTTACACACAATTTCCGACGAGTACGGTCATAGGCAAAAAATTCTATTTTCAATTTTCTGACATTACTTATGCTAAATCTTTGTTTGACATAACAAATTGAATTCTAAATAGGGAAGTAAATTCTATATTAATTAATCACATTACATTACGCACCTACTATAAGCTTAATATAAACATGCGAACATCACAAATTATGACTTAACTGTTAGGTGCTTCACTGTTTAAAATAGACCAAAATTTTATTAGACATTGAGTTAAACACTCAGAGAAAGCTTCGTATTGTTCTTAGAAGCAAACCCACCCCAGAATGACTTATATGACTCAAAAGCTGAAGAATCACATTTAATTATTCACTGCAGCCAGGTAGCAATTTATATATAGGCGCCGCCCGCGGCCGCCGTATAAAACTGCATTGTGAGGACAGAATTAAAGGAGTTTTATTTCGGGTATGCACAATAATAGCGGTCGTGACTCAAAAAACTTGTTCGCGGGGAATCGTGGGCGACTCCGATGTTTTTAATGTTGCGCTTGATTTACGGCGAGCCGTTTAAAAATATCCGGTCGAGATTGACAGAATTAACTGTCGGTTTATTTCAGTTGTATACAAAATTTGATTTTGTGCGCAGCTGAAACACTTGGCGTGCAATTGGAACGGGTCGATTGATAGGATAGGAATGTATTGTTAGACATAAGTACAAAAGTATCTATTTTATACATCGAAAGATATCTGGGCATTGATTGATACAAAGTACATATTGTGTTTTTAAAGGAATATAAAAACATTTATTATAGTACTAAAAGGAAAAAATAAAATTGAAACATATTAAAAAATAATGCAAATCTGAGTCATCACATACCATTTAGTTTTGATGAAAAATAGTTATTTAGTCAGTATTCTTTTTTTCTGTTTGATTCATGACTAAAGAAATATATATTCAGTTATTAAAATAAAGTTGTTATAATTAAAATAGAAATTTTGCCGAATTGGAATTAAAAAACCAAATGAACATTCGGTTAATAAAATATAGCGACAGAACGGACGATCTAATCATTTTAGTCGGACGAGAAGACTGATTATTTTGGACAAATCCATCTTACCGTCCGGCCACCGGAATGTGTTCCCGGCCAAAGGCTAGATATGTGATATTAAAACGATGTCTCACAGACAGAGGGCGCGGGAAGCGAATCCGGCGCGCGTTAAATTCGCCGGATATCATTACTCACCTTTTAGCCGCGAAACTCGTTTTCCGGCGAAGTCGCATCGACTGGCGCTCAAGAACAGCGCACGCGGTTACGTAACGCAGCGCGTATGTCAATGCTGGAGTGCGTCCAACTACGTGACGAAAACTCTGATAAACACGTATCTTTATATTTCTTAGTGCCGTTAGCGTAGTTCGTGGTAAACGTACACTTGCGGAAATGTTAAAAATACATCACAAAACAGAATCGGTAACTATATCGTACTTTGAACCATATTTTTAAATAATTTGTACAGATATTTACAAACAATAGCGTCTGTGGATTTAGATAAATAACAATTTCATATACGTCACGTTTTTCTTTAATTATACATTCATTTATTTATTTTATATTTCAAGTTATCGAACTTTTAACTTAACGAATAA
The DNA here is from genome assembly GCA_005406025.1 of Eumeta japonica. NCBI lineage: Eukaryota > Metazoa > Arthropoda > Insecta > Lepidoptera > Psychidae > Eumeta > Eumeta japonica. The sequence continues at coordinate 1,105,690 of BGZK01000020.1, forward strand.
ATGAAATTATTCTACTTCGTGACATAAATATATATTTATTTCATTAAAATAATAAATGATGCACGTAAGTTTTTTTGAAATAATATATAATGCTTTATGTATTATTTCATTATGTAATACTTTCACATATGAGGAGAACAAAACACATTTTTAACTGGATTTAATTAATTTATCTGGATCTTTTAATTGGAATTAACACAATTATTAAAACTCATTGTAACATTTTTGGTTGCAGCACCTCGACGATCAAGCAGCTGATTGCCCTAGTACTACCGCCACGTTTATTGACGGTTGAAGAAATGAATCTCGATTGATTGTAATCGATTTTGCGGTTAATTTGTACCTCTCTTGTTCTTAAAAGGGATGTTTAGTTTCACCATGACTATTCAACCTTAATATCCGTTTTATATAATTCGTAAGAGAATTGCTGTGGACTAAGAATAGATGAGCTATCTATGAAATGCCTTCTGTATGCCGACGATCAAGTAACCCTTGCGCCGTCGGCGTACAAGTGGCAGGCGTTAGTACCTAAAATGAATAATTCTGTTAAGAAAAAAGATATGATTGTAAAGATTAGCGTGACTAAGGTCATGGTGTTTGAAAGAAGCGCAAACATGATGGAATGTAATACACGTATTGGTCTATACATTTTTGGGTGGTTTGTTTAAAAATGACGGTACACATTACAGAGATATTGTAAGCAGAGTGAATACGGGAAACAAATGAACGGGGCCTTACTGGTGTGAGTAGTAACAGTGTTTCATTATAAGTGGGTTTACTTATTGCATAATGTAGTCCTAGTCCCTGTGTACGGTACATAAGTACGGCTCATCTACGGCAGTAGATGTTGTACGACAGAAGATACATGAAAGTAGAATCGATGCAGGAAATATGCGATTCCTGTCTAGTACGTGTGGAGTGTTTTGGAAGAATGGATGTAGGTGAAGTTATGTCAGAGAACGGTGTTATCTGAAAGACGATGTAGTGAATAGAGCAATATTACGGTGATACATGGTCGTGTGGAAAAGATGAACGAAAGTAGACTGACCAATTTACAGAAAGAACGAATGTATGTGATAGAAGAGTCGGCAAGGGTCGCTCTGAAAGAAATCTTATGCCGATCAAGTCGGTGGCGTATGGCGGCGCACTGGACAAGGGCGAATAGGGCCTGAGGATTCTGTACAAGCTTAATTATGTAGAGAGATATTCCATTGGTCGAGAGTATCGATATTGTGTTTCCGATACCGATACTGCGATATTGGTCCCAGGAATTTCAAAACTGTTGCGCTTATTTCAAAAATTTTTTTAAAATTCTCTTAGAAATATCTGCATTATGAAAATCTTATGTTTTCATAGCGTAAAATTAAAAAAAAATCTCCCGTATATTGATCTATATCACGGTCCATTCTCCAATCGCAAGTGTAGGTTCGTTATCATAAAAAAAAAATATATGATATACCAAATTACCAATTTTCCGAGTTTTTTCTTCACTTGTGCTAAAAAACCTTTCGTCTTGCCAAATTTTATGATTCCAAGTCAATGGAAAGTACCCTATAGGTTTGATTTACTTGCGAGAATCATAATATAAGACAAAAATGATCGTATTTTTTGATTACATTGACTTATAACTAGATTTTTTTTTCCGCTTTAAAGGACCGCAGAAAAAAGTATTTGATTTTAATTTTCACTTGATACCTACACCAGTTCCTGAGAAAAAGGGTCTTGACAGACGGTCGGACAGTCGGACAACGAAGCGATCATATAAGGGTTCCTTTTACCTTTAGAAATATGAAAACCTAAATCGTGCCAAATTTTATGCATTCAATATCAAAGAGCTTTCATGAAACGATTGATGGACGTGAGTGGAATAAGAGAGATAATAATATGCAAAGATCGTAATATGTCAAAATCTATGATCTCTGCCTACCTTTTTTGGGTAATAGGCGTGAGACAATATACGTAAAAAATATACTATGTAACCTTTTGCGACAGCAGACGATATCCGACCGATGTGATATTTTATTCGGTCAAAAGCGAAATGCATAGTTGATTTCGACGAGAAACAGACATTTCACAATACACTCGCCATCTTCAAGTCGCGGCGGAGGCGAACCGAACCTGCGAGAGTTACAATCGACCGACAATGTACATTACATACACCTAATTACAAATAATATTTAGGCGCTAATTATATATTATTTTATGCGCTAATTTGTGTTTCGAACCGTAACGTTGCCCATGCTCTATGGTTTATTGTCTAAACTATTACAAATTTCAGAGATTGCAGTTTCATTTTCATGTAAAACATCTATACACGCGCGTTGGACGAAGGTAAAACCACGACGACTCAAAATTCAGGGGATGCATGATTTTGGCCTACGCCGTCTGCGCCTAGAGCTGTGCGCAGGTAGAGGGGATGACACGTTGACATGAGGCAATACCGGGCGTTTCCCACTTCGGAGACGCTTAGTTTTGACCTACGCCGTGACCGTCTGATCGTGTATTTCCTCCTGTGATGAAGCTTTTTATAACAATAAACAATGATTTCTCTATACAATATATAAAATGTTATATATCGTACTATATACAATATATAAAATATCATAAATCTATACATATGAAATATATATATATATATATATATATACATTATATAATAATAAATACAGCGTACAAGAAATTTGATGTTTCACGTCTACTGGGTGTTCATTAACGCTTTCATTCTCTTTAGGAAAGCATAAGCTAGCATTGTAAGTTTTTAATGTTTTCAATTAAGTATTTTATTTTTAAGGGACTATAGCAAATATTATATTATTAATGCCAATAATTATTATTTTTTAGCATTCATTGTAAAATTAAAACGTAAAACTCTAGCCATATAAGACATAAAATAGTCTTTGTAAAATATAGAATATCAGTAGAGCTGTAGAGGAGTTGAAACACTACATTATTGGAACACTACGTAATTTGTACAGTAAGATGGAGTCACACAATATTCAGCGAAATCAGTGGTTTGTATAACTTGTATATCACTTAACATATAATATATGATTAAATTTAAATTGGATGATTTTAATGAAAATGACGGTTTTTAGAAATATTTTTCTTGTCTTTACAATGTAATTAAAAGCGCTTGATCTTTGTTTCATTGGGGTGAAGTTTGATACATTATGTTTTATACAACACGCCATCACATGTCCTCGTAATAGAATATCATATTTATATTCTATCTTTATCATTACGTTTTGAAAAGATAGTCTTCTTTATAAACATAAATAATTTAATACAGGAAATAAATACTCTGTGTCGTCAATACCACTTGATTGCGCGCGCGCTTTGACAATAACGCGTAAACGTCATCAGATTTTTCGTAAACAAAGTGCGCGGGCGCTCCTTACTTTTGTTTCATTTGCACTAAACACCGAACGCGCGAACTGCGGGCGATTAGCAGTCCCGTGTATTTAGCAGTGAAAATCGGTAACGCCGCACATGTCCGTTCATTAATCATTAATAAGCGTTTTTCTTTATTTTTCTGTTTATGTCACTTTTTTATGCATATTTTAATTAGAAAATTATACTCTGTAACGGCGTCCTGTTCATTTGCATACTCTATATAATTTCTTCACAATATCATAAAAGAAGTTCTTGCGGACAACAAGCACCATTTTCTCCCGAAAAGAGAACGAGAATACGTCAAACACGAATCAATTCATTCAGTGTATATCTATTAAACTGATTATAAATTTGTTAAAAGTTGTTACATTCACTGATAATTATTTGTTACCTGGAGCATGTTCCCAAAAGGAATTTTGAATAGTCTGAATTTTTTAAGTCTTACTGCGGTGTCTATCTAATTATCTTTTAAAAACTCTGCTAATTTTGAGTACTCCATAACATTTATGTCGTATGTTACCAACAAGGTATATTTTAACATGGATTGTATAGAGGACAAAGTACTTGATTTTTATTTTTACGTTTTTTTTTCGATAAAATAAAAAAACAAAACCTTTTTAGAAAAAGAAACTGGTTTGAACTTCCCGCTATGAAAATTTGAAAAAAGTCGTAAATTGGTATGATACAATTTTCAGTCCCACTTTCCAAATTCGAATTTTCATCAGATATTGACGTTTCCGGGTTCTAGGAGTCTATATTGACAATTATCCGAGTGATATCTATATGTCTGTGATAGTCCACTGAAGTTAAATTTTCTGAAAATTAGAACTAATTCCGCTAGATAAATTTCTAGAAATCTAAAAATAGACTTTTCAAAAAATGTTTTTTTGAAATAACCTTTAGATTATTCTACCGGTCGATACCAAAATTTAGTCAGTCCTTGTTCCTAACACAGTTGCATTAATTTCCGCAAATTACATAAAAATCTGTTGATTCTTTCAGGAGATATCCTTGGAGAAAATTTTTAAAAATACATTTTTTTCAGTATTTTTTAAACTGCTCTATCGATAAATCCCAAATTCTAACCAGTTTTTTACCTTAATAAGCAATATCGATCGCTGCAAATTACGTCAAAATGGGTTAGTTCGTTTGAGAGATATCGTTAACGGAAAATTCTAAATAAAGATTTTTTTCAAAATAAATAGGAAAATTGTTAATGGTGTACTTCGGTAATCTTTTTATGCCAAAAAAATATTTTAGCAGAAAAAATTTCATGTATTCTGTGACAATGTTCGGTATTTGTAGCTCAATAACGCATAAATGGCTGGACAGATTTAGACGAAATTTAACACACTTAGAAAATTTTTCATATTGTACGCATGATATTTTATACCTCCCATTGATGCGTTCCTGTGCAATAATTTACCAGAAACCGGGATCGATATCGGAATCTAGAGCGATAGCGCAATTGGAAAAGAGGGGACGCGGAATTGCAAATAAAGAACGAAACGTAATTGTAACTAACAATGAAATCGGAACTTAAATCGAAAACGTGCTCAGACCGGTATCGATGATAATAAGATTACTCGACACAAAAGACGAGATATTAGTGATTATATGTTCACACAAGTGGAATCGCGGGCAAAAGCTAGTTGTACATATTTTAGTTTTTTGTATAGACTAAAGTATATAAGTTTGTACAGATGTACGCCGCCTATTCGAAGACACAATAATAATAAATTCACTTTAGGTAATTTTCGAAGAAAGAATCTCGTGCTGAAATGCAATTTCCAAAATTTATTTGAATTTTTTCCTTTGATGTCATACAATAATAAAGAAAAAGTATGTTAGAAATGAGTTTCCACATAACTTTCTGCCCACTTAGCGTACTATAAATAAATTTACATACATTTATTTCTCTCATATTTTATTTATGACAGTATTACGAGTAGAATGTGAACAAAAAATAACGATAAGCCTCATTATTCAAGAACTTTGAGAATACTTCCCAAGCACATGTAACATAAATGTTACTTCTCGGTAAATAAAATTATTAAAAGTTTATATTTGAAAAAATGTAATAACAGTTTTCGTTAATATTTTGGAAGCGAGATAATTATTAGATATCACTTTTTTTTTTTTAATAAGGAAAATTAACTAAACTTGTAATGATTTCGAAAAGAAAAGTTCCTAAAATTTTCCTCTACTTTTAAATATTCATTTTTTATGCTCATACTAGCGGCCGGCCCCGGTATCATACGGGTAGCACTAATTATCTAATAGCCAGATGAGTGCTGGTACTTGGACAGGAGTGGTCATGGGACGAAGTTTAAGCAGTTATCTGTAGGTACAGTGCCTTGCTACACCCAAAAAAAATGTATTATTTTTTAGGAAAAATTTCTATTTATTGTGGTGGGGCCATGTCATAGTCCACTTGGCTGCAAGATGTCAATGAACCGATTCGATCTATTCAAAGGTACACTCGTGAAGTAACAGTTTTTGTTACTTCACGTTGTTTCATTTCGTCAAGACAGTGACAGTTCCGGTGGCTCGCTTCCCTTCCATTAATCTACGACTTCCCTCAACCAGCCCTCTCCACTCTCCATCAGCTCCATCCCTTCTCCTCTAGTCAATTCCTTCTTCCATCAGGTATCTTAATCCTTACTTCACAGAATCATCCGCGGGGCTAGTTCGAATATTTACTGAAAATTTAATAAAAACCGGTCCAGGCATTTCAGAGTTTATAGACAACATATATAAACAGTCTATATAGATATTAAACATGCGCTACGTTTGTAGTTGGAGTTTCCATTATAAAGAGAACATTTTAAATTATTCTAAATTATTCAACGAACTAACACTTTTTGAACTTCGTTATTTCATTATTCCGAGTTATTATTTCAAGCATATTGCCTATCTACACTTACTAGGTATTTCACACGCTTAAACGACTGACACCATCTCATATCTTGAACAAAACTGCGCACTATGGCCGACAGTAGGCCACATCTTTCATTACCTATCGTCTTATTCCCAGTTTTTACGGTTTTGTTTTTGTTCAATCATCCCTCTGTCGAGTAAATTCCCACATTCGTTTTATTTGCAGGTCGAGGAGCTCTCCTTTATTGTTGTAGGAGCTTAAACCAAATAAACGTGGGCCGTCCTAATACGGCGGGATCACCCCCGCCCGGCACGAGCGCCCACTATACAACGGGATAAGTGCGGACGCGTTGCCATAAAATAAAAGGTTTTAAATTTCGTTTTTAATTTAACCCGTAGTTTTATTAAAAAATAAACAATGAAAATGTCTATTTATAGAAAATAAAATACAAGATCTTTATTTATATCTAATAACGACGGAGTAAGAAATAGTTGTTTTCAAAGTCATTATAAATATTAATCAATATACATATATACAATATGACGAATTGTTAAAATCACAAACTACACGATCGTGCACAAATTAATTAAAAAAATTTTACTTATTTTTGGATAAATGGTAACACTGTCACTTGTACTAGAACGACTGGAACAGTGTCAGCATTTTTTATTACGTTTAATTCTGTAATTATATACATAAAAGCATAATTAAATGCGATATCGACGACGCCTGCGCAGAGAGAAATTAAATACACTGCAGAATGCGATCTGAACGTTGGCCGGATCTGAAGTATCCTCTGTTTGAAATCTCATTTCGTGCTATAAATATTTTTATCCGTTTTAACTGTATTGGAAGACGTGTAAAATAAACCTGCTTCTTGCTTTTTTATCTCTCACTCGTATGGATTCGTGGGATATATAAACTTATTGAGATGGGTTTGTCAGCTACAATTTTTAAAATATTTCAAATAATTTTTACAAATAACTGGATATGGATGGGTGTCCCTACGGGACATGGACGATTCGGTGGCTGTACGAATGGGTAAACAGGTGCACTGATAGATGGCTGGATGTCCACATCAATGGATAGCCGGATGGATGTAGAGACGGATTGTTGCATGACCGAACGGTTAGATGGTCGGTTTGGTGGCTCCCGGAATGGATGGATAAGTGGAAGAATGGATGTACATATCATTTAATAACCGGATTGGTGAAAAAGCGTGTAGTTCGATGACCGAATGGGTAGACGGCCGGTTAGCTAGCTGCCGGGATGGGTGGGTACGTGGATGGATAGACGGCTGGATGTACAAATCGGTTGATAGCCGGATCGACGAATAGCCGTCTGGATTTATTTGCGAATAAGTGAATGCCCGGACGGCCAGATAGGTAGAGGATATCCATTTACTGAAGCATGATCTTATCTCCTACAACTATAACAACACAATTAATTTTAAGACTCAGTAATACATAGTATTATTTTCCTGACCGCTCGAATGTGTCATCAACTTAGAACTTATTGTAGGAGCCTCCATTTTACCAACAGACAATAGAAGCATAAAAACGGCATACGAAAACTGTACATATATGCATAGATATTACCTTGCTCTTTAAATATAATATTCGAAATATTTTATAATGATGAAAAATCCAGTACAAAAAAAAAACAATTTTGATATCATTACTTAAGCCTGACGAGTCTGAATAGCATATTTAATTTGCAAATAACGATTATTACTCCTAATTCAAACATCTTCGAATCACTTTATAGAAAATTTCTAGTTCGAGTCCTAATGTTCTGCGTGCACCTGTGAGTGCTATGTTTTAAGTTGTCGTATCGACTTAATATGACAATCGACCCGTGTTTTAGCTGTGAGGGTATACACCGTCATAAAAACTGTACATCGTCGAGGTTTCGGGCAGAAAAATTAAATATACGCAAAGTTCTCAAAACTGGTTGGGGTAATCCGGGAATTTTGACTTGATACTGCTTGCTGGAGGAGATTCGCGCCCGATGACAGAACAATTTGTATGTATTATGTAAGTATCGAGTCCCCATTTCTTCTAAAAACGTGATTCTTAGTTATCTAAATAGTTGCTCTCACAATTCTTGTATGAAACGAACGATAACCTCATACGGTATACTTGAAATACACCAAATATACCAAAAACACCAAATAACAAAGTTCGACATCTACCAACTTTATCAGCGGTGTTCTTCAAGCTCACATTTGCAATAATTAAATGCTAACTGTTTAAGTTAAAAACTATAAAGACGCCGAAATACGTTGTTTCAAATTCACATTTGACAGTTAATCGGTGATCTTAGAAATGATATTGGTGGTGCGTGGGACCGCTTCCAAATGTTAACTTTCAAATCTGCCATTTTAGTATTCATAATTTTGACTGTATATTTTAGTTTTCTTAACAATTGATAGTAATAGGTATCACTATCGATAACGTCGATTATAGAAATCGAATTTTTTCCTCGCAGTCCATTTCAGAAACTTGCAACACATAAGAAATTAGGAATCATATACTACACGTTTATCGTAATTGGCAGTAACCTGCCGGTTATCATCTAGCTTTAACAAGTAATTTTTTGAAGCAACAGGATTTGAGTTTTATTTAATGTTAAAGCAAATGCTACGTTTAAAAGTTAAAATATATATGTAGTTAAGATTTTAACATATGTAGCTAAGATTTTGAAACACTCTGCTGTACGTGTTGCGGATTAATATGTTACTAAGCCAAACTAACTCACATCGGGCTGAAGTGGGTGGATTAAGGTCCGTCAATCAAGTCATTATGGAAAAATAAGTCCTATGAAACGGTGTGATATAACCTGATGTAAATTCAAACTGCTTATTTAAATCTATTGACCTTGATAACTATTTATATTAAACAGAATGGAACATAAATAAAATAAAATTAGAACGTGGGCACGTGGGAAAAATTGCAATCACGCAATTGATCTTTCAAATAATCAAAATTAACGGTATAATATGTTTTTCTCATTAATTAATTAATAACCGCCAGTTTGAACTTATTGAATCAGGTCAGGATTTCTTTAGAAATTTTATTACACATTTGTATACATTGCTCCACAAACGTTTCTTCTACGTCTTATGGACGAATGCGTGGCATAACATTTTTTTTTATTTCACACGTTCGGTTATAGTACTTCGTTCGGATGATTTCTTCGTAGTGATCTTAAAATCAACTGTCAATAGTAAATAAGGAAAACTCCCGCGTCGCCGTATTTTATTAAAGCCGGGGATTTACGATCTAGTGACGTCCGGCTTATAAATTGCGTCGCCGCACACAACGCGATCCTAATATATGTTATCGCGTAATAAATTATCCGCAAGGAATGCACAAATAAAGTCCTCTTTATGCGTCTTGCCCGCTCCCGGAATGAAACGGTTTTATTTTCGCAATAAAATTCGCTCTGAAAATGTAACAAGCTTTCAGATTCGTTACAACCATTTCCGGGTTAGCCCAGAAACTGTGCATAAAATCGCTTTCGCTTGAAATCGTAGCACTTTTTCTACGCCATTATCGGGTTAATATCCCGACATTGTTTCGCGGCGGCGAATTCACGATCCTAATGTAAGTATGCGAGGTAAATACATCGAAATGGCGAGATGTACAGGAAACGACGCACTCAACTATCATTCCAGTTCTTTATGCTCAGGAAATCCCGATTCGGGAAGCGCTTTACGATGCCGATATGCGATACGTGCCATACAGATGTAACTTCTTTGGCGTTTGCGGGCCGCAATAAGGTCGGGGCAGTCGAAGAACACCCACGGCCTCGAGACGTCGGCGACGAGAGGGGCGCCGCGATGGTTGCGGTGGGTAGGAGTCCGACGTGATCCGGCCAGCCGACCCCGGGTGCCGGACATGAGCATCTCCTCCGTGTAAAGAAGGCCACAGTTCCATGAGGATCGTTCTTGAACACGCGACGATAGCCTTGATAACCAAGCTGACAAACAGATTACACGTATTAATGTATGATTAATTAATAAGTTAAATCTATTTATCAATGTAATTAACGACTATAGTATTAATTTTATTTTGGAATAGCTGCGATCGATTTTAATATGCACTAAGTCAATATAGTCATTGCGATCAATATAACAGAAGACGACCGTAAGACGTTTGATAGAAGACGTTCTATAATAGTAGACGCCTGTAAGGCCATGCTTTTTAAAAAAGGGTGTAAAAAATTAGAATAACGTCACATGTGTTACGTATATTTTTTAAATATTTTTTTAAAAGACTTGACAGGACACGAATACTATGACTTGATGAACATTATTTTTTCAGCTTCCCATTTAAGTAATTATATACTGAAAAAAATGTGGCATTTGAACCTTGTATCTGCGTTTAAACGATTGCTTACTGTCTCTCTCTAATTTCAATTACATCTAATATCTAATTTCAACTAATCTACCTTAAATAACATCACATACTTATATTAATGTTTTTATTTTATTCATTAATATCACATTAATTATAATATTGATATTACATGCAAATATTTAGGACAGGCAAACAGATGAACAAATACCGAACCAATGCTGTGACGTTACGTTTTTTTTCAATTCCTATGCGAGACGATAAAAAATTATAATTGTAACGTAATCACAGGGCGTATAATATCACGAGAACCATTTTTGTACACTCTTTGTTGACATCTACGTCAACAAAAAGTGTGCATTTAAACAGTCATATAGAAAAAAACCTTTTCATGATGAGATGATGTCTAACATTTTCTGTGGGTAATGAAAAACCAAGAAGAAAGAAAAGACAGCTTTCGAGTCCTTTTATAACGTTGTTATGTTTCATAATCAATACGCGAACGAAGACGCAGGCAACAGCTAGTAATGAATAAATTGAATATTGAATATATCTCTATTATTTTCAATTACTTTCAATATTCAATTTTCAAAAACGGAGTGTTTCTTATCGATTATCCTATTCCAAACTTATGTATGATATGTGTTTAAAACATTTAATAGTTTTTACAAACGTTTCAAAAAATTCAATTATTAATAAAAGTGTCAGTGTATAAATAAATATACGTATGTATATACCTTAGATAAAAGATATATTATTCTAAAGTTTTTAATATAATTATTTAATAATTTAACTAAAACTTCCAAAATTCTGGCGACCGGTCGCTAGAATTTTGCATAATAATATGCCACTACAATACTCAAAGTACTTGACTACACTCGTTATCTATCATATCCGGTTAGCTTAATCAGTTTAGTTTTACAAAACGATATAGCACCCTTGGGCTTTATCGTATGTCAAAAATTATCCATCTTTGTTCCTGCCGCTGATTTCCGTGATCATTGGACTCACAGAAAATACGATTATCATCATCTTGATGGCTGGCTTTCCACTACCGCAATTTTCTGCTACATACGGCAAAACATTAGAATGATCTACCATCAACGGTGTTCCAAATCAATAATTAAAGGTTTTTTAAGAAGAAAGTTTATTTATTTCTAAAAGAACGACAAGCTGTAGTGACTCCCTAGAGGTTGCGGCTGTCCATGGGAGGCAGTGGTCACCTACTCAAAGACGGCACACATGCTCATTTGCTCCTTTAAAATATTGCCAAAAATCTAACTTTAGCGACATTGTAGTGCTAGTTAAATAATTGTCAATTTCAAAATCTGCAATTTATTTTTCATTTACAGCATGAATTTCAGACATTTAATTAAATCTTTCATATCGTCAACCCGCTTGCGCCACTCCGCGCCATCCTACAGTCGCGTATTACTTCCCATCATACAAATGCTAATTGCTAGCTCCACTTCGTTTAGGTGTGAAAGTTCAAACATACAAACATAGTATATTTAACGATATAAGTGTAACGATTATAGGAAAAGGAACATTTTCATAACATTAATATTATAAACAATAATATGCAATATTGTTATTTATCGAACAGTGGTGCGATTTGCTTCACAAGACAAAAGTGTCCACTCGCTCTGCGCTTTATATCTGGTGGGGTACCGGAGCGATCTCCTTATCCGAAGGTTGGATCAGCGCCAGATCGAATGGACGACGTTCGTTTGCAACTCGAAAAGACAGCAAAAAATTATATGGGATGCTTTGGAATAAATAGCGCAAGAACGTGAAAACACGAGCCAGTTTAAAACTGCAGCAGACGAAGAGAGATTAATGAGCTGTATTTGCGTATTGAATTTAATGACGTTGTGAAGTATCTTTTAAAAGATTCTTAGTGTATATTAAAAATCTTTTTAACGATACTGAAAAGGAAATCTCTTTAAGTACATGTGTATTTTTTTTATGGATGCATATGATTGTTGCATCTGCTTAAATAAAAATCAATTGTCACATGTAAGGAAGAGCATCACTTGAGAACGGCTCGACCGATTTGGTTGATTTTTTTTTCCTTGTTTTCCCAATTGCGAGGATAAGGTTTGTATGAAAGAAAATAATCCTTTATATCTGTCCGTCTTTTTGTTTATTCCGGGTATCTACGGAACAGCTATATCAATCACTATGCGACATTCACAGGAAGGTAGAGGGGCTTACTGGGTCACTTTTAGGGCCTTTCTTATCGGCATATTTTTTAGGTTCCTGCATGAAAAAAATACCTTTAAATATTTGATATTTTATTGAAATTTATTCAAAAGTGGAATCTTATTCAAATTGAGAGCTAAATTAGAATCAGGATTACATCGAGACGAAATTAAGGATGAGGAGCGGCAACGTAATCATGAGCGGTATCAGAATCGAAAGCGAGACCGGAAACGAAATTGAGAAAAGAACTGGAGTCGAAGACGAGTGTTGGATCGAAAATGTGACTGGGATCGGAATCGAAAATGATACCTGAATCGAAATTACAAATGATCGAGAAAAAAGAAAAAAAAATACGTCCATGGTGGTGCGGCTGCGGCCATTAACAATATGGGCAAGTCACCTACAAGAAAGTTCAGAAGTACGTCTGCCGGGCCAGCTAGTAATAAATAATTTAAATATTATATTTGTTGATAAGTGATTTAGTTTCGGTTTTACTGAATTAAAGGGCGCTTGATAAACCAACCGAATCTATTATGATCTAAACTTTCGGTACAAAATAGTTACTCATTGCATACCCTTTGACCGACATCGAAATTCTTTCATTTCCTTATTTTTCGACACAGAATACGAAATATTAAGAAACTCAAATCATAAACATTAGGTATGCGTGAATCGTACGTATGCCCAGCGATGAGCATTCTTTGTACCTGCACTCTTACATTTTGATATTTTTCTTGAATCTCATTGCACGCGTCTAGCATCTCAGTTGCACTACCGGCGGGTCAACGTCTCGTAAGCCAAAAAGAATCTGTTTTCTTTCAATAATTTAGTTTCCTCAGTTTTTGTATTCATATAAAATTTTATCAAGACAGACTAACAGGTTGCAATGCTTCTTGAATATTTGTTTGATTTGGTTTGATCATCGAAAAATAGTAGATAAATGTACATAAAATTTGTAACAATTTTCTGTCAGCAATTAAGCCATAAAATGCGACAATGAATGAAAAATTCATTCTATAAAGTCTAGGAAAAACTTTTTTTCGTATTTAATATATATATATCCAAAATAATTTTTCATTATTTTATACTTATATTTAACTATTATCTATTTATATGAATTTTATTCAGAAAATTGATGTCATTTTGTAGGTAGTGACATAATTCCATGGCTGTAGAAATTTTGGGACTTCTGATCAAAAAATTGTGGCAAGTAGTTTTGGCAATCCTCTATCGATGTTAACCTAACACTACCTAAAGAATTGTGAAGAGAGCGAAACAGGTGAATACCTAAAGGTGTAAAGTCAGGGCTATATGGTGGATGTATTAATACTTTCCAACCAAATCTGTCTCTCAATATTTCCTAAGTGGCTAACGATGTGTCTGGTCTGGCGTTGTTATGGTGAAAAACATACACTTTTCAATGATCGATTCCAGTCGTTTTTTTCTCTACGCGGTTGATGCAAGTTGATGATTTGCCCGGCGCTAAAAGCTCATAATGAATAACGCCCTCCCAATCCCACCATACACATAGCATCAACTGATTGCGAGTTAATCCGGGTTTCACTATAATCTGCGGAGCTTGCTTGCCTTTAGGCCGTGAAACTATATAGTACTTCCTTGTCGTAGGTAATACATTTTTCATCAATCTTTTCAAAAACGGTTCGGTTTCATTACGGATAAATAAAGAATCGCAAATGATTCATTAGATTTATTTCAGTGAGCTTGTGTGGGACTCAACTATTAAGTTTTTTTATATATCCACCTTTTTGCAAATGAATTAACATAGTTTCTTGGTCAATCTCCAGTTTTTAAGCTACATCGTAAGAACTAATATGCCGATCTGGCACTACTTGATCCAAATGGCATCAACTTTATCTATATCAAGTCGACCAGAGCGAGGTTCATTTTTGACATCAAAATTACCGGACTGCAAGCGCTTGACCCAGTTTTATCCTACTCTTACCGACACTGCATTAAGTCCATAAAAGTCGCAAATTTTTTTCGCGACATGTGTCGCATTTTTCCCTTTTTGTAATAATACTTCAAAATATATTGAATTTCTACGTTAAATTCACTCATTTTGTTGGACAGAAAAACAATAGAAAAATGGCGTGATATCGTTTTTACTTTTTGATATATTTTTTAATGTCATCTATTTAATGGTATCAAAACCAGCCAGATACAAAGAATACAACCAAAGAGATTTTACTGAAACTTTTTACTTATAAAATATGAAAAGAAAAATACCCCGATAAATATAACAATAATTATTATACGTGTAGACGTCCTATAACGGCAAGTTTTTTAATGTCTAAACACGTTCAAAATGAACGATACGATACGATACGAATTGATGATGCGATTATGTTTTAAAACATTCAATACTAGCTTTCCGCCCACGGCTTAACCTGCGTAGCAATATAATGTATTCCTTTATCTTTTATATCGAAAGACCTTATTGACAATTCCAGCCCCGTTCCCTCTTTCAATTGTGGTTCCGGTGCTGTTTTTAATTTGGATCGGGATCACGCTCTTGATTCTAACGCTGATCCGATATTTGGTTTCGGCCCCAGTCCTCAATTCTGGTCCGGGCCTGGCCGCCAAATTTGCTTCCCGCTGCGCTTTCAATTCTCATACCACTCATAGTTCAAATTTTTATGAAGCCCGGACAAGTACTACTGTCAATATAATACTATCTACTGTCAAAATATAAGCTGTATCACTCTGTCATAGTATGGCTTTCTATGCACTGAGAGAAAAAAATAGTGAAATACATTTACACTTACTAAAATACGAGTAATTGCCATGACAACAAAAGTTTTGTAAAAACTACAAATCCGGTTTAGTAATTCCATTTACTCATTTTTAGTATCTAGTTTTGTAATTACCAAAACGATGACGTCACGAATCTTTGTTTTCATTACAAAATCTTTTGTAATTCCAAGTAGTTTGTGTACTGTTTGAGTACTGCGCGTTTTATTTTCTAGTATGGATTTTTAACAATTAATATGTTATTTTGTAATTTCTGATGTGGCTTATTAATATTAAGTATTTCATTTTGAAATGCCAACTACTTAATTATTAGAATTCAATATTACATTTTGCTTATAATACATACGTAGTTATAATACTTGATACGAAGCTTTATATTTCATGTTACACAATCATAAGTATTATAAGCTGTCATAAAATGGATTTATTAAACTTAATGAGTATTAGAAAATATGTTGCAGAAATATAAAAAGTTGCCTTAAAAATATAATTTATACATACAATAAATTACAAAATATAGCTTTTAATATAATAATTACTTAATCGGAAATATAAAGCTTGGTATTAAGTATTAGGTACACCTGCATATACAAAATGGCAAAACTTTTACCATTCAGATAATTTCAAAATTATCTGAAAAGTTTAATTCATCCGAGCAAAAAATAAATAGCGTGTAAAACAATTTCCTAAGCGAGTAAAGTGGCAGTCCAACTAAAGGGTGTAATCTTCATCCGGCTACCGGTAGAGAGTTACGTCACGAGCTTAGCGTCTATTTATTTACATAGTTTCAATGCAATAAAAATGTTTAATTTTACATTACAAAACATTGAACAACTGTAACGCAACGATCGCAACTGTGGAGTGATAAATTATTACGAAAAATATTCACCAAAAACAACGTCCCGAATACATTCGGCGCGAAATATTAATTAAAAGCGCTCCGCGTACACGTTCAAAATACACACCTATAATGAACTAATAAAAATATTTGCGTGCATGCCAAGAATCCTAAACGCGAATCTCGCCCGACACGCCCCGATAAGATCTCGGCAAGTTTGTTTATAGACGTAAACCCGCCGCTCGATTAACCCGCGACGCCCGCTAACCGGCGGTCCGACGCCCGCGACGCGAATTACGACAGCCGTGCGACCGTCCGCGGCGAGGTGTGCGCGCACGCCGCCGTGCCGTAACGGCGCGTATTAAACACTGTTCTTGTCAAAACTACGGGGTCGAATCGCCTATTAGTTCACGTTTCGTGATGACATACCGTAAATTATCCGGGAGGAGTGTGTTTGTTGTGAGAATTAAATGTGGGTCGGATTGTTACGAAGTTTAGTGGGATAAATAAGCGGATGGGACATTTTCACGTTTTACGATCCGGTACGATTGTCACTTCTTTCATAATCTGTACGTGATTTGTTGATTTTTTAAACTGTTCCCCGCGGCGTATAAAGCTTTAGTACGCGACGGGAAACTTGCGTCGTAGACTTATAATTTAATTTATTTTTAGAGTTTAGGTTGAAATTGTGGTATTATTTAGAAAAAAGTAATAAAATTTTATATGAATTTCTAAATCGCATCGACACCAACCCGCACCGAACCAGAGCGAGATCTGAAATAATAACTTGTGATGGGGCGTGTCTCATTATGACTCACAAATTTCGATAATGTAATTTTATATTTATAATTAAATGTTCTCGTATATTTTAATTAAATGTGGCATATAAATTTTTGAAATTAGGCATACTTAAATAAAAAAAAACAAAGACTATTGAAAATATTAATCAAACCGTTAAACAAAATCCAATCTATTACTATTACCTAGACTTATTAAAAGATTAAATATTAATCTGAAAATCTAATAAACTTTGTGTGTATTGATTGAGCAAACTGAATATTAATTTTTGCAGTTTTTCATAGACTGAAAAGTTAAGGGTCGGATGTGAGAATTAAAGATCGTAACTGAGAATGCGCAATAGACATCTTATTTCGTTGTTTTTTTATGAAATATTCGCGCATGATTATGCCCAAATTTTTTATAATCTTTGCTTCTTGTATTTTTGTGTATTTCTCGAAAGTCCGATAAGAAGTTACAATTATATCCTAATAAGAATTATGAAGAAGAACTCAAGGTATAACGAATTTTAGCAGATGACGGCAGCAGTATAACGAGCATTTAGACAAGCTGAAGAAATATTTTTTAAATGGCTTATTGTCTCGTTATGAAAAATCCTATAAGTGCAATTTCCTCTCATGTTTTACAATGAATAATAGAAAATGTATCTTAGGCCGTCCTTAAGTTCATATTATTTACTAGATCGCTGATGAGTTTTTCTCCGTATGTTAAAAATTGATCTTTGACTGTTTGAAAAGGAAAGTTGTTAAAAATTTTAAACATCCATAAAATTGTTCGATGAAATTTATATTTCTTAACATTGCTTTGCTTTCTTCTAACATTTTTTTTTTTTCCAATTAAAATCGAATTTTGGTTCTTGAATAATTTATTCACATAATTTTAGTACGTATATTTTATACGAAAAAAAAGTTTTTCTTTATAAAACAAATTTGTCAAAAAAAAAAGTACAAACCGTCTTCAAAAATCTCTTTAAATAATTGTTTAAACAGACTTCAAAAACTACTAATTAGTATTTTTAGAGTCGATTCCAGCTAAAAATAAATGGGACACAGTTCTATCCCCTAAGAGGATTTTTTTTGCCTAGATATTTAATGTTTCATATTTATAGAATATATGTTAATTTGCTTTGCTTCAGCTAGTCCTTTTTTAAATTATTTTAAAAATATATTTAAATAGGTTTTTGAAGGCAGTTTTTTATCGAAAAACGTATTTTATTGCACATATTTCAGTAATCGAATAATCATAACTTTATAATTCATCTAGCTACTTTAAATGTGCATTAAGTCATGATTAATAAAATTGACCAGGCGTTTCCTTTACTTTTTGTACGGACTAAGTGGAGAATCAATTCTGATCCCACATTTATTGTCCATAAGATTCCAGTATCTTTTCATTCTTAGTTGAAGTGCAACTACAAAATTATTTTTATATGAACCATATTAATTATACTTATTCCTTATAATATAGAAGTTCTACAATACAGATAGATCATATTTTCATTCGCTTCCACATTAAATCAACTCACTCTGTTTCTACCGTCATCACAAAGTGTTCCAGAGTGTTCCAGAGTGTTCCTTCCAATATTGTCACTTTGGAATTATATAAATGAATGAGCGTACAATGTCCGTTATATATATATAACGGACATTGTACGCTAAAATATATACATATATATTTTAGGCAATGGGCATTTTAGGCAATATTAAGTAAGTAGTAGAGACGTCCAGCGTACATCCTGAAAATATGACGTCACGTATCGGTGACAACAACCCATTATTTCGCGGAGACGACGCGCAGGCATCGCAGATCACTTACTTCTCTCGAAAACGCCGATAAACAATCGTCAGACGTTAGAGCAAATAGCGCCTCTTAAGAACCCGAAACGCTGTCGTGATAGTACGCGCAGTGACGTATTCACGCCAGGGCACCGCTCGAAGGGATTACGAGCGTGTCCGAGCATTGTAATGAAATGTAAACGAGGCTATTCGTAAGAATGGGAGGACGGCCCTATCGATCTTTTTATGTTTTCCTCGTTCTATTTTTTTTTCTTTTTTTCCGCTACGAATATAAATAGAAAAAAAAAAACTGAAATTCCAAAATTGAAACAGTATCTGGCTGTCCGTCACGAGTAGATATACACGCTCTTAATTGGTGTAACGCTTGACCTGGATAGCCGTTTCCTGCGTGTAGAAATCTAGGATGTGAATAAAAATATCATCGAGATAGGGAACTAATTATAGAAGAAAACCATAGCGGAAATTTTATTTTATGTAGGGTGAATCAACTTTATGAGATTAGTGCAGGCTGCGATATTTATTGTCGGACAAATTATTATAATGCTAAAGTACTTGTAAAAATTAGGAAGACTTGTTATCAGGATCGAGGAGCAGGGTCGGAGCCAGAGTTGGAGTCGGTTAAACTAATACTACCTCAAATGTTACTTTCTGTTTAGTGTCGTATTTCATGATGGAAAATACGAAACCCCATAACATCATTTCATTCATATGTTTGCATCTACGTGTTCATCTGTAACGGTCCTTTCATAACAACTTGTGCATAAATTTAAAACTATTAACGATTTCAGCGATCTATGGCCTCAAACTGCCAGTACGAAGTCGTTATTCACAAAAATAAAGTTTCTAATTTAATCCAATTAAAAGATAAATTCTCGAAATATATTTTCGGAATAATATTGAATTGAATAATAAATCTCATTTATATTTACGGTAACCTATAAAACAGAAATTTTTCACACTAAATGTTTTCACACTAAAAAAATAAATACGAAAATAATTCATTTTAAATTCCGTGTGGCATTATTACTGGACAAACTTATATTTGCGGTCAATGTACCAGGATAACAACCGCGTAATAAAAGTTTGTTACCTCCTCGTTTTAGGTTTCGTATCTCAAGAGGATGCCTTAAGACCACTTCGTTGTCCGTCAATCTATCTGTGTGCCTGTCAAAGCTCTTTGCCTCAGGAATTCGTAAAGGTATGTATTAAGTGAATATTAATACAAAAATACGAAAGTTACGGTACTCTGAATCTGAAGAAAGTTGAAGCTTTTAAATCATAGAAATAAAATAGATGCATGGACATTTTTGTCGCATATTTTCACACTCGCAAATAAACTAGAACCTTATACGATCGATCTACTTCTCACTGACTTGGAATCATGAAATTTAGCAAAAATCAAGGACTCACAAGTAATAATATAACTGAAAATCGTTAATTTGTAGTTATATTATAAAAATAACAAACGTTTATCATTACAAATTGACACGGAGCATGGACCGTGATGCACACTGATATAGGTGACGAAATTTTTACTTCTCCGCTATAGAAATCTAACATTACCGAAAATTCGGACTTTTACCTTGATTTAAGTCCTATTTGCACTTATACAGTTTAATTATTGCATGAAACCCTCATCGTGAATATATCTTGCTTTAATGAATTTTTTTTCTAGATCTATTTTGCGTCTCATCGGCGCCCTAGCGTTTTAATTGTGCTGATAATATTGTTAGTCTTATATATTGTAGATAAAAGAGATAGCCGTTTGGCGGGATACCAGATAAAGGATATCCGGTTATCGAAAACCTAAGCAAGTGTTATTTTTTTATTTATCTTAGCTATCAATAAAACTGATACAACTTTGTAAGTTTCGTGTCAATTCAGCACTTCATCAAGAATCCTGAGAGTGTAGTGATTTCTCGCATGAATTTCCATAAAGGAACAATGCATATAATAGAATGTGACATTAATTTATATCAGAAGTCAGTGCAAATTCATCGTGATCGTGACTCTTTAGTTGATGGTCAGTTAATACTGCATACTAATCATATTTAATAAACTTTACCAAAATTTATCTTCCAGCACCCTACAGTAGTGTACAAAGCGAAAGACTTTTTCTGAAACTGGTCTATGAAGACGAGCTAAACAATTTGCTACCACTTAATGCAGAGAAATTGTTAATCATTCACCGTAATTTGTCCTTAGTACAGAAACAACTATTTCTTTTTGTATTGTGAAATGTAAATATAGCGATTAAATTTGCTGTGTGAATTAAATAAAATACATTTTACACTTCGTATTTTTTGAAATCAAGTATAAGCGGCCGGATACACGCTGATTATCCAGAATCCAGCCGGATTGTAAATTTGAGCCGTCAACCGGTGGAAATAAAAAATTTGTCTCAGGGCAGTACGAAGAGGAGAGCCCCGGTCTCTGGCTACCTTACCCATCTTTCTAACAAATTACTACAGAAAAATAAGCGTAGGTTTATATACGCGCTTCAAAGAAAATCACAAAGTGAACTCTTCAGTATCCAATGTATACGCGTGTGCCCAGTTTTTGTTGGCCGATTCCATTCACTTTCTTAGCATGATTCACGATCGCGATGAAAACCGAAGGCCAAATATTAAAATAAACCATTAATTTGGGCCAGGACAAAGACATCGCATGTAAACAAGCTTGCGGCGCGCGTTTACAGCGGATCATCTAAATAGCTACTAAATTTCAGCGATCTGGGCGTGTACATCCGATGCGAATTACTTTATACACGTGCCCGTGGGCGTGTGTCGATCTTTGTCTTAATGCGGATCCCATCGTTAATTCGATCTCGGTACATTAGGGGAACAAAGAACTAATGCTAAAAGCTTCACTCGCGCAGTACCGGGGAGCGACTTCTCTGCTTTTGATATTCCCGAGAGTGAACTCATAAAAATTCGTTTTATACGTTTTAGTCGAAATTTTATTTAAGGGGATACCGTAATACTTTTTCTCCTTTCACGAAGAATACAGGGTAAAAATTCCCAAGCGTAGGCACTTATGCGTCCGTGTGAGCAGATAGTGAGGAGTTAAAAGTAGCTCGAAATTTTCCACGGCTTCGTCTAAAACGGCTAGCTGCCATGGTAGCGCCGTTGGCGCGTGAGTACTTTACGGGTGTTTTTTAAGAAACCATGCCTGCAAAGAAGGTCAAGAGTCGATACAAGTCGCGACCTTAGGAATTACGCCGACGGCGCAAGAAACGCTTCGACAATATGACCTTTTTAGGTCGTAACAGCAGGGTGACTCTTACTTTTGTTCCTCGAAAATCTTCTATATCCGGTGCCTTTCGAGCCTCACAGGGTGGATGAATATTCTACAACATACAGTGACCTTCTGACTAAATACTGAAGGGGGGAGGTACTTCGTAAAAGACACCTAAATGATGAATGCGTTTGAGGGACTAGCTGCAATGTTTTAAGCACCCTCTGATGCGTTTTTCTTGTATAATGATAATAGGGAATTCCAAAACCCTTTAAAATTTAGAGTTTCTAACACACCACGGTTTTATATACTTGTTTTTTTTTCTACTAAATTCGTTATGTAATACTTGGAGGCTGATAGTGCCGTTGAAATGGAATGACGATGTAATGGTATAATATAATAATACGGCC
This sequence comes from Eumeta japonica, assembly GCA_005406025.1. NCBI lineage: Eukaryota > Metazoa > Arthropoda > Insecta > Lepidoptera > Psychidae > Eumeta > Eumeta japonica. Next base: position 1,128,381 of record BGZK01000020.1, read on the forward strand.
GAATACATGTAATACATAAAAACAGAAATTTTACTTTATCTGTCTATTATAGCCGTTTAAACGTAGTATGTAAACTAAACTAGTATCTTAATATAGTTGATGTTAATTCGGAGTGGAGGTTAATTAAAAGTAATACCAAATATCTTTAGTTATTCTATTAGGAAATAGTAGCACTCAGTGTACGAACAGCGAAAGCATTGTATTGGAAAACTTGTAATTTTCTATGTTGTAATGTAAATTCGTTACTGCTGATTATTTTAGATTTGTCGGCATCAGTGTTATAAATAATATTGACACTTCGTCGATTACACTCTAAAAGAGAGGTATTATATCTTGATACTTTGTACATATGGACATTCCCAAAGTTCCCGATAAGACATTCACAAAAGATATTTTGTGTAGATGCAATGTATAAGTCGATAGAGTAGAACTCTGAGACATTACGTCCTTGTGCGTTTTTTCTAAGAGTTACTATTCCAAGCTAATACTAAAATATCTTTTACTAATGTAGCTATGTTTTGTGTGGATTAGACAATATGAGTGATTTAAAACATAGAACTCGTGTACTGGACATGCACGCTATTCTCTATCGAAGCGAAAAGTTTATTGGAGGCACGAGTCTTGAGGACGAAATCAAAATTATAGATTTATACTATGATTTTCTCTTTGTAAATAATAGTTTAAATGAACTTGGAATTTTATTCAAATAGTTCAGAACACTGATAAGTTTTGCAGACAGTTGGGAGTTCGCGTTGTTTTCCCGGCTTTAAAGTATTTAACTTTAAGCAGTACTTAAAGTTGTTAAATTTCGAAGTAGACAACAATTCACGAGACTCTCATTTAAGATACAAGACCGATAAAGACATTAACATTAGACGAGCTTTTAATAGCTACGTATCACTTGTGTCGTTCGTATACACAGTAGGTACCTGTCGGATTTTAAAGTTCTGCTGTGAAGAGCTTACTCGTCGCACTTGACCATTTTCCTGTAACCTTTGCGACCTGGTATGATCTACTTCAAGAAGGTGTTGTTGTTAGTTGTCATTATAGATTTTTGCATGTGCGTGTCAGCTGACACTAATGCATAATAAATAACGCAATTACAAAATAGATAAATATTAGCATCAAAGGCGATTACGTAAAACGAGGATCCAATTCAATAAAATGAAGGGATTATTAAGTGTTTTTTTTTTAATAAAATGTTAATTCGTTAGCAAAAGCTTAACGAATGATCGTTCAATTAATGTTAAAGAAATATCGGTCAAAGGTTTCCTATCACGTGTTAACTCTTCCGAAAACCCGGATCTTTCTTGAAATAAATTAACTTTTCAACGTGTCATTGTATTTATATACAAAAAAAAACTTAATTTTTTACAGAATAACTTTCTTAGTAAGCCCCTTAACTAATTTTCGCTGTTTGAATATCATTGCTTGTGTCAGTTAGTTTGTGTGCCAAAGCTAAATCCATTCAACTCTGATGCTCATATTTTTTTCAGACAGTTATGATAAATATTATTGTATTCAAATAAGCATAAAGGCCGAACACCGCGGTTGAGTATGGTAAAATTTAATTTCTTCTTTTTATAATTTCTGATTGACGTGTTGATGATATGTCGAACCAAAAAATATTACAGAAATCAGTACCTTATTTTAAAATAAAGTATACGATGTATACATAAGGCGATACTCGTTCGACAGAAATTAAAAGATACCATGAAAAACTTTAGATGTAAATATATATATATATATATATATATATATATATATATATATATATACATAATAAAACAGTAGAAAGAAAAAAACTGTACATTAAAGATATTTAAGAAAAACTACTCTGAATGTTATTATAAACGTAATGCAATGGTTTTTAATTTTGTGTGTATCTGTCTGTATAGTTGTTTGCGGACACCGAAAGAACCACTGAATAGGATTCGATAAAATTTTGTCAAATCAATCAATCAAAAAATAGCCTTATTTCGTAGCCAATAGAAATTATACTCGTAATGCGTCATAAAGTATGGTAATATCTTAGAATAACAATATATAGGACAGTTTTTAACCACTTCCGTCCTTGTTGTTTTTTTTACATTGTGTCTATGTGTAACAGAAACGGAATCTAAATCAATACTACAAACGGAATCAAAACCGGAGATGGGATTGGAATAGAAAGCAAGAACGAAACCGGGTTCACGGTTGACAACGTGACCAATCAATAAGAGATGTAGGTATTCATTCTAGGAATGTGGAGGCGGGCGTATCAAACATGTCAAAATTGATTTTTTGGACAACTATTAGCAGTAGCCAATATATTTAGTTGGGTTGATTGGCCTTGAGATTTCAAGTAGTTTAGAGGACAACGTCGCAGATGACGCGGCCAACATAAGGGTTGTTTGGTTTGCATTAATACGAAATTCTTAAGAAAATATCACATTGTTTGTATTAAATTCTTGAATTATGGTAATTTAAATCTAACAAAATGATAAAATTGTTATTGGAAAATAATACTTATAAATACCATTAAATGTACCTTTCAGAGGTCATCGCTTCAGAATTCCAATCGTAACCACATAACAAGTTTCACAAGCGACCTCTCTGAATTAATGTGCTTTAAATGTTACTTTAGCAAAAGTCGATGACATTTCCAGATAAATGAGTAAGTATTCGACTAGTTTTATTACTTTTGTTAAAGTTATTTCTTTGTTTCAGTAAAAGAGAAGTAAATTCTTTCCTAGGTAACTGACTATAAGATTGATCGAAATATGAACGTTTTAAGTATAAAGAGAGAGTTTTTGAATTGTGACGTCAATCTGAAGTAACCCCATGTTGAATATATTATGTAACTAAATTTTTGTATAAAATAAGTACTAATTCTATTTTAAATGCATTAATAATACACACCTTACTTATAAATTTAGCAAAATGTAGTAGTTTTCTCTACCTTTCTCTCATGTGCATGTGCAAAAAATTAAAATATTCTTTTAGTAATATTACTAAAAGAATATTTTTATTTTTTGTAAAATAATGAAAGATTCCCTCCTCCATATTAATTGTCTAACGCCACACTTAAAATTTAAATAATTACGTCTCACCGTCATTACAAGAAGCACATATTGTATATCAGCCTACTTCTGAGTAGACTGTAGGCTTATTTCGGAAGCACGTTGTCGAAATCTCCACGTTATCTGCCCGATTAAGCTAACACTAGCCTAAACTAACTCCACGCAATGACCTTATAGAAATTATGCCATAGCGAACTCGATGCGAAAGCGATACATACTTATAAGTTCGTTCGCGGATCTTTCACGCCCTTTTTGCGGGTGTAGGTGCGGGACGGATGACTTATTGATTGCCTCATGCCCGGGCGTCTTCTCGTCGGGGATGCGACTCCGACGGTCCAGTGGTGATGGCCCCATTTCGAGGGTCCAAATCTTGAAATTTCCCGAGTCAGCCGGAGATCCAGAGGAGTTGTCAGTGGATACACCGTCATCTCCCTCGACCGTCACGGCCGGCCCTGGGAGTGATGTCGAAGTGGTGGGTGTACCAGAGTAAAATGGATAGGATCGATAGCAATACCACAACGACAACGTATTTTTAGCGTTGTCAGTTTTGTCGCATTTATGCGATTCTCTTAAATGAATACCGAGATTCATAAAACGTTAAATAGAGCTATTTTCATTATTGTTATATAGATTGAATATTACGCACATGCCTTGCACAAAGCTAATGCTTTGTGCAAGGCATGTACAAATACTCAATAGTACTTGTTGTAGTTCTGCATTAAGATCGTTTCTATCTAGTATATTTATTTAATGGAAAGGTGATCGTTAGTGACGTCGTGTGTACGAGGACAAAATGATGTCTTATCTACTGCACTTTGACTGCAAGAGACGTTCGAGGCTCTCTCGAATGAGAATCGACATCATTGAAGTTAGCACGACTGAACTACGAAGACGTTAGGCGGTTAAACCGTCGAAACGTTCGCATCCACGAATAGTCATCAATATGTCACACAATGAAGTGATTATAATATCTGTCAATTTGCGGCGATCAGATTTGAGAAAAATTTAACAATTCGGTCCTTACAAATCCACAAACTCAGCTATTCCACGAAACTAAGTAAAAAATATCCATACAGAAAAATGTAGGGACAGTTGTTGAATTAAATGAAACGAGTGTGTACTTTAGTTTCCTTATAATTAATACTTTGAATAGGATACATTAAGAGAAGCGAACGCGAACAGAGTGAGTGAGTACACAGTGTTGCAACTTAGCATTAGTGAGAAGGCGGAAATTTAAATACATTTGACACACCCACCAAATTAAAGCCTTCTTATTTTATAACTAACATAGAAGTTTACAAATATGACACATCATACAGATGAATTGGTATGCTGATATGTTATTCAACTATAATGATGAAAGAAACTACTTATTTACTTATTTAAGGTTATACCAATTTTATCTCTAAGATATTGAAATCTCACACGAGCAAGAGCTTTTGTAAATATATCAGCACACTGTTCTGTAGTACATAGGTACTTTACACATATTTCTTTTTCTTGACATTTTCTTGAATAAACTTATATTTAACATCAATGTGCTTACACCTTTATGAAAGTCCATATTTTAATCACTGATATTGCACTTTGATTGTCTATATTTAAACTGATACTGTCTTGATTATATGCACTAATATCAAGTAGTAGTCTTTTGATCCACAATGCCTCTTTGCAGCGGAACATGCAGCCATGAATTCTGCTTCTGTTGTAGACAGGGCTATGCTTTGCTGTCGCTGAGTTGCCCATGTTATAGCTGCAGCATTCTTGGTAAACACATACCCAGTTGTAGATCTTCTTGTGTCACTATCAGCTGCATAATCAGAGTCACTGTAGCCTTCTACAGTATTATTCTTCACTTTTGAATATAATATGCCCATCTCTTTGGTTTCTTTTAAATACTTTAATATCTTCTTAACAACAGCCCAGTGAGTACTATCATAACAGTTTAGATAACGACTTACTAAGCTCACTCCAAACATAATATCTGGTCTACTTACTATTGCAAGATGCATGAGTGAACCCACTGCTTCTTTGTATGGTATTTTCACTTCAGATACTATATTTTTCTTCTCCAGTTTGGTGTGGGGGTCTATTGGAATACTATTTCCATTTGCATTAACCATATTAAAATTTCGTAGTAATCTTTCAATATACTGTTGCTGATGAATAAATATATTACCATTTGATCTTTCTATCTGTAATCCCACATAATTTGTAGGCTCCATGGTTTTTATTTCAAAGTATTGTTTAAGGTTATCTATAACTTTGTTAATAGCATCATCATCTTTACATATTATCAACCCATCATCCACATACAATAGGAGATATATTTTTATTTTGTTTATATGACCAGTAAACACACATTGATCAGAGTGGCTATTAACAAAACCAAATTTATGTAATACAGATTTGAATTTATCATTCCAACACCTTGGGGCTTGTTTTAAGCCATATAATGATCTGTTAAATTTACATACAAAGTTTGGTGGAGATTCTATTCCTTCAGGAGGATTCATATAAATATTTTCTTTAATATCTCCATAGAGAAAAGCTGTTTTAACATCAAATTGTACAATTTTTAGATCATATTGACATGCTTCTGAGAGCAATATTCGCACTGAGTCATATCTCACTGTTGGAGAGAATGTTTCGGTGTAATCTATCTGATAATTTAGTTTCCTTATAATTAATACTTTGAATAGGATACATTAAGAGAAGCGAACGCGAACAGAGTGAGTGAGTACACAGTGTTGCAACTTAGCATTAGTGAGAAGGCGGAAATTTAAATACATTTGACAACAGTCATACATTAAAGACTACAAGATGGTTACAATACATTTTTGACCAAAAATATTCGATAAAATAATCAGACCACACCAAAGGCAACTCGCTAAATATCGATTGTATTTTCTCCGTTCTCATGTTTCCTTTTTACGTTTGATTAAAATGATACTAATTGGTTCACTAAAATACTTCAAAGTGAAGGATTTGAAATTGCTTGAACGTATTAAGTATTCCCTAAGGGCACATGCACTTGCAGTAACTCTAACACAGCAGCCAATAAAACTTTTTACACTCTTCATTCAAAGCTTAGTTTCATTTGCTAACTGAAATCAAACCGACCGTTAAGTACTTAACGACGTTTTAAAGAACTGAATGTATATACATGGATAACATTACTTAGAGATAAATCTACGATATAGAGAATTTCGAATGTCTTGAGTTAACTACTAGCAAAAAAGTATTTTAACCGATAGTTGATGACCGATGATTGAATTGAAATGACCTCCCTTCAAAACCATTCAGTCGTTTATTGTTTGAAGTTGTTGCGGAGCCATCAGATACAATGCTTAATTTGAGTCAAATGCTTTTCGTTTATGACAGCGTCATTCTAAATTATTCAACAGGTTATCCGATTGGCAATAACCTGTTGAATAGTTTAGTTCTTTTGTAGGCATTAATTTCATGTCATTTTCCGTTAAATAATCTAGCATAAAGCAATACTATACGGAGTGATTAATTTGACATTACTTATTTGTCCCGACACAGGCCACTCAAAATATGTGTTTTGAAGTGAGTGGGTGATTGCTTTTGTCCTTTTCAAATTCAAATTCAAAATATCTTTATTTCATAGGTTACAAAATAACACTTGAAATATGTCATAATTTTTTGCAATTTACACTTCACCGTTCGTTCGGAAGGCAGTTTTCCCTCAAAAGAACGTTCAAGAAACATAAGGGTAACTCTTTTCTAATTTGCTCATACATGGCCAAAACGAATACAAAACCTTTAAGGACGAAACAGCCTGGTAAGAAGTCGAACCACTTATGCCCATGGATATTTTTTTCTAAATATTCAGAAATTATATAATACCCTTTTTTACTGAGCGATTGTTTAATAACACTCTTAAATTTATATAGGGGTAAATCTTGTATATCTACAGGAACCTTAATGAATATGTGCACACAGAGCCCTCTAAATGAATTTGTGACTTTACTTAGTCGACTAACATGTGAAATCACTTTATTTTTATTTTTGGTATTGAATTTACGTCAACTATTATTTCTTTTAAACATTTCTATTTTTTTTTTACATATTATAAATTTTCATAAATGAATTGAGAAGCCAGGGTTAGGATTCCAATTTCCTTAAAGTTATTTCTAAGAGATGCACGAGGTCCGAGCTTGTAAATTACGCGAACGGTCCGCTTCTGCAGCACGAAAATTCCATGAAACGCCGCGGATGGGCGTTTCCCCAAAGCAAGATACTCGTACCATACGACATCAAGCTATGGAAACAGACAAAATAAACCAATCTAGAAGTTTCGACGTCCGATAAATTTCTTATATTTTTGACTGATAGGCGGCAGAGCTAAGCCTTTTCGCCATCTTACTTATATGAGGACCCCATTGAAGCCTGTTATCTAAAGTAATTCTCAGGAACACTGTAGCATTAAACTCCAATTCTTCGTTACGTACTAAAATAGTTCCGGATCCATGTCTTACCAGTGTTTTAAGGATATCAATTTGATTATTTGATATAGATTAAATTTTTACTAAAGCAGTGGCCAATAATACTTGGTTAATTTCAGTTGTGCTACAGCTTAAAGAGATTGAATTTTTTTCTCCTTAAATATTATTTCTGGATTTTAATTCACTGTTGGAATTATCTCATATAAGTGTAATATTTATGGGTGTTGCTTATTGCATGTTTAGCATTTACTGGACTGTGTACTACATTTTACCGACAGAGTTTTTTCGTGAACAATTAAAACACAAATGATGAAATTGTACAAAGTCTCTTGTATTTTCAATATTTATTTTGAGTATACTTTCACGGTAATTTAAAATGTACTTTACGGTGGATGCGCTGTTTACATTACTATGGAGATTTAAATTCATTAAGAATTACATTTGATGCTGTTGTCGTTAAGTGTTTACAGAAAGTTTTCTTTTGATATAATATTTCTAAGGTTCTGAATCCTTGTTGTAGAAAGTGTAATACCTACTTGTTTCTAACTTGACGATCATGTGTGAATATAATTGTGTTCGAAAACTTGATGAATTTCTGGATTCAATTTGGAAAGAACAATGTGTAAAATCAAGTCATCCCATTTATCAGTCAGTACTCTTAAATGTTATAATGAAATAAAATATTCTGTAATATCATCTAATGTAGGTTCCAAATATACTGTTTATTAGGTGTTTTTATTATTTAGTAACTCTGATGTAAATAATTTGACAATACTTCTTTTGTAGTCATAAAACCTGTTATTGAGAAATGACGAAATAGTATCATAAAAAATTATTATAAAAAAAATTTTTACTTCATCTCACAGACAAGGTTTTAATTTGTACACAATACTAATTTTTGAATTAAGTACTGTAAGTTAAAGATATAAATGTATCTTTAAATGTGATCCAATTCAGGTAAATTCTATTTTTTTTTTATTGTGTTGAGTATATTTTTATTATGTATTTTAAACCGCAATATGAATTAATTTCTTAATATTCATTGCTATTAACATTTTCATAATCTAGTAATTTTCTAGTAGCTGGTATCCAAATATGTTTCAAAACAGAGCTAATATATTTTCATTATTTGAATTTCGGTATTATTTTGTTGTGATAACTTTTAAATTTTTCCAATATACCTTTAGAAACACCATGGCGTGTCTAAAAGCATATTGGTATAAAAAGGTACATAGGTAAAGGTATATACAGCAAGCCGCAAGGTGACTCAGAAGCTATTGTATAAGATTATTACAATTGCAACAATATTTATAAACAATGACTTACGATATTCTTTTTATTTTCGAAGCACACATACACTATCTAATTCACTATTATTTTTTACTATAGATTACTTTTAAACACCTAATATTTTTTCGGCTTACAAAATAATAGTTTTACATTTTTGATATAACCTCACATAATAGTTCTGATAAAACGAAACGTGAACGTATGTAAAACACTTTGCTTTATCGTTTGCTACAGAAATCATTAAAAACGCGACTTTAAGTAATCATAACTATGTTAATGTATTAAAGTCAAATATTCGCCTTTCGGTCTATTGGTTTCGACAAACTAAATACTGCAAAGCCTTGAAATCAGTCGTGCAGACGCTTTTCCCTGAAATTTTGTCAGTCATCCGGCTATCGGGTTACCGGCTGTCTCGTCGAGGTTTTAGCTGGAAAATACGAAAGCGCCTAACGAATCGTGAACGTGCATATAATTAAAATATGCTTAATGAACTATTGACACATTACACGAGAAAATACGGTTTCGACGTCGTGTCTCTCATTTATAAAAAGTTTTCAATCAAAAAAACTATTGGTCTATTCGATCAATAGTTTTTTTGATACACTTGCTACATTTTTAGAATAACATTTTTGTTGTTATCAATAATTAATACGTCTTTAATATAATTTATAAACCAAATCATTCCTAATAATTATAGTTTTGACGCAGTACGACACCTGTCACCATAATTTATTCACAATCACAACCCGACACACAGATGACACAAGACTTATATATTTTTCTTAAAATGAAAGAAGATGTAATTATCATAGTATAGTAACAACATTTGGTGACGAAGCATACATTATAAAGGTTAGGCTTTGTACCGCAAAAGGAATTTCATAAATGATTTATTAATAATAACCTTTTCAACAGTTTAGTCGCCATATGTATTACAATCACCCTTCTCGACTACACTGTAGACGAGTTACAAATCGCTTACACGTTTTGTAGCTATTTGCTCATTGACACAACAACACAGACTAATTCTCTATTAATGTCTATAATTTTGATTCAATCCGATTTTCGTGAAACGTAACTTCAACGTCGACAAAAAGTACAATGAAAATACAGACTTCAGCATCGCTTTCAACACAGAGAGATTAGTTTTTTATTAAGGCTGAAATAAAAACTCTGTTGCGATGCCGAGTTAATTGGAATTAGACGTAAAAATGCTCATACTCTCCTGAAATCCATCCACAAAGACGGTCCGAGTACGTAACTTCAGTAGAACAAAACGATGTAACCGTGGGAAGATTATTTTTCTAACTGGGGAAACATTTTGATCATAAAACAATGACAGTTTCGCCCATTCTGCCGTTAAAATCTGTACAGATGAAGTGTCAATAAGCTTTTCAATTAAAAACCGCTCAGTAACCGAGTAAATGAATTCTCTCCTAATTTTAGTTCTATCCAGTGTGCATAAAGAAATTAAAGTAGGCGATCGCGACTGATCGACCATAAGCAACTTAAGTTGAATCAAACCGATCCCGTGCCTCGGAGGGCACGTTAAGCCGTCGGTCGCCGAAGTCTTCATCTAACTGATGACAGAGGTCGTCGACCCCCCGACCCGCACTGGGCCGGCGCGCGTTGGGTTTAAGGCTTAAGCACCTCCATCTTAAATGGAAAGACCGTGCGAGGGTGTGCCTCGGTAGTGGGATGTATGAGGTCGCATGTCGTGGTCGGAGAACCATAATCGACCTACACTTATATACCGTACGTTAGAATCGTGGCCAATGTACGTTTTGCGCTTATACGTACGATCGTTAGTAGTGGTGTTCCGTTTTGCACTTTCCGCGTACGGGACCCCGAAGACGGGTCCGACTCGAGTCGCTGTGATGATGCGACGTGAAAAAACGTAAACGTACCGCGAACGGCTATTACGCAAACCGAAAAAAAATTAAAGAATCATTTGTTATGAGCGATCTTTTACGTGATCGCTCATAACAAATGCCGAACGAATTTATTAAAACAAATAACCGGACGGCAGCGAAATGGATTGCGAATTCATTTCCATAAATCGCTCGGCGGTTACGGGCAGCTCTAAAAATAGTTGACATTCAAGTTACGCAACCGCGGCCAGCGGTCACGGGAAAAATTTCCTTCGATGGCCGAAGACGAATACAAATCTTATGTAACAGCGCGTGTTACGAGTTTGAACTTATCGGAAGTAGTACGCGTTATATGTAAATGTAAGGAAGAGTCGAAGTCGAGCGATGTTTTGATGTGACTTTGGGCATTTCGCTTTTGATGTGTACGTTTTTACACGAGTTATATACATATATACAGTATAATCCACACGAGTTTAGACGAAATCAGTATGAATCATGAGTATTAATCATTCAATAATGCGGAAGAGAAAATATTTATTATTGTCAGTCAAAACTGTTAAATTTACTATATTAAAGTTATTATTATTTTTTCAAATATCACTTAAAATTCAAAAACGAGAATTGAAAATGGATGAACTTCAGGGTTATTGACAATATTTATTTTTTAAAAATTCTAGTTGAGCTAAAGTCGAGTGTTTGTTTGTTCGCACAAATGTTTTTAATCGCTGATTAGTTGCAGGGGCTTCTGCAAAACGCTGAAGCCAAACTTTAGTAAATACCTCGTCCAAATTAATGCGAAAAACACCTCTTTGCACTTTTGTAAGAAAAAGATAGAAAGAAGGTTTGATGTTTTACGATTTCGACGTCTTTCGCCCAATTCTTATTAATTAATCACATTTTTTTAATGAAGTACCAGCTTCCACTCGTCCGTTCCCTTCGGGTGAATGCAGGGTTAATTCCTATGAGTTTCGTATCGACCGATGACGTCTTGTTCATCATAATCCCGATTTGAAGTCGAGAACGAAACTCGCTTTCGACTTCAAACCCAGCCCCACTCTCGACTTAGATCCCGGCCCCGCTGTTGATTCCAGTCCGTTCCGCTCTCGATTGAAATCCACTCCTACCTTTTCTCCTGATTCTGACTCGATGTAGATCTGAATTCCGTTTCCGTTCTCAATCTCCATTTCTGATTCCACCTTCGATCAAATTATCCTACTTCTAAGGATTTTTCAATTTTTATGCAAAATGAGTCATCTTGATTTATGAATACAGAGTTTATCAATTACTCATCTACAGCGCCAGCTACTGTATCCTAGGATGGCTATGAACCATCGTCCTGAATAATAAAAACATATTGTGTGATTACAACCTTAATTTGCCAAATCACTACATTCGCTTTTGTATATTGCCTATATGATATATGATAAAGATATTAGGAATCAGACCAATAACTTGTGAATCATTATATATGGAATTAATATTGTAAATTCAATTACATGTACATATGCAACGTTTCTACTTTTAACCAATACGAAAACAAAATAAAATGTAGATCTCTGAAAAATCAGATAGTATGGTTCTATACACATTATATTATTGAATATCGATTAATGGGTGATATGGTTTTTGCTTGTTGTGATCCAACAATCAATTTATTATAATAATGTAACGGGTTCACCCGATGAATGTTGAGAATAAGGCGAAATCATCAAATTTTTACACAAGAATCGCTTAAATTGTACACAACACATGTTAATGCTTAGCGCTAATAAATATCCAAAAACAAATGTCTAGTTGTATTTATCACACTTCGTTACATGGAAAATTGTCAAAATTTTAAACATATTCTTGTATAAATAAAGAAAATAAAATTTACAAAAATGTAGAACGTGTTTATATTTTTTATATATTTACACTCTTTTTAGAATACAATTTAAAAAGATTTAATATGGCGATGCGATGGAATCTCAGTAGCAGGCAGTGCAGGTAAATATTGTGAGTCTTTCGACAGATCGCTACCAAAAATATGATAGAGAAGTATGGTGTTACGTTTAGTTTACCAGCGTCTGCGCATTCAAATTTCAGTCTTCCATCCATTGTATCAAGGGAAATAGATTCCTAGAATTGTCATTGACACATGCCTCCATTTGTAACGGACCGGATAGGTTTCACGAGCATTTCTCTGAATAAAATCTCATATATTACCCGCTCTAAAGCTAGGCCTTTCATTGTAATCAATTTTAAACAGGAGTCAATTTACGAATTACAGCATCTCCTGAAGAAAGTTTTATGTGCCACAATGCTTTCGTAGGCGTTTTTCTAATCAGAAAAATTATGCCATTCTAACTTTGAATTTAAAAAAAGGAATTTACAAGTCAATCAAAAGAAGGATTGAAAGACATAAAATATAAGTTTTCAAAATATACTATAAACGAAAAAATGCTGTTTCACTTTTAAGGAAATACGGGTCTATTATGCATAATGATACTACGACATCTTAATGAAAAATTATCATTGAAACGTCAATTTATGAGGGAATTTAAAATATTTAGTAAACATCGATATCAATTTCAAAACGTTGCACGTATATTTAATTCTGACGGGATTCGGATTTAGAAATTCTCATAACCAACGCTACATTTGACTGTCGATGCAATGGGTTTTGTTCGATCCGTTTAAAAAAACTGAAAACTTACTAAACCGACAACCCTGAGCGTGTACGCAGAGTCGTCCAGTTGACGCTGTAAACGGGCAGATACTACTACAGTACAACGCACGAAACTCTGCCGCTCCGAAAGCCTATGAATGATATAATGCTCAGGTTTACCGCTGCCCGACCCTTCCCTCTTCACCCCCGCCAGTCCCATTTTTCGCAATTGTGACGCTTACATGACAAATTTCACAGCGGCAGGCTTTTGTGCGTTGTACTGTACTCTGTTGTATTATTTCTCTACAACTCATAAGGAATGGAATCTCCTCTCTGTGTGTGTATGGGTAGAGGGTGAATTAATTACTGATAGATATGTATTAAATGCCCTGCTTGTGCACAATGAGTGCTGCCAAGAGAAAGATAAACCCGTGATACCACGGCCACGCACTTGTTGGCGTGCTATTAATAACGTGATGGTTTAGTAACAATAATGTTTATACTCGACGATACGTAACACTTTGAACGATGACGATGCAAATCTTTACTGAACGAACTGTTCTGTGATACCACTGAGTATTATTAATACTATATCATACGTGAATATATATGATATTTTACTGAACATGTTTTGATTTCCTCAATTCAAAATATTTAAACAAATGATTAATTTCTTGTAGTTATCAGTAAATATCTCATTATATATATATAATGATTGTAGATGTATATATAACGATCAATGTTTAATGATCATGTACAAGTCAACCAATGTAAACTATGCTCATAAATTGGTATATTTGTGACACAAAGTTAACTATATATCATATACACACACAAAGTACAGACATTCGCTTTGATACGTTCTCGTCGGAAAGAAGCACTTATTTGACTTCACGAACATAAATAACTAATTTTTCTAGTATTTACGCCCACGTCAACAAAATGTCACTACAGCCAAGAAAATTAAATTGACCAACGTAAATAGAGAGAAAGGTTAATTAAGAACCTCGTAAATGTACATGGTACTGTATCATCAATCTCGCTTTAGATTTAGATTCAGAGGATATGGAAGTAATAGAGCAAATCAATATTCGACCATAGTAAATCATTTATACAGCTGGACGTCATTAAGCGATCAATATATTATTGCTTATTCGTTTTCGTTAGTCAGCGTAATTCCTAATAACATTTAATTGTATCGCCAGATAATATGCATATAATTTCTCATTCTCACGGTGTGTATGCACTTGTAAATATTCTACAGAACCATACATGCAATTTTTCTATTTTTAGGGTTCTATATTAAATTTAAAAAAAGACGCCGGACAGTAGTGAATAAGACTTGCATTCTAAGAGTTTCCTAAAAACTTAAACAAATACGTGGATAACATAAGATATTTCATGTATCAAGAATCTCGACGCTTTTTTGTTTGCATTCGATACCTATGTTGGCGAGATATCGCTTCCGGGAATCGTAAAAAAATTCCATTAATTTATTCAAAAATTTTTAAATACATCCAAATTTTAAAACTTTTAAAGTTTCATAGCGGAATACAATCATAAAAATAAGACATGAAATATCTTATGGGAAATAGATACCTTCTTCTATGGGAAATATTCTTGCGTGTTCGTTGTTATACACGCGAACGAGAAGCTTTCTAAAAAAAAACAGAGCTTGGCCTCTATTCCATACGTCTGCCCTTGAAGATCCTAAATATTCTTTCGCGCACAGGACCCTCACTATCCCCGAATAACGTTAGCCCTTTTGTCCTGATCATCGTCCGAATCAGAACCGTGACGATGGCGGAATCGTAATTGCACACAGGATGAGAAAAAAAACTGAAATTCGGGGCTGGGATGATGTTGACGGGAGACCGAGAGCGAGACCGAGGTCGAAATTGGGTGTGGGGTCAAAATAAGAATCAGCAGCGTGACTGGATTCAGAACGAGAAGCAGCACTGAGATCAAAGTCGAGGACGGATAGCATACAGAATTTTGATTTCGTGATGGAGCGATATACAAAAGAAGGAAGTCATTTTATATATGTATATGTAAACGTATACTTTAGAAGGGTTAAAATTTAAACAGCTAAAATGCAAGAATTGACATGAATCAGTTGGCGTATGAAATTAAAACTATATTTAAAAGCATTTTATTGAGTGGAGATTTGTCGGCTCTTCTTATCTCTCTAGGAAATAGACATGACGTTAATAAATTTTGTATAGAAAGTGAATAAATAATGATGTAATTTATGATTATATTTATGTCTATGATTAATCTTAATTTATGTTCTTATAAAAAATCAATTATTATTAACTAATTCTCAAATTTCATTTCAATTTATATACACTCACGTACTATCTCTGCTTATATAAAAATCGTCGTTATATCGCAATTCAAAGCAAACGAACAACAAACGATTGGCGAATCTTCAAAAAGTTGAAATTTCCGATTAACGTCAGTAATCAATATTTTGATTTGGAAAAAGTCAATAATTACATATATATATTTATTTTATTTTTCTTTGATGCCAATAACGAATAGTTACTAAAACTTATCTCTATTAGGACTATAAAAATACTCCCTCCGTGATATGCTCAAAGCGAGAACCAAAAGTCTATAAGTGAAAATTAGTGAAACTGGGGCGATAAACTTCATTCCACCTCCCGTTCCCGACCACAGCAGAAATTTGTGGAGCGCCCTCGTAAACCGTAACCGAATACGGCGACATCTCGGCGGAGTCCCCGCGGGCACGCGGCGCGGGCCCCCGGGGCCGCCGCCCGGCGCCGGCCCGCGGCTCGTCACGTTCGCGCCCTGACCTAGTCCGCGGCGAGTTTGTCGCGGCTAGTTTCCGGTGCGACTAGGAACCGCTAAACTAATTCATAAATCACCAACTCATCGGGGATTCGTTTGTAATGTAAATGTGTACGCATTCTATTGATCTATTCGGTTCTAGCTGAATAAGTTTTCAAAACGATCATAATGTAGGAAATGAAAAATTGCGTTTACGCCGCTCGCGCTTCAGGCGTTTTACATACTTCGATTATAGTTTCAAACGTAGTGCATCTACGAATTTGAAAATGGACGTGATGTATGTTCAGTGGACGTGTAGACGTTTTTCATTGTCATTGTCGTATTATTACACTTTAGACTGTACACTACGGTGCATATGTCATATTTTTTATTTGGCGATTTTTTGTAGAGTGGTAGAAATCACAGTTTTGGAATGGTGTGACCGTCGTGAGGCGATCACCTTACCGCTGCGAATACCGTCCGTCGGTACCGCATCATCAGAACGCGCGGCCGACAGACGACGCACCAACACGTCCACCATTTCAAATTTCTCAGCTGCTTGTTTGTTGTGCATCCGTAACTAGGCCCTCGCGGTAGCTCTAAGCTAGACTCAAAAGTTCTGATCGCACTCAAGAAGAAGAATCGGAACTGGGAGCAAAGTCGTAATTACTTTTCTCTTGAATAACGAGAAACTGAGAAGAACTCGGAAACCGGCAGTAGCTTGAATTTCAAGTTCGTTTACCGCTCAGCGATTCGTTTGTTCTTTTTGTTTGACTTTTTTTTGTTAATCAATCGACTGACAGTATTGTGCTGTAAAATAAAAAGAACGTACCCTCCTCTTGTGGATGACCCAGTTTTTATATACACGAGAGGCGTGGTGGTATTCTATGTAAATGCTACCATAAGTAAATCTAATGTCATTACGTTAAGTGCGGTGTGGGAGGTCATTTTAATACACAAACTCTATAATCTCTTTCGATCTAAAATATATCATAAACTCTATTTAGCCTTATAAATCATTTTGTCCTAAGAATTAACCGTGAAAATGGGGTATAATAAATCCCGACTACGTCATTGTCAATATTTATTTCATTTATTTCTGAAGGCGGCGACGCACACTCCAGTCTACTTCGAAGGCTGTTGTTAATTTCGGTTGCAGAGTGGCCGTAGGGGCGGGCGGTGTTCGCCGAGGCCGCGTGTCCGTGGGCGGCCGTCTGCGCCGGCTCGTCCTGGCGTCAATCAAATACGGCGACGACCCAGTAATTGTTATTAATGTATTTTCGATGGGATCGATCGTCTTCTAATTGCTTTTATTGTAATTATACAGCCCGTTTAGATAGTCTGGGTCTGATTCTGATTTATAAATCGTGAGACGTCAATATGAAATATACCGACAGATTTTCTTCTTGATATCCTCTTTTCGTATTTAAGTATAAGTAACATTTCGAACACACCACTTAGACAATTTGATTAGTTCAATTTTCTTTGCGCAATTATGTTCTATAAGTTCAAGTATTCCAAGAAAATTACGAGGTATTTATATGAATGTAATGTCCTTGGTATATTTTAATTTTTCTATCGGATGACAGAAAGTTTTTTGATTGCCTGTTGACAATACTGTCGTAAAATAAAAAGCATTAAAACTAATGAGTCTTATTTTCTTATTACATGTAATATTACATTATATTGCATTGTACTGCACTGCATTCCGTTGCGTTGCGTTTTATTGCATTTCATTGTATTGCATAATTTTAATATTTTATGAAAGCTGTTGATAAAGAGCTTTTGACGTGTGAGAGTTTTTTTTTTTTTATAAGAGAAAAATCTATAAATTTCAAAGTGAAAATGAATATCGGTACTATATTTCACAAGTAAAACGGCCGGCAAATACGGCACCGGAAGCAAGAACCAAACTGGCGACCGAGATTGAGAGCGAAGACCGGGAACAGGGAATGCCATCGCTGGACAGTGCTGCATCGGACGAACGGTCAAAAACGGCACTTAAAAAGAATTTCCATATCGATTCCCGGTCTAATAAAGCTCTGGACATTTAGGTTTAATATTTGACATGCACGTTACTAGTGTTACTATAGCAATAGATGACATTCTTTTTACATCATTTCCCTTTAGGCGAACGTTGTTACTGCACATCGTGATTACGTCGTCACCTAAGAGCTTTCAATTTCGGTTCACGGCGCTTTGAGCACGCGGAGGCACGAGCTTAACGGAAGCGTGCGACTTCGCCTTCAACGTGACTCGGTTGGCGCCCGCGCCGAGCGAAGGTCGCTCGACATGCAGGCGCGGCGAATTGGCGTTATCGATCTTATGTTTTGTGCGCCATCTCAATTTTCATAGTTCTATTACACTATATAACAAATAGATTTATTATAAAAATATAATCTTATTGATGTTTACTGGCGACGTGGTTTTTCTATTCATTTGAAGTTGATGGGTTTAGAATTTCTTTTTTATAGCGAATATAGGAACACTAATTTTTATGAGTAACATTTTCGGTGTGGGTTTTTCTCTCATTTTAATAAATAAGAAGTAAACAGACATTTTTGTCGAAAACTATCCCGACCGTCCCTTGATCTCATAAGCAGCGCTAACATTTACAGAGCACTTATTTTGCTCCAAATTGTAAATTATACGTACGGTAACTTATTTTATTATTCTATGTGTCTTGATGTAAATATCGCAGGCAACTGTTCCTTACCTGTGGACTTAATATAAATAAATATATCGCTTAATATTGTTGTTGCTGCTTTGTAAAGAGGCGCGATTTCATAGCAAATATATATAAGTGAATTTCCTGGCTATTGTGACAAATTGGCCGTTATCTTTGTTACTGAAAGCGCAAAAAACAATGTCCTCTATTTTTTATTAAAAAAAATTGGTTGTCTGTAAAGTCAGTTTACGGACGATAATTTTATGTGATAATGTCGTAAGAAAACATTGATAAAAAATTGTATTCTTTTATGAAATGAATTGAATTATTATCACTGAATTATCTTTATTTTGTATAATACAAAGAAGGAGTTAATTGAAAATGACAATGTTTTCGATAAATTAACACTTATTTGCACTCATTAATTCAAATACTTTTCTTCTTAAATTATGCAGTAAAGAGATAGATCCGTCACAAGCCGAACGCTTAGGCCGATCGTGCCTCTCTATTGTTCCTCGCTCTCGCTCGCACGCTCAGCTCAGGCGAAACGCGACAATAAGTCATGCTTTTTCGTGCGTGCAGCCAACGTTTATCGATTTATAAGATGTCATCACGTCAAAATCGATTACTACTTAAACTTGCATACATGAGTTTCATACTATAAAAATTTAAGACTATAATAATTGCATATATACATAGTCCCCATATGTGATGAAATAGAATACTTAAGTCATTCTGAAGTAGCTAAGAGCCATTAGAGTATATTAGAAACGGTCGATAAACACCCATTATTTAACATCCCATATGAAATCAAACTCAAAACTTATTGAAAAACGGCAACATTCACTTATACTGCTCACTTTAATTACACAATAGAGATTTAAATAAACCTTTTAATTATAGTAGGAACTTACTAAATCAAAAAGCACTTCTTAATATGTAAAAATAATATTTCCAAAGCGAAACAATCATTTATTTTATTTGGCACACATAAATTGTTATATTCGATTTTACAAAATCTCAATTAAAAGAACCAGCATGAAAGCTGCTGTTGTCACAAAAAGTTCACTAGAGCTTTTAAAAGACCCGACAATTTCCAATAAACACATTATCTAGTTTTTGGCTGATGATTATACGGCCTTATATTTCGTTTTTACAAAAGAAACCTAACATTGCAATACCTAACACTGTATTGCAATACCTATGTACTGTGCAGCACTGCATAACTGTCCCTCTGTACAAATTGTCCAAATACTGTAAATTAATACAGTACAAATACTTATAAAACATATTGCATATTTCCATTTGTTAATCTAAAAATTAGACGTAGTATAGTTAAACGATTGCGTTAAATAAAGTGTTCAATACACCGATCGACATAATGTACAAACCTTACAAGACTACACGGTCCGTCAGCATGTCCAAAATTGCACAAGCCGCGACGCTAACACTCGTGCAACTTCGCAGAACGCGCGACACAGCGAATCACATGCCGAAAATAAAGCAAACAACGCATAACGTTAGTTGAGTGTCGAGACTGAATAATTTTCACTCCCCAAAAAAAAAACCGATCCAGTGCGAGCAGGACTCGTACACAGAGGGTTCCGTACTGTATACAAATCATTGCATTATTCTTCGGTGAAAGTCAACGACACATTTTATACACGTTATCTCTTCAATACTATTTTACGTTTCTCGTGAAGTTTCCTGACTTTGGTTTTGCTTTCTTTAGGTTTTTCTATAAATTACGAATGATTATATGCTTCGTATTTATTTCGAAAATTTTAAGCCCCGTTGTTCCGGTGGTAAGGGTAATGCTCAATATTTGTGTATTTTCTTTAACATTATTATATATTTTGAAACAATCGAAAAATGCTTTTATATTTCTCTCGTAAAAAAAAACAAGTTCAATTAATATGTCCATGACACACCTGACCATAATAATAATAATAATAATATCTTCTGTTACACACACATCATCATCTGATCCCGAAATAAGCAACTAAACTTGTATTATCAGATAGTTGATGAAATACATACATATACACATAGAAAATGAGCCGTGACAGACGGAGAGAAAAGAACGAAAGACAGAACGATCCTTAGAAGGTTTTTAATTTTGCATAAAGCGTACGAAACCCTAAATTCCCAGCGCAGTGCGGCTCGCAATATCGGCAGCGTTAAATTTCCAAAGTCGTTTACAGGAATGCAATATCCGTCTATATCATTCACACTTCAGCTTTTAATGACATCATATGGAGGATATGATGATGCACAACCTTGGACCCGATATCAAAAATAAATAATAAATAACGTACAACGGAGCGAGAGGGCCTTGGGAAACTTTTTGGAGTAGATAAATAATGCATCCACATGCATACACTTGCGGGCGGGCGTAGAAAGTCGATGATGCAATAAACGATGATGATGAACGAAAGATGATGGGAAATACATCGTCCAGAACGAAATAACGGTCAAGGTGAAATTCTATGCGTTTTATGCGATTACTCAAATAAATATAGAGTATTCTGTAATTTTCTAGCAAATTAAATTGTTGGCTTCATAGTAATTTTATTTTTAAGAGAAACTATACATTCAAGCTTAACATATGACGGTGACTCTGATAAAGGCTTTATTAATCGACTTACAAGGCTCATATGCAGCTTTATGTTTCAGAAAATAAATTTATGGGAAAATACGCGATGTTGCATTTAAAAATTTAACGTTTCTCGAATGTCATCTTATGATTTCACTGATAAAAATTTTGATTAGAAAGACCCCGAAACGTACAATCAAATTCATTTTTGAATAAAATCAGATACATCATAGTTTGAGTCACATAAAATTATAATCAAAAATATCTAATTTTGAGAACGAGCATTACAAATCCATGTTTATCAATGAAAAGACAATGTAAATATTCACACAAAAGAAGTATATCTCAAAGTAAGGATTGTTCTTCATGTAGAAGTCACCATAATTGGAAAAACTCTAGTGAGCTCCGCCATAGTAAGTGAATCAGTGTAAATCTCTCTTGGACGGGACGGCCGCTGGGATGCTGCGGGGATCAACGCACCCGCTGCGGCGGCGCTCAGCCGGCGACGCCAGAAATCGGGTCCCGGATTCCTTCGGTATTTTTGAATGCACAAAAAGAAGCGGGATCGGAGGGCGGAGGGCGGCGCGCCTATATAAGACGTTGGGCGGGCGGCGACCGCCTCAGTCACTCTCCAGCGAGCCGCCTGTGTCGCGCACGCGTTCGCCCGCGACCTGTGCTCCGTGCATTGAACACTTGCTGTACTGAACATCATCGGTTATCGGTCTTCGGCCGAGTGAAGTGATCGGAACTATTGACTAGAATCTATTGCATTAAATATATAATTGAAGTGCCAAAAATTGAATTCTAAGTGCACACGGCGTAACGTATTCAGCGCTAAGGTAAGAATGCATGTCCATTGCTAAATTGAATAATTCACATTTCAATTCTCACCTCAGATTTATGCGATTTCAATGTACTCGTTTTATCGGAATACAAGTAGGCGATGCTTAATGTCCATTTGGAACAATTAAGGATCCTGCGAGCTTTTTATATCGATCGCAAGAAAACGAGATGCGTTCAAACGTGCTGCTAATTTCTCTTCGATTCCGCAATAATAATGACTGGGATTTTAATATTCCAGATTTTAATTAATATAATAAAACGGTAATATTAAACACGTTCCTTTTTATTTTGACATTCAGATAATATGTGAATAATAATAATTATTTTAACTGGTAAATTGATTAAATATTAAAATTCAATTAGTTTACGTGTTAGGTACATTTTGTCATTGTACAACAAAAGTTTCAAACTATTAATGCTTTACTAATTTGTAATTGCTAATCATCATTGTTTTTACATTTCACATTTTACTTATATTTTAATCATTAATATTACATTTGTTTAAAATATTCATTACGTTACTTCGGCTATTTTAGTAACCGGATCCCGGATCTGGTAAATTCTCTTTATTTAATTTTTTTCATGAAATTCTGTAAGCAACACTTCCAGTAAGATGACTGATATATTTATACGCAAAGGTATTGAAATTAATCGTTAGTAAATTTACGTAATAGCATCAATGAGCGCCTATTTGAAAGAAGAAAAAACATAATTCTGATGTAAACCAGATACTTTACAAGACTGCGTGTAAAAGATTGGCGTTTAAAAATTGCTATTTATATAATATACGATGCGTACGGACTTATGGCAAATGCGTTATATTATTTATAGGATTATGATGTTTTGAATAAATTTCTCGTAAAAGTCTTACAATTCAGTGTAACTTTAAGCGATATTTGCAGTCGAAATATGAAAATATTTATATTAATAAGCTTCAATTTAGATGCCAATTTTGTATATGCAGTTCGCCAGTAGCATGCAGATATTAAATCTAATGAAATTCAAATATGTTTTCGATTGACTAAAAAATTAACAAATGCTTGCAATCAGTCATTTGTGAGATCAATTTGTTCTTCCACATTGTTATCAAGTTTCCGTTATTTGTTTACTTTTAATAAATAAATTTCCCCTTAATTGATAACATAAAGTCACGTGTTTCTCAAACACGAAAAGCAGAGACCGTAGGTATTATTTGGTACGATTTTTATATAACATTGATGAAACTAATGTTCGCCAATCATTTAATGCGAGATCCGATCTTGGAAACCCAAACTTTGGCTCTTCTGCAATATACCACCAATGCGATCTGCATAGATTTTTTTAAGACACCCTTGCCAACCCTTCAATCGTGCATCTTTCCTCTGTAGACTTCTTTTATCGATCTACTACACTCATCCTTTTAAGGGTCCAAATCAATGACATACCCATTTCTACCACATCCTCTTTCGCGCCGCACCGTTCTTAGCATCACTATATCTGTATTTCAAGAACCTTCCACACCAAACTACGTAGTAACTAGTAGCCACTGTTTTAATTATAGTTACCTGTTTCTCTTGCCGTACCCAACGTTTACGACCGCACATGGGTATCGGCAAACACGGCCATAATCAATCAATCTCTTCTATTTCTTTCCCTAACTCTCTTTTGAATATCATCTTCATATATCGCGCCATAAATGGATTACGTCGTTTTTTAATAAACAATATACAGTTTCGCTCCGACAGGCGCTCAGTAGGTTAATTTACAATTACTACATAATTAATTAATTCTCGGTAAAATAGCCAGCCGGCGAATGCCAAGGCCCCGTTTATTTGGCCCCGCGCACCGGGCGTGGGTGAATTGTGACACGCAACATTCAAGCGGGACGTTCCTAGAAATCGATTACGATTCTAGGAACACAGAACGGTCGGCCTTGAGAGGGCGAATTCAATATTAGGAACGACAAAGTGGCTACATCGAGAACGCGTAACTCGATGAGGCCCTTCGGGTTCTGTCATTTTTATGGCAGAACCGGATAATCTCGAAGAATTCCTCAGCATGATCAGACCAGAGCCGCGAAACTATTAAAACAAAGTCTATCATCGTTGTTCTATGGATGATTGGATTACAAAAATCATACATTTATAAGTATCTAATAATATCTTAGGGTTAGGTTAAGTTATGATACCTAATATATAGTCCTCAATAGAAACAGCGAACGTGTAAAACCGTACGTAGCTATATATGTTAGAGCGAATCGTACACACGTTAATCAAGCTGCGCTTAACCCACTGCGCAGGACTTAGAGCTTTTAGGATCTAAAACAACTATATTGTGTGTATGAATCATTGTCACACACAATATTGGCTACCTTAATCCAGTCGACGAGCTGTTAGCCACACAGTATGCATAACCGTAGCGATTATCAATGCAATTAAAAACGCAAATCAATAATAACCGCTGCGCGACAGTAACTCCGCACAGTTCACGTTTAGGTATTATTTAGCCCTTTTCGTTTTGTTTCATCTCATTTTGCCGCGGATCAAGTGCCATCGGATTACGGCTGCGGGCCCCGGGGAAACGATCCCTTAAGCCACGTTACAGTCCATCTTCATTACTTCAGGGGTGGACAGCGAGATTACCTTTAACCCTTTTTTAAATGTATTATGTCATCCGAAACCGTATAAATACACGTTGATTATCAGACACCAGATAGAGTTAGACTAAACACCGTTCCCTTTCCGTGCTCGGCGTTTTTACATTTTCGAAACAAAAAAAAAATGGTTTATGAATAATCAAAAAATACGTTTGACTTGTGACAGAGTGTCCTCAACAAATACCGCGGAATTTCGTTTTGTATCAAAAACCTGTGAAATCCCAATTCGCGATAAACCTGTCTATAGAACGACCTATGGAGGATATAGAAAAATATATAATGGATATAGAGAATCTTAAAATGATTAATGAGCGGCCTGTATGAAGTTTGAAAGTCGTATTCGCTAGTCTTTGAATAATATACGTACAGAAATATATAACGAAAATTATTTTTTTTATGTATGTATTCGTTAAATAATTAAATCGGATATAGATAATTTTAGGCAATTTATTTTTTGAATTTTATCATCTGTATTTACCCAATAGCCACCAGCAAGGCGGGCGTGTGACGACTAGACACGTATATAAGTAAAATTACTTAATTACACGTAATTTAAATTAAAAGAATGTCATATTCAAGTAAAAAAATATTTTCCACTTAATATATATAGAAATCTATACTTACAGTTATGATTTTTTTTTAATTTTGAAATAATTTATAAAAAATAAATGTATAATATCATACAGCGTCCAAGGCCAAACAATGATTACTGTTACATTAAATTGTTTTTTATACTAAAAAACATATCATTTTGATATAAAATTAAAATAATTATTGACGATATTAACTAGTTAAGCAATCATTATTCGATTCGAGTTAAATTAATTTAATGAATAACTACAAATATTAATACATGAAAATGTGTTTATTTTCTAAGGGATCTTCACAAAATCGATTGGTATTTGTATGTTTCTGAATCTTACATGTTATACAATAGCTGATACTATTTTTATACGTACGTATTATTGATGCAAGTTTACAATAATAAAATATCTCATTAAATAATATTTAAAAGAAAGTTATTTTTTAAAAGAACATATCACGATTAATAAAAAATTAGAACTATGACATTCCTCATAGATCACAACCTAAAAATCGTATATTTGTTGTTGACAGCAATGTAAGTCTCCGAAATATCCACCATTCTATTAAGCTAGCAGGGTTACACAGTCGCCATTCAACATGAACCCTTCCTCTACTTTATTGTTGGATCTTACTAAGCGAAAAACGCGTGGACTCTAAACAGCATACTTTGAAACGATATAACTATTGCGCATGCTCAATATCTATTCCATCATCTGGAAAATACAATTTTCATTTTTATTAGCGTCCATATATATCTGTGCACTTCGCACGGCGAATTATACTTTGAATTAATTCTCGGCGAGTTTCGTGCTAGAAGCTACGCCATTCCAGAACGAGGAAGTTGTCGTCTTCTAATGAAAACCAGAATAAATAACGGACTCTCGTCTCATTAGATAAACGGTCTACGACGAGCCGCCGCCCGCGCGACGGCGCTGCCAACTATGCGCCTCCGTAAGAGAGCTGCCCCCGCCTATTTGTAGCTTTCACAAATCGATAAAAAACACCAGGGTCAATACGAAAAAGTCTTGAGTTATGTCTTATTTGAGTAGTCAGCGTTTCCCAGTTTTTGTTTATGAAGAGTATTCCTTAAGTCTAGATTAGATAGATCTTCATTCATAGTCCACGGCACGCGAGTTAGATGGGGAACGAAATAGAGTGTTAACAAAAACCGAAGTTGTTATATTGCCTCAGCGCGCAACATATTCGCGCATCTTGTACTGAACGCGTGTATTTTTCTTCCATTACCGATTTATAGATGTTTGATTTGTAACGTAGATATATTCAGTTTCGATGTGGTGTCGTATAATATACTTTATCAAAATCAATATGAATGAAAGTATATACACGCTTTCATTATTATAAAAGACGCGTTTACTAAAACCGTTTCTCTGTTGTATATATTCCAAGAAAATTGTTCTTAAGGAGTCATCTTCAGACGCGCGTGTGAAAAAGAAGTAGCGTCGGAGGTGACAATGTGAACGCGCACTATTTTTTTCAAAGATGGCCATAAAAACCTTGGATGTTAACTTTCTTTAATATATATGTAAACACAGCGAAAGTAGTGATGTCGATCGAAAAAGATAACTTTTAACAGCTTATCAAATATGAAGCACATTAGTTATTTTCGAATTTAGTTGCACGTACCTCCATAAACTGAACATTCTTTTGAATTGTAAACATCGATATGTATTTAAACAGGAAAGTCGTAATGAATATCGATAACGGAATAATAGTTATATTGATGTCTTTATAATTTTATTTAACTAATTTAAATACCTGCGTAAAGAAAATAATTTTGATTAAAAATATTTAAACACTCATAAAACCTACATACCATAATCTGATATTATCTAATCACAAAAAGGAAATACGTTTAATTGTCGAATCGCAAAATGGTAATATAACTATTGCATTTCCGACTTTTTTCTCTCTCTGGTATATTTACACATTTTATAACAAGTACTTATTATTTACGTGTTTACGACGTTACTACAGTAAATAATTTATATTTGATTTTCATTGCCGTATTTAAATTCAAAAAGAAGTTTCACCGTCTTTCCAGCCACTCTTACAACCTCGAAAAAAACCAAGGACATTATATCGTTTTATCTCAAGCACATCACTATTCCCAGTTTGGGCGCAGTACACGAGAGGGCCTACCGAGAGCGAGAAAGGGTTCGCCACTCGTCGTTACAAATTGGGGTCAGCCTTTGTGTAGTTGATGCCGACTACGGCGAATGTGTCTGACATAGTTACGATAATGAGTTCGTTTTAATATTGTACGTCTCGTTCTATTTCTATACTATAAACTCATATCCCAGTAATTAATTGTATTCGTTCATTATCACTGATTTATTTTATTACACTCGAACGAATCATCGTCTTTCTGCCTCTGACTTTATACCGTGACCAATAAATTTTAGTAATAAATAAAAAAAAAACATCATAGTACGTACCAATTCATAAATCAGACCCGATTGTATAAACATCGATATATTTAATGAACTAGTATATGTTTTTCATTCTTCAACTCGAGACGACCTATTAAAACGTCGACGGTTCAGCGAGAGTTTTAGCTTCCTCCCTATTTTCTGCGCAGAAGACGGGAGAGGAAATTAAGACGGCAATTGAAGCGCGACAGCGCACGAATCGATAATGCTTATTGGCTTTCTGTGTACGTACCTACTGTTCATTATATACTAGTCTACGGCTCACTCTGTAGTTTTTGTGCACTATGATACTAATAGAGTTTATTCTTCTCAGTGAATCAATTGTATAGGTGTAATAATTATTATTTCATATTCCCAATTCGTTTCATATCCAATTGCTGTGACAATGACAAATAACAAATAGAAAACACTAATACTGACGTAAATTGATGGCATTTGAAAATAAAGAAAATTTAATTTTTAGTAAAAACTTTGTCTTAAAAAAAAACACGGAACTCATCTTGTCGAACTTATTCATTGTAGTTTTGATAAATAAATTTTATAATTTTCTGTTTCAAGTTAAAAATTCTTATTTTACGTTCGTGTGTCTTATGTTCGTTTTTTTGAAGTTTAGACCCTATAGAGTTGTGAATTTCGTTAATTTGATCTAAAGTTAAAAAAACTGCAAGATCACTCTGAACATGAGGCGATTTGCGTCGCAATAGTAGAACATGGGTCCAACACGAAACGCCTCGTGTTCAGAGCGAACTGGAAGCTTTGCACAATGTAGGTAACGGCTAACGGCATCCTTAGAATACAAATAAAAAACGTAATTCGTAAACATCAATTGTAAAATTTGACAGGTTAACCATACGTTATTATCTGCCCAATCTTATGTATAAGTTGATGCATTAACTCAGAATATAATAATTACGGAAATTAGTTTGAAATTATTTTTTGAAATTTGGCTTCAATTTACTTAAAGTTCTCAATGTACCTATTACATCAATCGATAAAATAATTAAAGCATTTCTTTATGTAAAAAAAATAATATCCTTTCTTTTGTACTTTTTTGCAAACACTTAGAAAAATTTCTTCAAAAATTTCCATGATATTGTGTTGAATTTCAATAGCGTGAGTTGCTTTTCAGCAATAAAAAACAACAACTAGCTAACTTTGAATGTGATGCATTTATTACTTTTTCGAAAATATTTCATATTATAAAATATTACTTTAAATTTTGTAAGAAAACTATTTTCATTGTTTGCAACCAGCTTGCGGAAACTCAACTTTATTGTAAACAAATTAAGTGCCTGTATAGATAGTACGAAGCACTCAGTTTTGCCTCAAAGGAGAATACCAGTTTCGATTTTTATTTTTATTTATTGCATCACTTTCATTTCATAATTAGCTTTTTCATCTTTTGATGCAACCTTCCCTAAATGTATAGAGGCGTGAAAATATTTCGCGGGCGATATTTAAATCTCGCTAAAACTATGTGCGATTCAAAACAAACGTTACGCGATCGGTACAAGGAAAATCTTCCTATAGCCAAAGGTCGATAGGAATATTTGGATCGTAAATCAAACCTGTTAATCGATTGATTGTCGGATGAGTCGCAGCACCTCGCCATCTCGCCGGCGATTTGTCGCTATAAAAACTTTGACCGGAAGTGACACCTTTGATCTGCGAAATTAAAACGTCATATCTTTGCGTCAATCCTCAATATAGCGACAGAAAGTTCGATTACACTGACCGACAAATGCGTAAAAATTATTAATACGTATTCATATGAGGCATGTAGGTTTATGAGTATTTTATTTTCTGTATGTTTTTCCTTTCATCCGGTTCAGAATATGATATTAATTTTAGAAAGAAATTGTTTTTTTTTATAAAAAAAAATGGTCTATATTTACAAAATAACATCTCTGACCAACTTTGTAAATAAACATTGTCTCGTTGATAGTTTGTGGTTTCATTTTGTAGAAAGTAAGAAAAAGATAATTTGCAACTGACCAGTTTGCGTTTATGAAACTATTGTCTTTCTACGCACGCCAAAATCTTATCATTTTTTCAAATAAGTGTGTGTACCTATATATGTAAATTTATACATCGGTTTCTTGGAATAGGTCGGTGCAAATTTGTGCTTTGATAAAGTTTTGTTTTTCAAATTTATGTTTTACATAGATAAACGATTTGTAAATCTTGATGTGCCTTCCGTGGAAAAACGAGATAAAAATTTAATTCTAAACATTGTTTTATTTAACGCTATTTCGTATAATCTGCATTTACTGATTGTTATATTATGTATCTAAATTATGGATTATTAGAAATGAACTTCGAATCGAAAGACTTCGAGC
Organism: Eumeta japonica; assembly: GCA_005406025.1. Classification (NCBI taxonomy): domain Eukaryota; kingdom Metazoa; phylum Arthropoda; class Insecta; order Lepidoptera; family Psychidae; genus Eumeta; species Eumeta japonica. The sequence goes on from BGZK01000020.1 coordinate 1,158,632, forward strand.
AAAGCTCGGTATAGCAGCTACTTTTTATAAGCCTTCTGCAGTTCGTCGAAGTCGAAATATATGGAATCCTTTAATTCATGTAATCCCAGGTTTCCGTAAGATAACTCATAAATGCATAGCATTTTCCAACTTTGAAACATTCAAATGTAACGAGAATGTTATTCAAGTAAAAAAAAAACTTATAACATGATAGACTTGTCACGATTTTCTTTGACATATTTTAAAAAAAACTGGACATCTGAAAATACATGCTCGTTTTCAAATTCCAACTTAATCTCGTGTCGAACATTAATCATACACAATAAGTGAATCGCTTTGATCGGGATTGTTTTTCAGCGCCCTTAAGTTCAATCTAATTTTCCAGTCTAGTGCGCAATTTTCCAGCAATTCCAAGTCGGCTTCATGATAAGTAAACAATAATTGCTAATTTTTCAAAATAAGTTTTTATTGCAAATATCAACATATATTAGGCTTAAATCAAATTAAGTAACTTTATGTATCCTAATACTGTTCTGTCTTTCCGAAAGCAACATCAAAATTTAATTTTTTGCTGAAAAATTGTCTTTTGCATTTGGTTTTTTAGCGCCCCTAGTTACACGGCGCCCGGAGCAACCGCCCAACTCGCTCTACCCCCAAGCCGGCGCTGATGTAACGAAATATTTTAACATCCTTATGAATATTCAACAGAAATTATTTATTACGCCGTATAATCCTGGTCGGCGGCGGAAAAAAAAAATTAAGTCACTCCGTTTTGTTGATTTGTTAAAATAACAATCCGGGAGTAGCGCGTGTTCGTCGACTCCGGTAGCAGGTGTAGGTTTCCACAAATTTCCGCCGCGGGCGCTGCGGCGCCGGCCGGGGCGTCCTTGGTCGCGCCCGTCGTGTCTCGTTTCACAATTTACGGCTACATATATTTCGCGCGACCGCCACGGGAAGAGGCCTCGAATCCCAACTCAAGGATGAGGAGTTCCGAGGGTGCTCCTTTTCTGAACCCTCTTCGTTTCCGTGATTAAAGAAGGAAGTTGTTGGATGAGACACTTGATTTTCTTGTTTTTTTTTTTTTGCCTTATTTATATATAGAACGGGAAAAAGTGATTTCGAAAATTTATCATTCCGGACCTTCGATATATTAGTTCCTTTTGCTTTTGTAAAGAATATATTATGTAAAAAAATCTACAAAATATCTGAAAAGTGGATTTTGTGGGTACGGCCGTTAGTGGTATATCAATCACATATCTTATAATTATATTAAATGAACTATACATTTTAATTCAAGTAACATTAATTTTATAAAATGACATATTGAATTTAGTGTCATATTCTTATTTCAATAAATGTTTCAAATCATAAAGTAATTGATAAATAAATAGTTTATTTATAAAATTATTTCCTGACTTACCATCTATGTACAGTTAAACTGAAAATGTTATTTTAATACACAATTATTTGGTCAATGTAAAATTTTAATTCGAAGAATAGTTTTTATTGGATTATTAGATAGGTATTGAATAAAATGAAATAGTTTCATTTATGAATAACGTAAAATAAATAAAATTATATTTATATCAGACCAGTGTTTCTATTGCTAATGAATCTGTCTATTGTTTTAAGAAAGCGTGTTAATAAATAAAAAAAACTAAAGTCTATTTTATATACTACCGTTCGATACGTAATATTAATTTAATGCTACGTAATATATATTATAGTTTCAAGGTTTTATTGACTTCAAAACCACTTAATTTTGAAAACCATACCATTGAGCATGACCGAACAATGCAGAAAGCTCGTTTTCCTTCATCCTATGTCAAAGCGAGTCGTAAAAAAAGAAAACAAACAAAAATGAATCAACCTCGGTACGAGCGATCATTAGCCATCATTAAAATACCCAAAGGATGAGCATGAAAGAGATCTTTCCTAGAATAAAGAATCATAACAACGATGCATGTATACATACGGGTCTCCCGCGCCGCCGCGTTGTTGTGACGTACCGCACCCGCGCTCGTTACAATGATTTATCCCGCTGCAGGCCGGGGCTCGCGAGTTGTGAAACGTACGGCGGCCCGGTTAAAAACACTGGGAAACGAAATGGGTCAAGATTACCTGTGCGCTAACGTGAGCCGACCTGAGCCTACGCGAAGGGCGCGCACTCGAGATCGGCTTTGAAATGATCGCGAGATATTTATGAGAGGCGCGCCGCGCCCTCTGCGGGGCCGTCGACGCGTCGTCGAAATCATAATTTACGAGGAGTATCCTCATGCACTAATGGATCGATTTGATTATATATTTTTTAATGTTGCGAATAATAAACGTGCTTGTTACGACAAAACGAATCATTATCTTATTTCGAAGACGAAAAATTACCACAATATGTATGCCAGAACATTGGAAGTGCGACGTGGTACACATTACAAATCATATATATATATATATATATATATCGTAAACGCAGCTACATTCATTGTAATATATTAGTAATTAATATCACGTAATGGTGTATTAATATAATGAAACTGCAGTCTCTTTCTTCTTCGAAAATGACGTAAAAGTATTGCGGCTGTTTGAGAAGAGGTAAATTTATTTCTTGTGTTCTTTAGTTAGATGTGAACTGAAAAATATTAAATTTCTCTATTTTATTACTATTTATATTAATCCCTTGCTGATGTAAAGACCCTCTCCGATTTTCCTACTTCATACTGACGGCTTGAATCAGGAATCTCCACGCTGGCCCAATGATTATTGGGAACTGATATCCAGCGTCATTACCGATTAATAATGTTTCGACCACGTAACTGGATCTTCAAGGCTCGAACCGGGTGTGACTTCATTTGACTCGGTCTAAACCCAATCGGTCAATTTCCTCGTGGTGAAGCATCGGACCCGGTAGTTTTTAATAGTATAGGAAGGCAACTCTCTCAAACACTCGGCCACTAGCGCACATTCGTCTATATTTTATATTTCTCGCTCATACAGCTGTCATTTCACACTATCCCCTCTCGATAGTTAGAATACTTGATACTTGAAGTACTCCATATCGACGTTTAAATTAATGACATCAGTTTTCGATTCTCATCATTCTGACACGATTCAAACTTTAGATTTATGACAGAATTTTATCATAATTGAATCCCATTTACATGAATTCAAGTTAAAAAAAAATTATCGTCGGCTGACCAATAATTATGAAATAACGTCATATGACAATTTGAAAATTTTCATTACTTCTGAAATTCCCTTCCTCGACTGTCACGCGACCTTCACATACAATTCGGAGGACATAACGATTGTGACGTTGTTTAATAAATTATCATTTTAACGAGAACAACACACTGACCTACATTTGAAAATCTTCAAAGAAACATTATAAATGTATACAGTAAAGAATTATATCACAATTAAATGAAGACTAAGTAAATCGTCCTAAATGTTTCTCGCGCAAGCCTTTTTAAGCCTTTTAAGTGCTCTCAAAATGAAGTAAAAAAGTCGGAACGTCCCTCGATTTGTATGTATACACGAGTACAAAATTAACGAAGGGATTTATTCACTAGGTCAAGTAGACGCCGCAGCTATTTCGGGGTTTTGAAAACACGGCGTTACAAAATCAACGGGGATATTGAATGAACTCCGAAACAAAACGCTGTAGGGCGTACGAGTGCGTCGAATGAACATTTTTAGATATATTTCTTATTACTTTTTTTTTGCTGTAATTTTTCCGATTGAAAGAAAACAATCAGTTTGAAGAAACACTGTTTACATGTTAACATTTCACTTTGATAGAATATTTTTTGCGCCCGTGGCTACAAAAGACATATTTGAAATGGCGTTTATTGTTGCTTGTGGGATTTTCAATTCGCAATAGAATTATGAGTAAATGCCATTGAAAAAGAAGAATTTCTTATACAATTAAATATCGTTAGACAAAAATTCTATACAGGTATTCTTAGAGAATATTATTACTAATATATAATAATCTATATATATATATACATATAATCCTTTACATCCTACAAAAAATCAATGTATTTTTTATTTGTTTTCATCTATACTGTATAAGTAAACTTTAACAGAAATCCTGTAAAAAAAATGACAGAATTTTATCCAAAATTTTCAGAAAACCACAGATATATGCAGACAATAAATTAAAGCCGGTTCAATCTAACTTTAGGCTACAAACTCAACAAAAAGTCACAACGTCCTAGAGCACGAGGAAAAGCATTTACGTGACGAATAATAATTTAATCACATCCATTAAAAGGGCGTTTTTTCTTTCTGTCGCCGTGACGGTCCGTCTCGGCCGACTTGCAATCTCCCTTAACCTTCGTCCCCTCTAATCAAACTTTAATCAAACAGCGGCCGGCGGCAAGCTCTCAGATTAAGTTCCGACGCGCGCGCTAATACGCCGGCCGATGTGGCCACGTCGGCCGAGGTCGTGGGGCCGGAAGGGCGTGGTCGGCCGACAATTTAATCAATTACCAATTAATAACTATCAATGCATGATTAATTTAATTAATTAATTTAAATTACGTACAAAACAACGATGCCGGCCCACTGTGCCCTACCGGCGCACGACCTCGGCCGATGTAGCTACAAATGCAGATGTTTATCTCATGCGGAAAATACACTACGCGTGTCTAAAACATATGAGCGCAGTTCAACAGAAGTATGAGTTATTACCCAACTGAATATCTGAGTTATGACTGTTGCTCAGAACGATAGAATACTAAGAAATGTTTGATTCCTAAATAGAATCTTTCATTTCTGATGCATGTCTACTACATTCGTATCGGGTGAATAATTTACTCGCGTGAGAAAAAAAAGTTTGATGCGTAGGGAAATCTGAGTAAACTTTCTATGAAATGTACCAATTTTTTTGTGAATTTGTCCTAATAAACTGAATTTAATATCGATATCGGCCTGGAAATTCTGAAACTTCTATCGTTTTTCTTTCTTCGAAAAAAATTTCGTAATTGTCAGTTCAAAATTAAGGATTCGCGGGTATTTCCTTTGCTTGTTCTGTGAAAACTTTTCGCTTTTGCCAAATTTCACGGTTCTAAATCAACGGTTTTGATTGTTAAAATGTGAAGTGAAATTGGTCCCATTTTTTGTCGACTTACGAGCTTGATTATTTTACAGCTTTGAAATATTGTAGATTTAAGTAATCGATGTCTGCAACATTGACGGACAATGGATTTCTTTTGAGGCGAAAACGCCTAAAAACTAAAAAAACGAATGTCACTTCGCTCAACCGAAGCAACGTCGTCGCTTCTTAAACCGACCTATATCTAATCCCCGTAATGTACCCACTCCCGCTCAAGTGTCCACTTCATGCCCTTTCACCCTTTCGACCCCGTTGTCCGTCGATGAACGGCTGGAAGGTCTTCGAGGACAGCCTCGTTTACCGATTAAAAAAAATGCTTTTCAACGTATTTCCGCATCATCGCGTGTCGTTGCGTATTGCAGCACCGACACCTGATAAATATGTGGAAGTGTAGAATCGTTGCTATTTTACTACAAATAAAATGTTTCGTCGCGAAGCGAAGAAGATTTTTCTAAATATCTTCTACATTACACTTCTGAAAGGAGCTGAAATTTTGCGAAATGCCGAAATCGGGCCGTATCCTTCTACTGAAATAGGAAAATATTTATTTAATCACAGATGAAGGAAGATGAACAGGACTTCTAGCTTACCGTGACGGCTTGAACTTCAAGCGGATCTCGATTTGTGGTACAGTTCAAAGCGGTAACTTCAAAGATAATCACGGCGAATATTCGAGTTTGTTCCTGTAATCATATTTGCTTAAAGGCAACAACAACAGAAGCGGTGCGTATTCAAGATGCACACACACGCCCCGAAGCCACGGGTCCGCTAAACTTATAATTGAATCGCATGTAACAATGTTGTAGGGCCCGTTCACAGTTTTGTCTTTTTGTTTGTGCACAGTTGCCGCTTTCGACAACTAATCGTCGTAGCCAATTGACATATACATGAAAGCTCTATTTGACTATAGTAAAGTTAAGAGTGTTATATTTGTATATGTTCGATTTTTTGTAATATTTCCTTCTTTTTTTTACGCTGTCAAAAATTTTATTCAGCAACCAGCTATTCTCCGCCCGCTCCGCTGGTCGTAAATTAAAATTTACATGATTATTTTATTTGGTCGTAATTTAAGATTTATATGATTATTTTATTTATGATTAAAACTTGTTCGAGGTATCAAATTACCATATTCCTGGTATTTTTATATACATTTATAAACTACTTTTCAAATTTTCTGAAATAAATTATTGAATAACTTATCAAAGATTTTATCTTTTGGTCATATAATAATATTATAACAATAAAAGTGGGTGACCGCATGACCTCAAACTGTGAAATTCCTCTGCCTATGAAGTACAAAAGAAAACTGTTTTTTTTATTAATAAAAATGATTTTTGCTTTGTTAAGTGAATGAGATTTTTTCAGTTATCTAGTCTGGTACAGTTTCCAGTAAATTTGATAGCTGAATAATGCTCTTTAACATTATTTTTTAACAGAAATTAGGTTACGCCTACAACTTCATAAATTATTATTCAATGATTAAGCAAAAAATAACATAGGTTTACTTAGTAATTGCCTGCTAATAGTTTAAAAGGTCAGGAGGTTTCGTTTCTTGAAATCATTAGCTTACATAAATACTGTCTTTGATCACTATTCATTAAACAAATAATATGGTGGTGAAATTAAAATACATGCTATCTAAATTATGTTGCGTAAAAATCGCCCTAGATTTTTGAAATGAGGTCATCAAATAAACGGATCTTATCTAGTTTTGGATTCATGCTATCAGTAAGGATTATGCGACGAGTGAGTTGTGGAAAAGTTATTTCGTATCTTAATGTTAACATAATAACGCTTAGATTGGCTCATCTCATTAAAATACAGCGCAGCCAACCGGAGACCAGATAAATTAACTTCAAAACTGTTATTGTACGCTAAATGTCAGACCTAAAACAACATTTATCAGCATCTAACTTCCACGACACGATTTTGACGAAGTCAAAGGTCACGTTTTGCAATCGGTGTCCGATTTTTAAAACGACCTCCGATAAGTTCACACGCTGTGAGCGCAAAAATAAAATATAACAATGGAATTTTCGGTATTCCTCGAAGTCCTATTGTTTTGTACATTTTCTTTTATGTGTTCGTTTAATAAAATATTCGAATTTTGTCAACATAAAGTATTATGTATAGGAATACAAGGATATTTTTATATGTGCAAAACACTAAATTAATATTGTAGTTTAAAAGTAAAACAGATGTAAAAGTTTTTCATTATCGGGCAGGGAACGTCCCGCTATAAAATTAACATGTAGATTTTTTTATTGAACCATAGTTTCTTTTTTTGACTATATTATTAGTATACAGTATAATATTTAAATTATCAACCGACTATATTTTATTTAATCGCATGCTTTAGAGTACCTAACTAAAATATTCTACACGTTACTTCTCTGACATCAAACGCCGCAAGCTCCTGTCGATCTCGTTGGGTTTCGTGCCGTAATGATACACAGCGGATAGAAGCGTGGCGTCAGACGTTTCAGACGTCCAGAAACCGAAACTGCAGGAAACCAGACGTCATTTACACGACGGAAGCGTCTCGTCAACGCCAAACTTTATGGCAATGCGAATGGTTTGTAGGCACCCTTTTTGTAAGCCCGGCTTCAATGATTATGAGGAAAGATTTGGAATATACTTACAAGCACGGTTCCCAATATTTCAATGCAAATATTAAAAGTACCTACTGAATTATCAGAACAGAATCAGAGAGAAAATTGTTTATTATAATAACATCATAATTTTATATTCGTTTTTAAACAATAAGATATTTGGAGATTAAATAATGATATAAATAAAAAAATATTAATGTAATTTAATTTTCGTCTCTTTTTATTTATTTTTTTTTCCTTCAACTAACCTAACGCGCCGTAATAATTATTTTTGAAAGCAAAATAGCAGAGAATACAAACACGCGTATTCCGTTCGCAGACGCAGTTGAAGCAGTAAAGAGTACAATTTACGATATACACAAGATCGAAGTGAAATTTTACCGCAATTCACGCCGTGACGTCATCGAGGCGGTGACGTGTTTGCCGACTTATGCGGCCGATCGCCAGGCCGACCAACCGCGATCAATAAATTGATCATTATTACCTAAAAACATTTCGTGAATTATAAGATTAAGTGATTTGTGTAATGGAACACATCTAGAAAAAAAAAATAAAGGAAAAAAAGCAGATGCTCTTCTGTTACACAATTGCACATTTTTGCTTCAATTAAATTGCGTCGACACAGACTGACTGGCACGATTGAAACTTACGTTTAGAAAAATTTAATAAGGCATTATTAGTTAGCATATCGTGTGAGAGAGACAGAATTTGGATTATTGAAACTAAGTAAATGACGCAAATGAGAATTAAATGAAGACCGTACCCCGAAAAAGGCAGAACATTCGAAACAGTCCGTCCTCGCTGTAGCCGAGATCCTCCCTCCAGAGAAATCATCCCTCCGCTCGAAAGTTGTCACAAGGAATCGATTGCACGGTCGAAGCGGTGGGTCCTCTCGATAATTTTGTTGAGGAAGGGCGCGGTGTTAAACGCGTCGTATTATGTAAAGGGCCTTGGCGCGTGACGTCACGAGGCCGCGGGGCGCCGCCGCGACCTCTGCGGCCTCGCGGGGATGTCCTTAGAGCCCCGCGCGCGGCCTTCTCGCTGCAATTCGACGACGGGCGGCCTTCGGCGGTCGCGTGCGTCGGGAGGATTCGACCTCAGGCGCAGTCGGACTCCGTGCGGTCGAAGGCCGTGAGAACAAAGGAAACGATCGCCACCCGCGCGGAAGTTTTGGCAAAGCTTTTAGGCATCGCCGTCTTGTATTCGCGTTCGGGTGGGCCTTAAAAGAAAACTTTAGAGATTGATACTTATCGTGTTGTCGGATCGCTTGTACGATCGCTTGAAGGCGAGCGATCGTGGCGCGTGTCGAAGAGCGTCACCTTCGCACAAGAAAGTGCCGGGTGCGAATCTCACCGCGGACGAACTAACGGATGAGTGAAACTATTATGATGGACATTTTGAATTGATTAAATTCACGAACTCAAAGGATATTAAATAAAAATAAATCCGAAACCGAGTACATTACGAAATTATAGATATGGAATCTAAAAATACAATTTTAAAATTGTGACTTTTGAAAAGTAAACATCTACGTATTTTTGTTATCCAAATTCCCAAGAATTTTTATCATATGTATAATAAAAACATGGTTGAGATACAGGATATAAATTAAGAAAATTAAAAATTCAATTATTTATAAACATAGCCAAATAATATTATTTTATAATATTTTTATATACAATTATGTAGTTTTTATTATTCATACAGACTAACATCATTTTCCGCTTTGTTGCAAAATTATAAAACGCAGAGCGCGCAATAACGACTGCTACAGCATCCTGTATAACGAATTCACGACAAAAAAAAAATCTCCGCGGTATGTAAGATCATCTCCTTAGCGCTCTTCGTCGGGTCGCCCTTCGCGCGACCTCGACCGGGGAGAGGGCTAGGCGAAGGTCTCCTCCCGCCGTCTAATCGAGTTTCTGAAACCAGTGATCGTTGTCGCGACACAGTTTAACGTCGTTACATATCTACGTCGATTGATACAGATGTTAAAACAAACGAAGCATACATGCAAACAAACACAATTATGTGTATTATGTATCAGGAAAGTATACGGACCCTTAAAGAAACCGAAATTGAAAAGTGACTCGTTAAGCGTACTCCGACGGCTGACGAAATTTGAATAAATAAACCCATGGAGAATTTATGTTTATGGCGAGAATGAACCCTAGCAACGTTTAGTGCAAAAAAAAAATACACGAAATACCTCCAGTACTACTTTCTTTTTATCATAACCTATCACAAATCTAGAACACGCAGATCGGTGATATTGTTCATTTCGGATACAACACGTGGCTCGCGTAGAAGCTTCACACGTTTATTACAATTAAGGCTGTTTACGGCGAGCAGTCGCCGGAGGCCGCTCCGGCTTAGCATTTAACACCTACCACAGTAATCAACCGGGTGTACGCCCACGTGAGATTTCGTTGTCTTGTAATGCATAGTGAGTACTTGTGTAACAAACGGACGGAGATTACACGACGTGCTTCCATTACGCTAAAGGTCTCTATTTACACAAATTTGGGCAATTTATGAGCGAAGGTCAACTTGATCTAACACCGAAAAGTTACAGCGCATACGGTTGTTTTTTTTTTTTGGTTTGTATTTGATTCAAATCCTTTGGATTTGTTGAGAGATGTTTACAGGTTTTTCTTTTTATATAATTCTCGTTTTTTTTTAATTATTTGATTCGTGAAAGACACTTTAAGGTTTTATGCAATGATGTATCAAGTAAAACCATGTTACGTGATTACTACTATTTTGATATACAGACCAAAAGACATTTAAACGAGAACCGATCTGTTTTTTTAAGTTATAATACAAAATTTAATACTGCCTCATTAACAGTTAGGTTCATTAACCTAGCCACACGGATTCTTGTTGTCTAAGCACTATGTTACCGACTTTTTCCGTATTTGGCTGTTATGCAATATAAAATTTGCAACCCGGCAAAAATGACGCATCATAAAAATCGTACTTAAAACAATATGATACGCATTAAATATACATATATTGCTCTATCCTTTGTTTCTAATATTAACAGTTTCATAAGTATCAATGCGATGACTTTCACAAACATATACCGCAGGGTAAAATGCGAGAACCCGGAGCCCAAAAATTACTTGACTTTTTTTAAGTATCGTGACGTCACCGATTGAAAATCAAGCCTATGATCTATATCCGGAACAACACCATCTTTAATACCTCATTATAATTTTACTTACATGTAGTGATATTTTATTTATTCGGATCGCCTAGATTCCACGGTGGATTATCTTAGACAAAATAAGCTCATTGTTTCGTATGTTACATCTACTACGTCATAAACAGTTTCGCTAACCACGTCATTAACACTTAACGCGCCGTTTCTGCACACCGTTAAGGGTTAAAGAAAAGCTCGACTGGCTGGATTCATCGCCGCGAAACCTACGCACTTTGTATTTTACGGGCGGCGGTAAAGATGGCGCTGCATGCGCTCGGCGCGCGGCGTCGCGTCGGCGGACACGGGCGGTTTTAACGACATCGCTTTCGCTACGCCCTCGTGCGGTCGGACACGCAACTTTGTTTCGCATGGCGTCCAACTGCAACTTCTTTGGAGGAATGTGATACTTTGACGTGGATAAATACATTATATTTATAATACGAAAAAAAAGAAGAATTTGTACTTGAAAACGATTTATGACTTCTTTTTGAGGTTACATGCGTATTATCATCCGAACGTATCGCAATTTTCTCAGTAGGCTTCCAGTTCGCCATCTTGAGAACTTTAAGCAAGTGCCAGTCTTTGATTACATGGAATACTAGATAACTTAAAAGTTATAGCAAACAGTTGTTGGGAAGTCATGTAATTTTCCTTTATACAATATATTTTAGATACAGTGGAATGATGTGGGACATCTACAATTGTATTCTCCTTTACGATTTCCTCAAAAGCTCTACTGAAATATTTAAATTATTACATTGCTGTACTTAATAAGCACGTCAACTATCGTACGTCTTGTATACACCGAAATACGTATTTCTTGACTATTCCTGTACAGTATTATAGTGGTGCGTTATGGTTACCTATTGTTCTCTATAAATATATACAAAATTCTCTATTTCTCTATGCTTCCATACCGAAACCCAGAAACAAATATTTATGAGCACAGTTATTCAAATTCGATTCATTTACTCCATCGGATCTCGTTTACTTACATCGTACCTCCTCAGATAGACGGTTGTTTGTGATTTGCAAATTAAGTCCTGCGATGATTGTTTCTGACTAGGTACCGTTGTTTACTACAAGCCGAGACGAACAAAACACGTGTGCCAGCGGCAGACGGGGCCGGCCGCACGCGGCCGCGGCTCGTGACTCCGAATTTGCGCTTCAGAACGGCTGGTGTAACGAGACTCCATTTGTAAAACTCCTAACTGCACGCCCGCCGCGTCACGAGCGCGTGTGCACGCGGCACGTTGGAAGTCCTTATGTCGAGTTTTTGAACTTTTTTTTTTGAAACATTTAGTTTAAAAAATCGTCACGTTTGCGCGTCGTGCTTGCCCGACTCGAGACTACGCGGATTATTTGAATGTAAAACATATGTATCTTGAATACGCTGTCATAAACCCTCAATCGCATAAGTGTTTGTTTAATAATAATTTTATTTCATTACAAATTAAGTTGAACAATAATTACAACAGCGATAATTTTATTTGTCTAATAGAATAAGCTTTTGTTAGAGACAAAAAGGAATCTTTTGCTCAAACCTCATTTATACTAATTATTTTAAATCTCAAATAAAATAAAAATTATTTGTATACAAGGTTTCGCTTCTTATGCATGTACACCGATATGCAGACATTTTTTACTGACTACGGGAAAAACGTGCCGTGTAAGAAGCTTCAACGCATATTGCATACCGCAATTGTGATTTGTTTGAATTAGCGGTGCACGTGTATGCGAAATATGAACATGCACACGCGTGCAAAAGGAGCGTATTATGTACACGCATAATCTACTATAACGTCCCATTGAAGACGAGTCCCTCGTAAATACACAGAGGTTATTGGGTCGCAGACCCCTGTACGTTATTGGAAATTTGCTTGTTGCGAAATTTACACTTTGTTGAAGCCTCCCTGAACCGTCCCTCATGTACTAATCTGCTCGTGAAGATCTGATCGTTCTTCACGATCACATTAAATGTCGACCAGTATCCCCAACTGCAGTCAGATT